>JAJGOT010000140.1:40000-92500 GCA_022457155.1 Cladopsammia gracilis | reverse complement strand
TTGAAATTAACCGATGCGAAGCATTCCTCCAAGACGTTAAAAAGGAACTAAATCGAATATAAAACATTGCAAAAAGAACGGATGAAAACTCGAACGAAATACCAAAAGTTGTCAAATTACAAATTCACAGCAATGACAACACTCATGTTGCGTTGTAGTAATGTCAAAATAAGACAAACCTATTGAATCTTTTTTCAAAGACAACAAGATATTCCTAGATACGAATTCACCGACAGCGAAATCACCTTACCACGATTTAAGACTTCTTTTGGACTCCAAAAACCCTGACTGTAGTCGTTGCAACAAACTATGTCGAACGCGATTAGTTGTCGCTTTGATCTTTAGGCAAATCGATGAACGACTGGTCGGCAGGTGAATCAAACTAAGGTTTATGCAAATTAGTTGTCAAGTCCAAAAGCATAATTTCAACGTTTGCTCCATGCTTCCTCTCGAGGCATTTAAAAATCATAACATGCATGGATTAAAAATCCGCGCGTGGATCACCTCTTCCGCGCACCTTATTTCCTTGAATAAAGAAATCACGGTTATAAATTTCGATCCCACGCAATAATTGTATTGGCTTTTATTCCAGAAAAATGAATCATCCTTTTAGGGAGAAAATTTGCATTTCTTCATTGCAAGACAAGAGTTTTATTCATATTTTCAATTTGTGGTTTGGCATTGGGTAGGACTGTTGAAATACGTTTTTCAATCACAAAGGTTACCTACTGCGAATCTATGTTTAATTAATGGCAGTTTCACCAAGACTCCGTGTAAGAATCTCGAAAGATGATATCAAAATTTAGTAATAAAAAGCAAGACAATTTAAGGAAAGGAAAGAATCTGTATTACATGCAAAATACAACATTGATACGTGTGGTTAAGCCGGCGTTTTCGAATTTCGCGGCAACGAAATTATTTCGCTTTCTCTATTATGCCATCTTCTTGTATTTATACCAAATATAATACCAAAAACATCAATATTTTTTCTGTCGCGCAAAATTTTGAGCAAATGCTCGTTATTTACATAAAGTTACCTGACTCTAATGTTCGTGAAAGATGCTATTCTAGCATATTCAGCAGGATAATAATCAAATCATTCTGTAATCAAATATGGGCCAGAATTTTAAAATTGTCGCTGCGAGCTAAATGTAAATTTGAAATATTACATCTCGTCGGCAGGAAATATTGTAGCGCAAAAACATATCAATTGTATGTGTCAAGAAATTTTTTAATCACCTGTCTTTGACATAGACAAACCTTAAAAAATTCAAATAGAAATGAATGGAAATAGAATTATGACCTGACCTTCCAAAACGAACACCAAAACACCGATTCTTATATATATTCGTTAGGTTATAGAGTATCTAACTCAAATACATTTGTTTCTGTCTTTGAAATTTAGCGAAGAAAAGTCATTTAAAATATCGCATGGTGTTTTATGACGTAACAACTCAATGTGCACGCGGAAGTTATTTCAATCACGACAACTTGGTAGATAAATAATATTTCACCTTATTTAGGCCCCGTCCACACGTATCCCGATATTTTTGAATCCGCAACTTTTTTGTTGCGGATTGGCCTTCCGTCCACACGTATCCGGCGAATTCAGGCAAATACGATTCGAATACGCTACGTGTGGACGCGAATATTTTCTAATCCGTAAGAAAAAAGTTGCGGATTCAAAAATATCCGGATACGTGTGGACGGGGCCTTAATTTTTGATAATTGACTACGTAAAGCGAAGATTCACTGAGCAACACAAACTGTGCAAGCGTAAAAGTCACCCTTGCCATCAGTCCACATAAATACCAAATGTATACCAAAACAAAATTGTTGTACGTTTACCCAGAGTTTTTCTGCAGCGATGTGACGCTATTATACAGTCTTTTGATTAAACGTTGTCATTGTCATCCCTTCGCGGCCAGACCGAAAAGGATTATGGAGAGAAATCAATTCACATTCAACAACTGCACATTATCAAAATACGGAACGTCCTTAATGGAATATGTATCGAAGCGACTCTTGTTGTCTTTGCGTAACACGCGAAGACAAACGTGAGTTTTGTTCTCCATTGTAAACGCGATAGAGAATAATTAATCATGCATTTTAATTCACCCATACTCCCTTTCGGTCTGGTCGCGTAGGGATAAGACCGATCAATGACAACGTTTAATCAAAGGACTGTATGTAAATTCAATCTCAGTACAAATTGAAAAACAAAGGTGAATTGGCTTGAATAATTTTTAATAGGAAAATAAATGTTTTGTTCCTTGTAAGTTCTTCTTAATCGTTAAATCAATGGAACTTCTGTTAAGAGAACCTCTCGTGGCCGTTTTATGGAGGGAAGGTATCTAACTTTCTCAACTCCGTTCAATGTCACAATACGAATTAGTTATTTTCCCTCAATGCAAGCATATGGTAAGGTACTATGCTTAAGTAGCATTTAACACCTGTACATTAATACGGTATGTGTACAGTGTATATTAATATTAAAAATATATTAATTATACACCAAATGCAAATACATGACAGGTTCTCAAAAAAATCAATAGCGAAGCGCACAATTACTATTTATAGAACTAAAACTCAGACAAACAAACCAGACGTGACTCTCAGGGGATTCCTAATAACGAATTTCTATTGTCAGAAATGCAAGAATAAACAAGAATAAATTATAAACTCAGACAAACATGAGTACTGACGTCATCTGTGCGCTTTGCTATTGGTTAATGGTAAAGATCAGGTCAAAACAAGTCATTGTTTGCATTTTCAAGGCCGTATTCTTACTTTAGGAGAAGTTAGAGGCAATCAAATCTTGGATAAAACATGAAAGCGAGGCTAATTGGGATAGAATGTCTTTTCTCATACAAATGCTTCAAATTTCAGTGAGCCATAACTTTGCAACCGTTAAACCAAAAACACCCAAACTTTGCAAGATGATACACTTAGCAGCACTTGTTTACGTGATATCATTAATTTCTCTGAAAACTTGGCCAAACAAAAAACTGATTGACGGCCATATTTGCATTCGGTGTTATGCGTACCAGTATGTGTACAGTGTATATCAGTAATATTAAAAATATATTTAAATTAGATTACCAGTATGTATACAGTGTATACAGGCGGTGTGCGTCACGACTTGCAATGCCCCATGGGTTAATTTGTGGAGCGGCTCATTTTCCCTTCGTCTCGAAGGAGTGAGCATCTCCTACGTTTGCGTTATTTTGCCTGAATTTAAATCTAGCGTCTTTTCTTTGGTAAAGTAATCAAATATACAAGTCTACAAACGCAAAAATACTTCGTAAAGGTCGATTTTTCTATTCATTGACGTTGTTGTTTTGCAGGGAATGGCAAAGAAATGTACCAAAATGTAAAACGCACGTGCAACACGTGGAGAGGCATTGTTTTCGCTTATCAAACCTATTGTTTTGTATTGTTACTCACCAGGAGACCTAGGCGAGTCGGTGAACTTATCAATTTTGAACGGCTTCAACCACGAAAACTAAAAGGGGTAGACCCGGGTAGACCCCGAAATTCTCAAAGACGAAAGGCTAAATTAACTGTATGTCCCAAATTATTGACGAAAAACAAACGTGTAAAGGAATGAGAAGTCTAAGAAAAGGTGTGAAAGTTCAGTTTACGATAATGTGGCAACTGAACCGAGTAGGTTTACTTTGAGATCAGCTAAGGCAGTTATTGTGCTCGAATGTAACATTTAATTGTAGCCATAACAAAGAAGGGATATTTCTCTTTAAATCTGCCTGAAAATATTTTTATTTGACATCGCTTAAATCCTTGAAAAGGAACAATTTTTTCAACTCCACGCGCTGAAATAGCTTCTTGTTTGCCGCGAGGACTATTGTTTAAACAA
The DNA here is from genome assembly GCA_022457155.1 of Cladopsammia gracilis. Taxonomy (NCBI): domain Eukaryota; kingdom Metazoa; phylum Cnidaria; class Anthozoa; order Scleractinia; family Dendrophylliidae; genus Cladopsammia; species Cladopsammia gracilis. The sequence goes on along the minus strand of JAJGOT010000140.1, from coordinate 88,626 downwards.
CGGCTTTCTATTGGTCAAATCTCGTGACGCACACCGCCTGCAGTGTGCGTCACGAGATTTGTGTACAGTGTACAGGGTATATTTATATTAAAAATATATTTCAATAGCTTACCAATATGTTTACAGTGTATTTTAATATTAAAAATATATTACATATAGCTTACTAGTATGTGTACAGTGTATATTAATATTAAAAATACATTAAATATAGCTTACCAGTATGTGCACGTGTCACTGCCTACGTTGGTTTTATATGATTTGTGGATGCTCTTTACAGCTAATAAAAAGAAAAGCATATATATCACATCACCTCTCTATTACATATATTAAGTAGTTTAAAAGAAGAAAATAAACCTCTTTTGTTTTATTACAATTAAAAGCCATTTAAAGCCATCTTAGTTGTCGCCATCAACTGCGATTAATTCTTGATTTCAAATAATTTGGCGTTAGAAAGTGAACGTGAAAGCTAAGGAAAAAATGATAACTTCGTTCTTACTACATTTTACTTTATATAACGAGATCTTGGGGTCTCCTGTCTTCTGTAAACAAAGTATACTCGGCTTGACAATCTCTTTAACACCGGATTATTTGAACTCAAAAGAAACGACAATCAGTGAATAGAGGACTTCTCGTTCTTACGCATAGAAATCCAGTGTCAATAATTACGTAAAATTTAAATTCTCTAATATTTGTGAATTGAAAAGGTTACGATACTAGGAGGAAGACTTTGTCGCCAAATTTAAGGATGTTGCTGAATTAGAAAGCATGCAATTATCTTATTTGTTTTCCATGCATTTTTCAATAAAGTCTAGGGAAAAAATTTACAGGCGAGGTATGGAAAACAAACAAGTTAATTGCACGCCATCTAACACAGCTACATCCCTATAATTTGGAGAGTAAAATTTTCTTCCTAGTATCGCGAGTTTTCAATTCTCAATTATTCATTATAAATACTGAAATTATTTGATACTGGATTCTCATACAAACACTGTATTTGGCGGCATGTTTTCCCTGATTGCATTATCTGGAGCGATTCATTATCTCCCAACAAGCGCGAAGTCCTCTATAGAGGTGAGCACTAAACTTATCCCGGTATTTTCAACTTACATGAAACTCAGCTGTTTTTATCAGACTGCCAGTTTTGTCCCTGGCACAAGAGTCGGGAAAACCTTATTTCTTTGCTGCTTTGCTTTCTTTCCTTTTTCAGAGTGAATAAAATTAACCGGATTTAATTTTAACTGGTCACGTCCAACTATGATCTCATTCATCAGGTGACAATTCTAATAAAGAGTTTTATATTTAACCACACAATTTATTACACAACGAAGAGGTTATAAATACGAGAATTTAGGGGTCTAGTACGCATATCTACGGATTGTTTCAGCCAAGCAAACTGCTCACATGAGCAAGAAAGTTATGAACAAAAAATAATAAATAAAGCAAAATAGTGATTAGTAAATTCACTTGAGATCAATGTAAAGAAGAAAACTTTATATTTACCAGGAGCACCAAAAGAAGGAAAAGATGAAAAGTTAATGTTGTCAAACCGAAAATGTCAACTGATGTTTTCGGACCCAATAAAAACTACGCCTGACGTTGAGAGACGATGAAAAATGCTATTTTTGGTGCTCATAAAGTTCAGCTCAAAATTTCGGGAGGCAAATAGCTCCTTAAAAAAATGGAAATCATACTTAAGCTAACATATTTGGAGAAAAGGATTTTGTTCCTTATAACTTCGGTCTGTTGAATTTTCAGCTAAGGCACCCGAACAGACTGTTAGCCGATACAAATATTCCATTACCAAGTTAAATTAAGAAACATAAGCATGACTTTCCAACCAAAGCCTTTGTCGAACTTGGCTCGTTGGATGCCCCTGATTTTCATTAAGTGTGGCAGGCAAAATACAATTTAAAAAACATTGTTTCATACTGACGTGGAAACCGTACAATGTTAAAGCTATTCATAGATTTTAGGACTATAAATACATTACTCGTATTTGTATCTATACACGACTAAAATTGACCACCAAGTGAACCCTGGCATAAAATATTCATGAAACGTCTTTTGTCGCCAGTTGTGAAGGATAGTTTTGGTCAGCGGTTGATAGCATGAAAGAATGGCTCGATTCAAGTCACAAAATAAAATCGATCAGTTTAACTTATTATACGCGAGGTTACGGATGATTTTTAGTTTCATAAACTTGACAATTTGATATCCATTTCATCTTTAATAAGGTAACAGACAATGTGAAGTATTGTGTATGGTTATACATTTTGTTTGTTGAAAATTATATTCTGTAACGATCGACATCTGTGGAATGCTGTACTGCGGTGCAAAACGATAATGCATATTGCGTTGTACAAGAAAATCAACCGTTTAAAACACATTCGTTTTCATTCAGAAATGTCCGATTATAATTTTATTCTCCCAATTTCGATTCTTCGTTTACAAATTGTGTAGTATAATTATGAGTCACCTGCATTTTCAATAAACAATCCGACAATAAACTCTCACCTGCCTGGTTTGTCGCTCTCAGATTCCTAATTATTTCACCTTAAAGTCACGATATAAACGACCACCAAAACACATTGAAAGACAAGTGTTTTCTGCTTTCTGAGTTTTGTGAACAAAAAAGTTCTGCAATGGAATAGTTTTGCATAATGTTAAGACGCAGGTTATTAATTATGCATAGCGTTTGCTACCAAACTGTCATTCAAATCGTTGTGATCAACTCAGCATTCTGGGCATCCCAGAGCCTCTCTCAAGAGTTAATTTCGTTCAAAAAGATAATCAAATCAGATATCACCCAACCAATAGAAATGAACGTTTATTTGAGGGTTTATGCTGATCATCTTTTATATAGTACGTTTTATGGGCGATTCATTCGGTAAAGTCTATGCTTACTACTGTCGCCGGCGTGCTTGGGTTTCGCTAGCGAGACAAGCATAAGTGGAGGCATAAGCATAAGCGGAAGCACAAACATAAACATAAGCGAAGGCATAAGCGTAAACATTAGAGGAAGCATAAACATTAGCGGAAGCATATGCATAAGCAGAAGCGGAAGCGGAAGGATAAGAATTTTCGTCAAGTGGAAACCACATTGACACAAGCTTGAATGGATCCTTATGCTTATGCTTATGTCATAAGCGCTATTATGCGGCAAAACCAACCATGTTGAGGTACAATAAGGAAAATTGACATTGGTACACTTATTACAGAGTCACAGTTCTTACACAATGACATAAATAAAATAAATAAATAAATGTTGTTTATAGTGGACGAGCACTTAGCTATCAAGCTATTTCACAGGCACGCCACTTCAAATACAGAAACAAATATTGCAAATAGAACATAACATTTCAAAAATCCCAACTGGCAGGAGGCAAACCAGTTGGCAATTTTACAAGCGAGGTCGAGGAGTTGCCGAACTCGGATCTGCCGTGAAACAACTCCAGCAAGTGGTCAGAGCGGGACTTGAACCCGGGACCTCCGGATTTCAAGTCCGACGCCCTAACCACTCAACCACGCTGCCTCCAATACGTAAGACAGATAACATAATGATTGACGGAACACTAGCTTGATCCAACGTACATTAACCGGGATTGTCGAGCATGGTTGCTACAGTAGCTTCAATATTTTGTCACCTGTTTTTACAATTAACGTCCCAGAAACATTCTCATTTTCATTCTCTTCAGTTTCCTGCCGATTTTGAAAATATATCGTATGTTTTTCAGCGAAAACAAGTTTGGGAAACGAATAAAACTTCAACTGTGAATTCTGTTAATATAACAAGAGAAACTCACTCTTGGTTATAAGCATTTGAATCAGTTCTCACATGCAGTTTTTTTAAGATTTATTAAGATTTAAAATTTTAATACGGTATGGCTGTATGCACCAAACGGTACTTTTATTCATACTTATTAAGATTTCCTATTGAAATCCCCGTTCGGGGTTCGCAGCCAATCAGAATGGCGAAACGACTTTCTCACACGCGAAAAAAGCGTTTCGTCCAATCACAAATCTCAGTATGTATAAAATAAACAAATTACAGCATGGGCAGTGCTTTGTACGGCATTTATCCACTCGTTGGTTTGTATCAGAAATCCAACTCGTGCATAAATTCCATACCGTACGCCCGCACTGCCCATGAAGTAATCTATATATTCGGAACTTAGTGCCGATAGTCCTGGTACCTACATATCAAGTTTTAAAGTTGCTAACAGTTCAGAGGTTATCTGGAATCTTTGGGGTCAGTAAAGCGTAATAAATTTACAGCATCAAGTCTTTAAATAGGTAATTTTTCTAACCCATACAGTTAATTGTATAAATAGTAGCAATTTAACAACTTTACTCAGGGGATCGGACGCAACCTCGTTCCAGGGGGCGGGAAGAAGAGAGACCCTGGGAACGAGGTTGGATCGGACGTTCTCTAAGCGCAAAAAAGGGGCGCCTGATCGCGAGCTATCTGTAAGCCAACTCCAAGTGCATTCAGTAGAATTTTGGTGTATGAACTACTGACCCTTTTTTATCAAAAAGAAATCAGTTCAGATATCTTTAATCGTTAACCTTGCACATTTCCTAGCCTGTTGTGCAGATGTACTAGTTTGTGGCGAGCGAGCACTCGCACTGAATATTTTCTTTGCGAAATGTTTGGGCGCCATCTTGGAATATGAAATTAGAGTAAAATTGGCAAAAATAGAAAATGCAGCCTATCATGAGTTTGGTAGCGTCAACTTAAGCATCGCCATTCAGGCGGGCGGATACCGTTGTTGAGAATAATTATATAACATAAAGTCGATATTAATGTTTTTGTTTTCCGCTGTGATTAAATAACCTGTATCTTTAATAAATTTTTGAAGTGTTAAAAGGAAAAAGTCCCTATCCATAATCGAACCTGTCACTACAGCCCGTGTCTACCAGAGCACCACCAAGCCGCTCAGGTCAATTTAGCGTGCGCGCAAACGTATCCGATTTCCTTGCTCCCCGAGGAAAACGGACGTCTGCGAAACGCTGTTTCGAACACAGGCGGCCCAAGCTCACTATATCAGATAACCGGTACGTGACCCTTGCTTTATGAGCGGTATTGTGTTACAAAGATTCGATTTATAAAGGTTTGTATGGGAACGCAACGGTTTTGTCTCAAAACTTAAAAATTCGAATGGTATGTGAATAAAATTGACTTACCCTGTTGCTGTGTTGTATTCTTTGTTGTTTGCCTGCTCCTCGGGACGATTTAACGCGATTTCGGCGAGTTATCGCTATTTCGGTGTTCCACTGCTAAGAAAAAGACTTTTTCTTAGCAGTGCAGCAGTGCAGCGATTTTTTGGTGGGATTTTTTTTCGCGCTCTCCAATGCAACTTTTGTCGTAAGTGTAAACCAGCGGCAATTTCCTATGCGATTCGGGTGCGACATTTGCTGTGATTTGCTGCGATTTCCCCAAAATCGCGCCAAGTTGCATTAGGTTTCGAGCATGTTCGAAACCTCTGCGACATCGGGCGACAAATCGCTCCCAAATCGTACTGAAGTCGGAGTAACATTAAGGCCCGTTTACACCACAGGCAGCCCAAGCTCACGTCACGAGAAAGCGAAGGGTTAATTATTAGCGGTGTGTGCATGTGAGACGGGAAGTGACCCGTCGATGAAAGCGGTATTGGGTTACACGGCGGCCGTTTTAAATTAAGACATTGTATGTAGCCTGCATGGCAGGCGTTGGAAGAGGAATGGGGAGGCGGAGAATTTAGGCGCCCTTCGCGTTCTCGCGCGCCTGAATTCTTCCCCTTCCCCTTCGAACGCCTGCCACGCAGGCTACTTTGTATGGGGAAAAATAACGTAGATTTCTAAGGCTTAATAAAGGGAAATTTAGGCATTAAATATAATTTAATAAAGTGATTCTATTAAACTCACCTCTGGTGATTCTTTTGTCTATTGGGGAATTTCAAGCGGTTTTGGGTTGTTTTGTCACCACTGTTATTCCCTTCATATAAACGGGATATAAAGACGGAGTCAAGGCAGAACACTCGGTTTGAGACCGACTTGCACTCGGAGGCGGTTTGCGTCCCCAAAATCCATCCGATTGGCGATTTTTCCAACCAAAGTTAAAGTACTATGTCTCTTCCATCATAAAATATGTCTGGTTTCCGAAAATCATCGCACATTACGCTGAAAATGAGCATTTTCGGCCACCGATTCCAAAATCGCTTCTTTCGGCGCGAGCTGGTGATTCTGAAAGTCGACACGACCGTCGAATAGACTTAACTTGGATCCGAGGTCAAATTCCTCTCTCTCTCTCTCTCCAGGGTGCATGGTAGAGGTGATTTATGTTCAGTCCTTATCCCATCCCCACTAAAGCATATCGAATAGCTCCTTTGTTTCGGACTGAACATAAATCACCTCAACCAACCAACCACCTGATGTATTTTTTTAATTTTTATCTATTTTTAATATTCATATTGTAAAGCGCCATGGGCAATTAGTGGATTTGGCGCTATAGAAATATTCAGTTATTAATATTATTCGATTCTCTCCAGTTGCCGGATGTTCTACTGGGTCACAGGGTCCAGAGGAGCTATATTTGATCGTACAAGACGCTATTTTCTTTGAATCGTCGCTGTCTTGAAAGTTAAACTGATTGCGTTACACAAAATAAGTACCGCGGGTCAAATTACTACGGGCTCGGAAGCTGCGAAATCGGCGTACAGTAAAGAATACGGAAAGGGAGGAAACTGATTTAGGCATAGTTTTTTTTTTTCTCTCGGCACTTCGTGCCTCCTTGTCGGCACTTCGTGCCTTGTTCGGAAAGCTTCGCTTTCCGAAGATAGTTGCGCCCTTAGTAATTTGGCCCGCGTTACATATTGTGTAACGCAATCAGTTCAACTTTCAAGACGGCGACGATTCGAAGAAAATAGCGTCTTGTTTCATCAAATAGAGCTCCTCTGGACCCTGTGCTGGGTAAGTTTAGTGTCTCAGCCACTCCCCGTAGCTTAGAGACGCAACACTTTCCTCAACAAGTGCGCAGTTCCAAGAATGGCCGGTAATATTATTATTATTATTATTATTATTATTATTATTATTATTATTATTATTCATACACAGTCCCAAAGGAACGTCCTGCTCAGTAAATTCATTTGAATGGTGACACCTGCCGTACGATTTCATCGGCACATTTTACGGTTTAAAAAACAGTCCCACAGCGGGAAAGTACTGCTCAATATCTTTCATTTGAATGGCCACACTTTAGGGTTTCATCCACAGAGTTAAAAGTAAATTAAAAGTAAAAACCACATTGCACGGTATAAGAACCCGGGGGGGGGGGGGAGGGGGGGGGTACTCAACAAAGTCTTGTACGGGGATGCTCCGCCCCGAGGTCCAAACCTTTACCCTTTCATTTACCGCTTTTGATAGAAAAGGTACCCCTTTCATATACCTTTCATTGAAAATGGTACCCCTTTTATATAGCCTTTACGTCTGTCTGTCTGATATATTTTGAGAGGCCCTTTTTATAATACTTAAATAGCAGTTTTCCCTACCTTTTTTATGCTTCAACTCGTGTTTTCGCTACCATTTCCTATTCTTCGTGAAATCCCTACCCTTTCACATACTTCAACTCGTGAAATCCCGACCCTTTCATATACCTCCAGACTCAAAAAGGTACCCCTTTCGGGCGGAGCATCCCCGTATAGCCCATTATAGGGAGTACCCCTCCCCCCCGGGTATAAGAAACAGTCCCACAAGAAAGTACAGCTCAATATTTCATTTGAATGGTGACACCGTAGAATTTCATTTCCAAAGACTCAAAAGTTATGAACACATTACACGACTGAAGTTTGGCTATGGCAGTCAAGGAGAAAAGGAACTGTAAATCGATCGCTTGATAGTGAATGTCGCAATAATGTCCAATATACTCAGCAAACATTTTTCTTAAGTATTGTTACCTTCGATTAGTAACGTTTGACAAAATTCAGGCTATTCGACGAATCGTTTTAACTATTTTTAACCTGTTTATTAAACTGTCATTTATTTCTATATAAAACGCCAAAAATACTGAACACAAACCGGCACTAAACGCCTTATAAGGTCAGTTGATGGCGGCATGGCGAAATGTTAAAAAGTTAAGCACTGCTAAAGCAGTTTAGAATGCATTTTGGCTCCTTGATGAGCAATACAAATTATTCAGTACTTCTCACTATAATTGTTAGCTGATTTATTAGCTAATTTGTTAGTGACATTAGTGTAGTATACGTACTTAAAGTGTTACTAATGAAAGCTTTAATTTGGTGGGAACATGCATGTAATATTTTTAAGCGAAAATTGAACTATAACGGACTACTTAACTGCGACCACGATTTAGTTTTTGTATGACAGTTTATAACAGCGGGAGTTATTTACATTGAATCTCTGATTCGCCACTACATCAAATGCTCAGTCCTTTTATACAGTGAGGTGTAGGAAAGGCGGAAATAGGCCCTTATATATGCTACGCCGCCAGCTCAAAGCCACCTGGCACCAAGCCTCGTTTCTACGAAATTCCTTACAAACCTTTGACATAAGCTCACATTGTCTTTCTGAGTCAGATTCTTTTCAACTGTGCTCCATTGAGTGAGATTGTCATAGGTTCACACTTCGAACGCGAGGCTTGTTTGGGAGCGAGCGAAAGTAGTTGGTCTGACGTAAATATGCATAAGGGCTATTCACAGTTATACTTATACAGGTCATGCAGGGCTTTTTCTGGCGTCCTGGAGGCGTCATTAGCAGTACTAACAGGCAATTAAAGCGACCGCAGAAGAGAATATTATCGTAAGAGGTTCTTGACAATAGAAGTATTTTAAATTTCGCAATAGAGCTTTTCTGACATGGTCGATTTGAGTGGTGTATGAATTTTTATCGGAACTCAATATTTGCCTTTTACCATTTTCAGTAGAATCTAGGTTCGATTTCCGCTGCTCGCGCGCGCGGGTCGGCAGTTTTCCCTACGACTCCGACCTTGATAAGGAGAGACAAAAACCTGATCAGAAGCTGATCTAGTTATCCGAACGTTCGAGTCTTCAGAGGGTTTTGAACTCCAAGTAAAGCAAGTGGTGGGGGAGCAGGTACTCTGGGGGTGAATCCCCCCAGAGGTTCAACCGGAGGTTCGACCCCTTACACTTTCAAATACCAACTTTTATCGAAATGATACCACTTCCATACACATGAATAAAATTTATACCCCGTTCTTATTCTTCAAACACAGCATGTTATCCCATGCTGTCGACCTGTCGACTCGACATGTTTTCACCAGTAATAAGCGTTCTCTTTAAGAAAATTTGCGTGTAATTTCCGGAACATTTTTGTTACCCTTTCTAATATAATTACTGCCCTTAAAGTTCGCAGTCTATTCGACCCTTTCAAATACTAAAATTTCAAATTTTGCTGCCCTGTCGTATACAACAACGAGACGGAAAATGGCACCCCTTTCTGGCGGAGCCTCTCCACTTTAACTTTTTGGAGTACTTCCCCGAGGGGGTTCAAGCTAACGAGAATTTGGATTTACAATCACAAGGTCAGGACAGGAGCTTATCAAGCTCCTGTCAACCTGTAAACCGGCTCTTTTCAGTTTTGTGCTACACCCAGGTTACCCTAGAATTTTCCCCTTCCCTTGCCAATAATTGAAAAAAATATCTTCGGATACTAAAACTGATGACGTCACAAATGGTACAATATGCATGACCCTAAACAGCGCCTAAAAGCGCGCTTGGGGATGAAAGGGTTAATTATAAGATCCTGTAAATTATTCGGAATTGTTACTCAATATTGATTGCTCGCTCTATGAAAAGCATATTTAGACAGTGCCAGACCTTCTGTGGACAAGAGTGTAGGCTGTAGACTTTTTCCTTGCTATTGCGCAAGAGCGCAACCAATATTCCCTTTAACAGGTTGCGGCCATTTTTCCTTGTCCTTGGTAGGTTTCGATATGCGGCAAGTCAGCCGAACAAAACCAAATCGCTTACAGAAATATACTTTACGATGAATTGATAACTTATACAAGTACAGGTGGTAATTTATATAATAGAAAAACAGTGACAGACATTGATAGCTTGGCGGGGAGATGGGGGCTCCACAAACCGTTTGGACCCTAGGAGGGATTATTAGAGGGATCGACCTGAATCTTAAATCGATACCATTTCACTGAGCGGCTTAGCTCAAAACCCATACCTATTGGGGTATGGGGTATGGGGTATGGGGTATACATATACTGGAGAATCCCCTCTTCTGACTCGGAATATAAAACTAAAGGAGTTAATTTAGCTCAGAAAATTCCCAGAATGTGAGCTTGATCTGTGTCCGTTTTCGCGAAACTTCGGCGGAATCTTTAAATTGTCGGTCCCCCAGCATAACATTGCCGATTGTCTCGACTGATAAGACAAACACCCTGGGTATTGTACAAGTGGTCTGTTTGCATTGTGGAAATGCCAACGTACTTTATTAAAGTTTTCTTTTGATATAGGCTGTCTTCCACATAAAATTAAAACCAGAACAAAGCATCATGATGGCTGTTCAGTCAGCCAAGCTGTCTGTTCGCTACCTTGATGGTATAACCACTATATCACGAACTCTTGTTATCACGGGTACCAACTGGCCGATCTTTTTCAGTTAGTTTCACAAACCCTCCCATACTCTCTTCTCCACGAATGTGCCACATCATTTTATTTTAAATCGTTTTGTAATTAAAATATACTTACCAAAAGACACTTTAAATTACATGATATTATATTAAGCTCTTTAACATTCCTTGCATGTTAAGCAAAACTGACAAAAATAATTACAAATGACTTTTTGCGGTCCGTGTTGCCCACCGGCTGTGACCACCTGTCAGCCGATAGTGGAAGACATTTAGTGTTGGATATGTTTTAAATAGCACGACACAGCTGACAAAAATTTGATCTATCGCTATTTTATAGCCAGTAATTTTGATATGTTATTCCTTTCCGGGGTCGAGAAAAAGGTTACCGATTACTGAAATAACAAAAAGGACATATAAATGACCTAAATGAAATTTAATCTCCAAAATGTTCGCTTTTACCCGTATGATCTGACTATCAAGATTCTTAAGGAAGTCATGAGAAATAAGAAATTAACAATAATGGCCATTGTAGACCTTTTCTCCCAAGTTTTACAATGAGAAATATATTAAGGCAGAATAGGAGCCCGCGCTATTTCGGAATGGAAGCGAAGATGGCAATAAGAGCTTCAAATGGTAATTTTTTCTGGAATAAATGGAGCCAGATTAAGACTCATTAGAGAGTCATTAGAGGCTCTATGGAATCAATTCTTTGAGCTGAGTGTGAACTTCTTTGAAGATTAACAAAAGACCCCAACTTAATAAAAGAACGTTCAATGGGATTTAGCCCGTCAGTGTTGTTGATCAAGCAGACAAACATATTTGACAAAGGATCAAAAATCGTCATAAGAATGTCAGAAATGTTAAAATTGTCGAGTGTTTGAGCAGGCATGTAGCCCATTTTGGTCCTATCTGGTTTGATCCGAGAGTTTATTTGAGAATGTGATCATATTTTGGTTACTTTAGGAATTGATGACAGTGCATTGTTAAACAAAAATCTTGACCCGTCAAATATTTTTCACGAGTCGATGATATTATTGAAATCATTCTGGCTAGGGAACAAACCTAACAGTTTCACCCTCCCGTTGTAGAAATCACTTTGTCGTCACTTGAGAATACACAGACTAAAAGTTTATTTGCATACCGCCAAATCCTTTCATTAGTATTGCCCCGCCATATGTCCAAAAAGCTGCATATTGAGATATGGGATAATGTAGCTGGTATAAAATGGTTTTAACTTTCATTCCTTTTATTCCCCCAGTGGGGGAGGTGGAGAGGGATAACGGCGGGGTCAGCCGAGACGTGCTGTTGTCAGTAATAACAAAATTATAAACCACACAATAGCTAAATTACTTTCAAGCTGTCAAAACTTTGCGGTCGGGATGTTCCTTTCTACCGCAACTTCTTATCTGCATAACGGCTGAACAATACTTGGTCATACTTCACAGCTGTACACAACATCGAGGACTTCAGACGTCAGTCCACTTTGCAGTGAACTAATATAACCGAGTAAAAAGCACGAGGAAGAAATTAGTGCCATTTGAATAGTCACGAGTTTAAACTGAGGAACACGTACGACGTCATAAGCTGTTTGCTATCACTTGTTTGTGAACCGCCAAAGCCTTTATACACAACATGTTGTGCGGGCCAGTGACTATGAAAGACACGAGCCACGAGACGTCTTTGTGGAACAGAAGTACAGCCCCAGATCAAGAAATGATGTACAAAGGATGGAGTTTACCCAGACGCAGATCACACGGTCAAGAACATGATAACGAATGGGATCAAGTCAAATTGAGGCTTTCACTGGGGTTTTCACGACTTTCACCATCCCTTGTTGATGATCGAGAGAGAGTTCCGACCGCAACGACTGTCGAAACGCGAGATCGATTCCAAGACAGTGAGCGAAAAGCTTCGTTAAATGGAGGCTTGACAACGGAAACGAGAGAAAAAGAAATGGAAAGGCCTCAATTTAAAATAACAATTGAACAACCGATCCGCCACATTACGCCTTCTTGTAATGTTACATTTCCTTTGTGGTCGAAGCCCCGCAATCTATACGGTAATGGACGTCGCTCTTCGGACGGTTTACTCGCTACCTCTGTTCCCTTTTCTGGGAGAAACGCTACAGTGTTTAGCTCTCTATCAGAGGAGCACAGCGCGAGTGAAGACGCGTCTACGAACAAGGTTAACAATTGTATCAGCGGGGCTCCTTCGCTAAATTGCCGCCGATTTTCCGATGGCTGCTTTCGCAGTGTTCCAACGTACAAAGGATTCAGAAAGGTCAGCGTGGTTTTGCCACAGCCGCGCAGAAGCGTGAACGAAAAGTCCGCCGAAGGTTGCAGTGCTAAAGACATTATACATGGCAAAGATGTTAAGCATTTAGAAAGTGCTGATTGTAGCAAAAACGAAGCAGACGACCGTTGGAAAGAATTAGTGGCAAAGGCGCAGGGATTCAACGGTGTTAATGCAAACGGCGCGAGTAAACTAAGAGGATTACAAGTGGAAGACGTGAAAGGAAACATTAGTCGTTCCTTAGAGATGGAAGAAGCTTATAGCGACATGAGCAGCGAGGCATCTTTCTCATCGAACAGTTCGTATCACTCATCGTCTGAGAGTGATAGCGCGGTATATAGCTCGGGAACATTTAAGCCGATATCCGGAGAATTAACGAATTACACGTCGGAAGGCCACACAAGTGAAAGCCCCAAGGCCGAGCAAGGCAAAATCCGCCGAGCTTCCATTCAACCTACGCTCAACACAAACTCGAGCAAAACTGATTCGCGCAGATATTCAGTGGCGACGTTTAGCCCGACGCGTTCTTTCGACCCTGCCAAAACGGCAAAACTTTCCGGGTATAGCACGCAAAACGCGTTAGAGCAAGCGCGGCAACTTCTCAGCAAGCTACAGTCGGAGGGAAAGAACAAAAATAAGAAAGAGAGATTAGAAGAATTGAGTACAGCACTGAAGTGGATCCTGGAAGAGCTTAATCGCATTGAAACCCCGGACAGGGAGCTAGTCAGTTTGTTTATAAGCTTGCGTGCGAACATTGTAAACTTGAAAGCTGATCTGAAAGCGGAAGAATTTGATGCGACCTCTGTTGATCCTGCTGAAATCGACAGCGCCCTTCCAATGCAAAAACTTATGACCGAGGACAGTATCACTAACGCTTGTTCCAGGCGCTTCAGCTGGTGTTGAAAGGAAAATATTTTCTCTTGAGGGTAAGTTTTTATGAACTGAATTTGTTTTCCATCATAACATTTAATATTATTTCCGGCTCACGCTAAATCACGCATTGCAGTTGTACTATACTGCAATAATCCTAACTGAAAATGCCGGTTTACATTAAAACTCCGCTCAACTCCAATGCTCGAAGATATCAAATTCTGCCATTGTTTGCCCTTGTACCGTAAAATTAAAACAAGTCTCAATGTACACAAAAAAGGAAATTGTTAGCAAAACGAAACAGCGAAGAGGTATATTGTTAAAAACAGAAAACCTGAAGGATAATTCAAGCGTTTCTTTGTCAATTGCCAGCTGTTGCTATGAAGCGTAATTAACTTGCGTGGGAAAACCGTTCTACCGAGACAACGTTTATACGAGCGATGATCAATTTTTTCATAGCCAAAACAACTTTGATTGTCTTCTATTCTTATCAAGAATTTCCTTTGTGTTGCAAATTACTTTCATTCTCTTTTCAAACCACAGGTTCCAACGCAAACACTTTAATGGGTTGTATGTAATGCTTAAAATTCTTGTGCGAAGAAGGTTTTGAAAGAAAACATTACCCTTGTGGAAAACGCGAACAAATAGATACTTCAAAACATATCATAGCATTTGTGACTTCCGATGGCTGTCATGAAACGTGTAATTTGTTCATCTCAGTTAGTCTGTAAACTGAAAGTAGCTTGGACAACATTTGCTTTTTTTGCTAATTTACTTCAGGGGACTTGTTGTGTGTTTCGATCCGAAAATGAAGAAGAAGAAAATGAATTCGTGTAGATGTCCGTGTAAGGTTTGCGTGTTTAGCCAGAAAACATTTATTATACTTAAACAATATAATGCTGAGGGGTCAGGGGTTGAGTTTAAAGTAATCTTGCTTCAAAGGAAACGCAAAGCAAACATTAAGAACAACGTCAAATTAATGAGACGTTTTCAATAATTTTTTTTGTTTCAACCCATCAAAGACATTTAGGCAGTACTTCATATTAAGCCGCGCTAAGTTTTAAACATTTTGCTTTAAAAGATCGCGAAGAATGTGCCTTGTAAGTCGTTATTAGAATGTTAGCTTAATTTACCACGTCACGTTCCATTTCAAGTTCTTTCAGTTTCGAACCCGATCCGAAATACTTGTTTTGTGCTAATGCTGCAGACTTGTTTCAACATGCCTATAAAATGACCTACATAACTCCTTGAAATAAACGCGAGTTTTACTTTGTGTTATTTACTGCATGCAATTACTATATAACAAATAGAAAAACCAACATAACAACAAAATAATACTGAATAAAATAAATAAAGTAGTAAAATCATCTGAAAAGTGAAGAACGGTATCTGGAGTTCAGGAACGGTCGGAATGGCGTTGCAGTGCCTTTTACAGAAAACTATGTGAAAGCTAATAGTGTTGATCGTTTCAGTTCTTTAAGCTGAATATTTCAGCGGCAGAATATTTTACGAAAAGAATCTTATCCCCCGAATTTACCTAACCATATTACGGAACCAAAACGACAATTTTAATCTCTGCGAAAACAAAAGGCGTTGAATTTTCCAATGTTAGTTGTTACGAAAGTTTGAGGCGGCATTTTACTAAAGAAAACCGAACAGCTTCCGAACAGCTTCCGAACATTTTCCGAACACAAAAGGCGTTGAACTTTCCAATGTTACGAAAGTTTGAGGCGGCATTTTACTAAAGAAAAGTCTAGTTTTTAGTCTCATTACGTACGAATTTTAAATAATAAGCCTTCTCAATTCCGAACAGATTTTCCACCGAAAGCCGTTGGGTGCTCGTGACTAGTATATGACACGTGCCAATACTGTGTCAATACTGTCGCCTGTCTGCCGTTTTTAACTTAAACGAAATAATCTACTTCTGAGCACTTGGCACTGTCGCTTTATATGAAAGCCTCAATTCATGTTTTGCAAAGAAACACAGAGCTTGGACTGAATCAAATTAAAAAAATTGATAGGCATTACCGGAGTGTGATCGGGGGGGGGGGGGGTGGTGGGGGTACTCCCATATATGAGCTATATAGGCATGTGCCACTGTAAAGGGTATGGTTTTCAGGCAGTTTAGTCTGGGATAGGGTATAGTTATCAGAGATTTTTGGTCTAGAATAGGGTATCATTTTCCGCGAAACTGATCAGTTGCGTGAAGAAATTAAGTCTAAACAAGGTTTACTGGCAAATGGCATTTAAAAATCGGTACGGCGGGCAGTACGGCATTTTTACTGACCCCTATTAACCAATAACTGTGATAGTGAACGAGTTTCTGGAAAATTGCGAGTCTGGAATAGGTCTAGGATAGGTTAGGGTTTTTTGGTGTTTAGTCTAGAATAGGGTTACAAAATGCAGCTAAAATGGTCTAGTATAGGCTAAGGGTCTTAAAGTCCCAGCGGCACACCCCCACCCAAAAATTTACAGAGTACTCTCCCCCCCCCCCCCTCCCCCGGAGTGTGATCAAACCTTAGAATCCTCAGTTATGTGCACACATGAAGTAATCCACCTTCTTTCAAAAAGGAAATAATTAGCTTGCCCAACCCTTTGTGGTTACAATTATCCCATAAGTAATTCAAGTTATTCATATTTGTATGTCGCACTACCTGGCGCACGTTTCCTCGGTTCTGATCCCGCAGTATAAAAATAGATTTGCTAATGGGTTTTTAATACGAATTAATCCATGTTTCAAAAAATAGGTGTGATTGTGTAACCCTCTTTGTCTATAGCTAATCCGATGTAATTCTGTG
This sequence comes from Cladopsammia gracilis, assembly GCA_022457155.1. Lineage (NCBI taxonomy): Eukaryota > Metazoa > Cnidaria > Anthozoa > Scleractinia > Dendrophylliidae > Cladopsammia > Cladopsammia gracilis. The sequence goes on along the minus strand of JAJGOT010000140.1, from coordinate 72,069 downwards.
TATATTTGTATGTTGGGCGAGAATCACGATTTACTCGACATGCAAAAAAAAATCTGATATATTGGGATTTGTGGAAAGAAGTTCGGTGAGTGCATTATAATCTGGCCAGTACGAATCTTGAGGACTCGAACATGCTGGCAAACACGTATATAGTTTATGTAAACGACAGAGGAATATAAATAAATATACGATATGAATATGAATAAATAAACGATATGAACCTTTTAATCGTAGATTTCATGGCGTGAGAACAATGGTACATCAATTAAATGAAAGTTCCATTGTCACTTAAAACAATGACAAACTCTGCAATCCATTCATTGAAAAGCTTTCAAAGTCCTTCTTTTAATAGTATATACCTTTAAATCCACAGACTTATTACTGACAACCTAGGTTTCTACAGTTTGTAGCTTTTATCCAATTTGTCCGAAATCATGGCAATAAGCTAAATGACGGCAGGAAAAAAAATGGTGATGATGATGATGATGGTGGTGGTAATAACCAATCACAGATACCCTGCTATCTACAAAGTAATAAAGTAAAAATGTCCTATTTGATTGCCGTAAGTTCGGGCCTAGTTGTCGGAAACGTTATCGATTGATGAACTTGGCTTGCAGCTTTCGACACTCGGAACTCTTTTACAATCGGAAGGAGAAAGCGTTTGCCTATACCGACGGAAGGAAAACTGAGGCATTTCCTTTATAAATTCAATTATCTTTTCCCGTTCTTAAATCCACACAGTAACCTTTGACAATAAAATGCGTTATCCTATAAACAGCAATTTAACATTTGTGTGGCTATACAGATAAGTTACCCCCTGACCAAAGTCTTTTAGTCTAATTTAGTAAACGAAGACATCATTAATGCAAGATACCCGCAGTTTCGGTTATATGTCAATGTTTCAGGTTGTGGTTACAAGAAATAAAACAAAACGTAGAAATAGCAGAATAAACAAATCAGAACTCATAGAGCGATTTTCAATTAAAAAAAAAACAATTGCTTTGGTTTTGCATTGGCGCTGCGCCTTGTGTTTGGCCAAAATATATTGCGCCATTCACAACGGGAAAAGCGTGTAGCGCAAGTCGCGATGGGTGTTCATTTCAAGTCTTGCTTCTACTAAAAATATATCAAATCCCAAAATGTGACCATTCAAGTGAAACCTCTCTTAGGAAATATTTTCCTAAGGTAATGTTTGTTTTCAGTATCTCGCAAAATGAAATTAGAATTTTGATTTTGACCCATTTATGGGCGAATGTTTATTGACGTCATGGTTCGCATTTTGTTTCATTAGCGATAAGAATTTACGTACAGAAGGCATCGTGCAAAATACGAATTGACTTTAAAAGTTGAAAAAGCTTGTTTAACTTTGTAATCTACGCAATTGTTAGCTCTTTGCATGTAATTGAAGAAAAAGCAGCTATAAAAAAAACTTCAAAACTGCTGGGTGGCAAAAGCGATAATCAATAAACATTCTTTGTATTCGAGTTCTAAAACAGCATTACACAAAGAATATCTACAATATCCAGTATATCGGGTTCAAATTCACAGAGAAAGGTAATTGTGCCTGCAGCCATGCCCTTCCAATATTCGGAGTTGATTTTTTTATAGCTCGCCTATTGTCATTGTGAAGAGAAATTTAGTTGTCCATTGTTCTTCTAAACTTTTATTCTCGAAAACCTCGAAAATACTTGTTGCTCGAAACCAAAGATAAATGATGAGTTATTATATTATAAGAGATGAAAGTTTCGGAGAAACTCACGTTTAATTCCACTTATTTTTTTAGGTATTCAAGCAAGATGGATCAATAACGACGAGAGTTATAAATTGTAAAAAAAGAGACGGACACATGCATGTGATCCAAAGATATTTGTTTTATGGTAGCTTTATTGTACATTTATAGTTCAGTAGAAAATATATCATAACTTTAGAAAAGTGGAACAATAGTAATTTTATACGAATATTTATTATTTTGATTTTACTAATTTAATTGTTACTCGTGATACCCATAAAATATTTTTGTCTTTAAATCAGTATCTCACGTTTTATGGTAAACCAGCACCGTTTTGTTATTCAAATCTCAAAGTAACTTAAATTAACTTTTGTTTCCTTGATGGTTCAACTTGAACTTGAACTTGTGATTCTATGTGTGACCAGTACTACTGAAATGAAAGCTATTGAGTGGCGCTGTCTATTTTTTCAATATTTTGGAAAGTAATTTTACAGGTAGACTGTGCACCAGTTTTCCGCACTAGGCTTTCTGGACCGTTTGGATAACCAGCGTTAGTTACGATAGGTTGATGATTTCCAAAGGCAACCATTAACCAATCATAGCTCGTATTGGTTGCCCAAACGACTCTAGAAATGTCAGCAGTGCTGGTGCCCAGTCTCCCCAAAGTTTCTGGAGTGGCGGATACCATTTGTCCTTTTTCATATATATATTTGGGCGAATTATGCCCCCGCATTGACTTCAAAATTCTCCTTTCCTGTAATTAAAACTTTTCCTATAATTCTGTTTGCAATAATACCGCAGATGAACCGCAGATAAGCCGCAGATAAACCCTCGAATGCAAATAGACCATTTTTATAATGACGTCATTTATCAAAACTACATGTACCAGAATCCATCTGTCAGTCGGGTTTTTGTTTTCTCGTGTTAATTATGGCTATTGTTATTTAAGCTCCACTGGGATTACAAAATTTAATTAAAAAAGGAAAAACGGAATGAATTCAGGGAGTTGTAGTAAATGACGTCATCGTGAAAATCATCTGTTGGATCGAGGCGAATGTTGTGCTGATGGTTGATGTGGTTTATAGAGTTTAATACGGCTTATAATGGGTTTGACCGATTGACATAATAATAATCATGAGTTTCTATTTCAGGCAGTTTAGTGGTTGAAAACCAACGAAACTATGAATAGCTGGTCATATGAAGAGTGTTGATAAAGTCGACTAGCACGAACGTGCGATTTCGCTTATAATGATATAATCAACGTTTTGAAAAACAATTTATCTTTCATGTGGAATTATACCTTAAGAATTTTATGATAACAACAAAAAGAAATGCCATTAAGCTTTTGTAAAAATCAAATGAGCTGAAAAAAATAATAAACCATGAATTCTACCCATAGTCTACTTTATTTATACGCCGCCTCCCCTGTTCCCTGCGGTAGGGTCGTACCTCTCATAAACCTCTATTTTCATTGGCCGTTCTAAAACAGTACCTGCTATTGTTTTTAGGTCATTCATCTATTGTTTTGGTGAGCCAATAAAACAAATCGTTCAACGGAGGTACGACATGACTGACGTGTGATCAAACTAGCCGCATGAGACTGGGGCAGAAAGGGCTGGCCGTGAGAAACTGGCAACCAGGGAGGGTTGTCCAATACTCTCGACCTGATACGACCTGAAAAAGACATTTTTCGATTTGTACGGGTCGACAACTTGTTACGACCCGAAAAAGAGAATTGTCGATCCGAAAAATGCATCTCATTAGGGACACTTAGAAATTCTTCAACATGTTTGCGAGTTGGGCCGTGCTGCAAGGTTGTCGACTCGTACGAGTCGTACGGATCGACAAAATAATTGTCGACCCGAAAAAGAGAATTGTCGATCCGAAAAATGCATCTCATTAGGGACACTTAGAAATTCTTCAACATGTTTGCAAGTTGGGCCGTGCTTCAAGGTTGTCGACTCGTACGAGTCGTACGGATCGACAAAATAATTGTCGACCCGAAAAAGAGAATTGTCGATCCGAAAAATGCATCTCATTAGGGACACTTAGAAATTCTTCAACATGTTTGCGAGTTGGGCCGTGCTGCAAGGTTGTCGGCTCGTACGAGTCGTACGGATCGACAAAATAATTGTCGACCCGAAAAAGGGAATTGTCGATCCGAAAAATGCATCTCATTAGCGACACTTAGAAATTCTTCAACATGTTTGCGAGTTGGGCCGTGCTGCAAGGTTGTCGACTCGTACGAGTCGTACGGATCGACAAAATACTTGTCGACCCGAAAAAGAGAATTGTCGATCCGAAAAATGCATCTCATTAGGGACACTTAGAAATTCTTCAACATGTTTGCGAGTTGGGCCGTGCTTCAAGGTTGTCGAATCGTACGAGTCGTACGGATCGACAAAATAATTGTCGACCCGAAAAAGAGAATTGTCGATCCGAAAAATGCATTTCATTAGGGACACTTAGAAATTCTTCAACATGTTTGCGAGTTGGGCCCTGCTTCAAGGTTGTCGACTCGTACGAGTCGTACGGATCGACAAAATTATTGTCGACCCGAAAAAGAGAATTGTCGATCCGAAAAATGCATCTCATTAGGGACACTTAGAAATTCTTCAACATGTTTGCAAGTTGGGCCCTGCTGCAAGAGGTCGTCGACTCGTACGAGTCGTACGGATCGACAAAATAATGTTCGACCCGAAAAAGGGAATTGTCGATCCGAAAAATGCATTTCATTAGGGACACTTAGAAATTCTTCAACATGTTTGCGAGTTGGGCCGTGCTGCAAGGTTGTCGACTCGTACGAGTCGTACGGATCGACAAAATACTTGTCGACTCGAAAAAGAGAATTGTCGATCCGAAAAATGCATCTCATTAGGGACACTTAGAAATTCTGCAACATGTTTGCGAGTTGGGCCCTGCTGTATTAAAGGTTGTCGACTCGTACGAGTCGTACGGATCGACAAAATACTTGTCGACCCGAAAAAGAGAATTGTCGATCCGAAAAATGCATCTCATTAGGGACACTTGGAAATTGTTCAACATGTTTGCGAGTTGGGCCCTGCTGCAAGGTTGTCGACTCGTACGAGTCGTACGGATCGACAAAATAGTTGTCGACTCGAAAATGAGAATTGTCGATCCGAAAACTGCATCTCTTTAGGGACACTTAGAAATTCTTTAACATGTTTGCGAGTTGGGCCCTGCTGTAAGGTTGTCGACTCGTACGGATCGACAAGGAGACTTAGAAATGTTCACGAGGGATCATCGTTGTTGTACCGCTTTGGTTTGTGAGAAAAAAATGTTTTCAAACGGCTAAGAGGGACAGAGGGATCGTTCGTTTTATATTTGCAGAAGCTTGATCTTTTTTTCAGATCTAGCGATTGCGCGAGCGGAGATCAGCTGCGGCTATTTTAAAAAGTACGAACCGGCGCTGGGCGCTAAAATTATGGTTCGCTTTTTGTAGCAAGAACAACGTGAATTCCGCGATAACAATAACTTATTTGCTGTAAACGAATATAAACAGCAATAAACTAAAAGATGTTTCACATTTTGAGATGAAATCGATCTGAAAGTACTTTACAACCGAGACACGCGTATGTTAACAGTATAAAATTTATCACTGTTGAGAACGAGTGGTACGATGGTTGAATGGTTTGAGGTTTCGCCTTTCAACCAAGAATGACAGTCTGATGGCGCGAGTTCAAGACGCGCGCAGCACCTTTTTTTTTTTTTTTTTTTTTTCGGACTAGACATTATGAAAGTGACGTGCTGGCTGGCTTTTTTTGTACGTGTGTTCGTTTAAAATCCTATGTGTAATTGTAGGAGCTTTAATTTTAAGAGTATGCTTTAGTTTTGTTTGGTTGAATAATCTGGAGGTTTGGAAAATCGAGTATTCGAAAAATCGGGATTCCACTGTATCTGTTGCGGTGTTTGTGCTAGTAGGATGATTTCCGATGGGTGGGGATTTGCGGCACGTTTCAAACTGTTACCCTATTTTAGACCAAAATATGCGATATTTCCTACCCTATTTCAGATCAGACCCTTAAATCGATAATAGAAGGGCTTCTAATTCCCGATGTTAATCAAACCGCATTTCTGAAGCGATGAGAGAAAAGTAGCTTCTTTTAAGAACCATAGCCAATTCCAGACCAGAGAGCGCAAACCATACCCTAATTCAGATAAAAATGGTCAATATCTATGCCCTATTTCAGACCAAAACGGCTTGAAAACCATACCCTTTTGGGCCGCACATACCTATGTAGGTTATTAAGGGGAGTACCTCCCCCGGGGATTTTTTCTGAAATACATCATGAAGATTCGTTACGCATGCGCATAGGCTATTTGGATCCTCTTGTTTTGTGCTATTGAAGCACCTTAAACATAATAAAATTGAATATGAAGGTGCTGAAATCCACTTTGATTCACCTTTATTAAGCTATTCTTAAATTTGTCATGTATTTGCCTCATGACATCTACATAAATCTGGTTTTCTACTTATCTTAGATTGATTAAGACAAGGAATATAATTTTGATGTCACCACACTATTATAGTGGTATGTAAAAACTTGGCTGCACATTTGAAATAAGTAATGGAAAGGCTATATTGAAAAAAAATGTTACCACTATATTTCCTTGAATAGTAGCGGGGGGCAGTTATCAATATATTTTGTTTCAGTAAAAGGGGCTGTCATTCAAGGGGGCAGGGTAGGGGTGAATAATCAGGAGGGCAAATATTTCCATATTGCTGTGTGGAAGTCACGCTCATTTTGTTTTGGAAAGGGGAGTAAATGGTAGAAGGGGGTAGATTTTTTGAAGAGATGTGAGAGTGGAGAGTTTTTTCAAATATCTCCACCAAAGGTGCCCAAGAGCAATAGGCCATTTCCGAGTTGCCTTTAGCCTCTCTATCAAAGCGAGGCTAGGTGCGAAATCTTCATATGAAGATCAGTTTTCATCCACATGCAAATAAAACTTATTTGCATGTGAATGAAAATCATTTTCATATGAAAGGTTTCGCACCTAGCCTCGCTTTCATAGAGAGGCTAAAGGCAACTCGGAAATGGCCTATTATCTAAGGGGCTGCTATTATTTGAGGAAATATATGGTATGTGACATGATTGCTTCAAAAGGTTCATACAGTGCATGGGAAACCTGAACTGTAACAATATTTTGAAATAAATGATTTGTTTTCATTAAGATTAATTAGTTAAAATAATTGGAACACTTGAAACCTTTTTGTTCTGCTTCTATGATTGAAAAGGTTCATCACATGATTGTTGTTTTCAAAAGGTTCACAGTGTGTGGGACACTTGAACCGTAACAATATTTGAAAAGAAATGATTTTTTTTTAAGATTAATAATCATCTTAACTAAATATTAGTTCCAAACTGAATGGAACACTTGAAACTTAATGTCTTTTTTGTCTTTAGTCTAAACGGGGTCTTTTTGTTGGTGTGCCCGAGTGTCGTTGCATATATTCATCGTAGTGCTTCTTGCTGAAAAATAATAAAATATGCATGTAAGTTTTTAGATGGCAGTGGAATCAAAACAAATGTATTCATCTTTACTGTACAAGGATGACAATTCAGAAGCATTTAAGAACACATTTTTGATTCCAAAGTGTTTATAGAATTGTATTGAGTTTCAACTACACAAAAGGGCCAAAATTTTGAAGTGCCAAATTTTGATGTGCCAGAGCATTTTGCTTAAGAGTTATACAAAAACGAGTAGAAGACATTTTTTATTGAAAACGTATGGAGCTGCCATCTTTGTGTCCCACTTAGGGACGAACATGGCAGCCAAAGTTTAAATAAACCAAAAATTGCATCACAAAAGATTGGATTCACTATAAGTTGTATTAAATCAGCTTATAAGCATCTATAATGCCAAAATAAATTTTTAGTGGCTCAATTTTGTATATGTTCATGGTTATCTGAGGACAAATTGCATGACCCATTAAACAATCACAAATTGTGAGCAAAATCATTGTTAAATGCTGAAATTTTTTGTAAAGGATTGTAACACTTGCATTAATTTTTACATAACATGCCAGAAACAGCTTGGTGATGTCATGTGGATACTTCATCTGGAAACCAGCAGCAAGAAAATAAAATGGGTTTTATTAAACTGAGTTGGCCTTTCAGAATGTGTGCATTGTGTTTATAAAATAAAGGATTAGGGCAGTAATCTAAGAGGCTTGCAGAGTTTGATAGTTACCATCTTGAATCTGATTTTTTAACAGGTTTAGATAGAAATGAATGTATCACATAATGATAGTACCTTTCTTGATTTTGCAATGAAAATGCATTCTGATAGGTTTCGATACCAATGCCTACGGAAGCCAGTCTGGATATGAACTGGTTAACCTGTTCAGTGGATTCTGGTATGTCATCTTTAAGAAAGAAGTGCACCTGTGAACAAAAATAGTGATTATAGGTATTGGACTTAAAGGTCAAAGTATAATAAATAATTCTGTTTCATATTTCTTTGATAGTAAAGTAGAATTTACTATAAAATGCAAGTGCCCCACCTTATTTAAGTAACACTTGGTTTGGTTGATACCCCCTCCTATATATACAACAATTTCTTAAAAAAGATACACTTAAATCGACCAAAAGAATGGTTTACTATCACAATATTTTTACTTGTCAGTCCAAAAGCCTTTTGAAGTTGTGAAAGCTCATGGCTGATATGTGGCTCTTTACTGTAGATGAATTTATATACTGCATTATTGATTAGAAAGATGGAGCATTATCATGTTATATTTTTGCATTAATGATTTGGTTTGCTCCTATGCTTTTGCCAAATCATTTTTGTTGAAAATTGAAATAATGAGTCTGTAATGCTGTTTGAGGAGATTGCAGTTACCTGGCTTTTGTTTCCATGTACTTGGAAGCTCTCAAGTTGTCCAAGCTGTAGTTTTGGCAAGGTGGTAGCTACCTAACATAGAGAAAGTAAAACTGCCAGTTATTTCATTAGTTTTGTATTGCATTAAATAAAAAAGTTACAGAAGGGTGGGGAATATAGTGGGGAATACTCCAAAAAAAAAAAATTCTCAAGACATTTCATTCCATTTGATAGTCAGATTATTCGATCATGCAAGGTCAATAGACGATTACCAGGGTATCAGTGGTAGTTGGGGCACAATATCATACATTTGAAAGGGATATATTGTATGTGTTGTTTGATTGTTCTTTGAAATAAATTCCCACCAACTAAATTGACTTTGTAAATAGAGTTTCACTTGCCTTAGCCATAAGGGTTTTCCCACTGTGCCCATTTGTTGTTTTATTCCTGAAGACACCCTTTGTATTGAGGAGGCTGATGCTGACAACCTTTCCTGGCGACAACAGCACTTGCTTGTGGATTTTTTTAAATTCAGTCATTTCAGGTGGTTGTAGATCAAGAGAATTGGTTGGATGCAGTTCTTCATTGTCATCTGACGTATTGACCACAAATTTTCTGTTGTTTAGAAGGCCTTTGGAAATAAAATGTTATTGGAATGATCTTTATTGTTATTGACTTAGGGTAATTTTTTTCTGAGAACAGAGGTAAGCTTTATGTTGTACGAGTTTGTGTTATTTGTTAGTATTTGGCAGAGTCAGTTAACTGAAAAACTTGATCTGTGTGGTTTGAAAATTTTGAAACCTGGGGTCAATTCAATAAATCTTTTAAGGTAACTGTATTTTTTGCCTATGAAGAGTATTTAGTTTATTTATTGAGTGATAATAGGTTGAAGTGATTCCATGTTCAGGTTTAGCTTTGATTGAAACTTCTATTGATTTCAGCCTTGAACTGAATGCAACTTACACAGTTGTGTTAAACAGGTTTTCACTATTGAAGAGGCAACTTCAATTGCCTGTTTCCCAATGGGAATTGGTTCTGGTGCATCTGCATCGTCATCATGACCTTCCTCCGTATCTTCAACCTCTTCACCCTCTTCTTCTTCTTCTTCATGTCTGTCATTGGCAGATGGAGGTGGAGTGTTGTCATTAATCTCATGGGAGTTGTCTTCATCTTGTTCATATTTTTCCCAGAAGGTTAGCAGCAGGTGAATGGATACAGCTAACCTGACAAGATGTGACTTTCCTCTGGAGTACAAACCTTGTAAAATAAATTAAAGATGTAGATGATATTAATATAAGGCTTGCTGTTGTGTCTACACAGTCAGTTACTGTTGGGTTTAATTTTGATACAAGGCACTGAAGTTTCAGTACCTGCATTTTTTTGACAGCAGTCTGTGTCTTTGAGTGCTGTCACAATGTTAATTCTTTAAACACAAAATGCACTGGCTTGAGAGAAACCAAAAAAAGGTAAATGACTTTAAAAATAAAGGGTGAGAGAAAATAAAGTAATATTTTTTCTTTTTTAAGTAATTTAATTATTGATTTTGTAAGTTGTATAATATGTTGGATAGCTTGGATATTTACCTCCGATTAGAACATCATGGGGATACTTTTGACAAATCTCGAGCTCCCAGTTGTCATGAATGGTCTCAAACAGATCCATTGCTTCTTCTGTTAATTTGTACATCATTCTATTCACGGTCACTGTCAGAAGCTTTTTATCTTCTTCAATAGAGTATGTTTTTTCTCCCTCGATGTATAGCAATGCTAGGAAGTGCACTGAAAGTTGCAACAATAACATATTTATTAATTACAGGCAATATGTTGTTCATGTTGTTATAACTCTCACTAGATGGTGGTCCATCAATGAACACTGGTATTAAATTATTAGTTTGTGATTTATCTTATTTGATAAGCTGATTACTTCACCTTTGAGGTATTAGCCCTGGGTATATTTGCCCTCTCAGAATATCTTCCAAAAATGACTCAGTAAGCATCCTGATGTCTAATTTCAAAATCCCAAATTTCAAGCCAATATCTTAAATTGTTCAGAAGATATGGACATTCAAAATTTGGCCTTTTGACCTCTTTTGAGCATTCTGCTTGGTTGAATTAGGTGACATGACCCTTTGGCCAGACATTCGAAATATAGTATTTTCAAGTGTTTCTGTAGCAGAACTGATTAATGTCCATCATTTGTCGTGTTGTAAATAATGTTTCTCTTAGATTGCTTGCTATTTATCTTTTTAGTGGTCAAAACAAAACATTGCATTTGTGGTTTGAAATTGTACTTTTTATGCTTCATTTAAAGGAGTTAATGGTTAAAAGAAAAAAAAATTGTGTTAATTTTTTTTAATGAATTAACACCAACACTTAGTGATGGAATTATATGAAAATATTACCTAATTCTTCTGTAAAATGTTTTACTGCAGCTTTTTCTTGGTTATCCAGACAAGTCTCTTTCATCCGGCAGAAGACTGGTTCCGGAAAATACCACAGTATACGGGATGTAAATCCTTTTGAGTTGTTCTGTGTGTCCTCTATTATTGGCAGTGCAGTTTGGGGTTGGGTAAAGCCAAACATTGTAAAAGATGTTTGGTTCATCCTGAAGTTTGCATTTCCTGTAACTAAAATTGGAGGAATTTTCAATTTCAGAACTAAAAATACACTAAAATTGATAAACTGCCAGGATTTAGTTTTATTTTAACTTTGTACTCGCATAATTTACATTCCAGCTTTTTTAAATTCTGAAACATGGTTGACATTGGGCAATCAAACCACCAATTTAGCCCTGTTGGTAAGCCCAGCAACATTTTGACATTTAGTTTTTCAAACACTCTGTCAGAAAGCCACACTTTTTTACTGATGTCATGATAAACATAATGAATGCCTGCAGTATCTTTGTTTAAGGAACATAGATTACTGTAAATGGTTATTAATAGTTCTAAGTATATAATGGGTGAATTGGTCTATATGGTAAACATGCAGTGATAGTTCTCTGAGAACTTAAAGGGACACTATCCCTGCTGAAATGTTGTTTCATGATCATTGCCAGGAGCTTGATTTTATATGTAGCTTGCTTTACTATTATAACTTAAAAGACAACATAAAAACTAAAAAGTCACAATTGTTGATTTGTTTTAAGTACCTAATGGACAATCAATATATCATTATTTTAACAAAACTGTGCTTTATAAGGTTAAACATTGAATTTTAGTGAAAGTTGCCAAAAGGTCACTTATGACGTTTTGCCTGGAACATAGCAGTTTAATGTTTTAGTTGTATTGGGATTTTTGGGAATGGTTCAATATATGCTAGTATTAAAGTACACATACTTGTCTCCCTTGTCTTTGATTTTCCTGTATACATTTGAAGAAAATCCTGATACTCTTTAGTATCTGAAACCTGCATCTTGACAGATGAATACATGTTCATGGTTGATAGGAATGCCGTGAGTTCATCAAATAGGCCAAAAGACCTTCCACCAGAATTTGCCAGAATTTCTCCTAACTTATCCCATGTGCAGTGTGGGAGGAAGATGTTTTTTGCTTCCTCGTGTTTCAAAATAACCGTGGTTTTCACATCATCCATTATGTCAGTGAGAAACTGATGAAAGGTGCTCTTACATCTTCCTGTAAAAATGAAGGAAATGAATTGAACAGTTTCAAGTTAACATTATTAACTAATTTTGATTTTGAGACGGCAATACTGCATTATATTGACGGTTACAACGCCATCAATGGAATAAGTTTTGTCGTCTCAAAATTGAAATTAGTTTTGCATCACAATTCAACTGATTTTGGGCAAAAAGAAAGCAACTGAAGTTGACTTGTGCTGATCAATACTGAAATTCTTACTAGTCATGAGCTGAGAAACACGGCATTTTGTACTACATTCCTTGAAGGTTTCACCCTGTTTGGTTAACTAGATTTCAGGTGATGTGATCAAAAGATATGTCTTAAATATGCTTATTTTGCTCACAAAAGTAACTTTTGTCAGGGAAGCATTTATTTAAAAACTAGTTGAAGAAATTTTTTTTAACAATCTTTTGACCTAAAGTTTAACAAATAATTTAACACTATCTCTGTAAATTTCAAGTGCATTGAATCGTTTTTGAGGGCACAAAATAAAATTTAAAGTACAGGGGACTTGTGTTCCAAAGATTCATTGCTGTATTTGTTGACAGGCGTTCGATTGGCTCTGGTAAACCTATACAAAGCAAGCCCATCAAAAGCAGGTTTTTCATGTGCTTTTTTACAATTTATTCAATAACAGAAACCCCATTTATAAACTGTCCACGGCAGTTAAGAGAACAGAACAGAACAGAACAGAGCAAAGCTATCATTATTCCCGCGGGTGTATTCCGAAATTGTTGTACCCTTTATATTTTTAGCTAACTTACAATTGCACCAAGACAACTCGAAGGGTTACTTTTATGCAAAAATACAATGACGTCAAAGCGGCATTCCTGGTAGCCTTTTACTACGCATTTGAAGCTTACAATTCACAGTGCATCTTAAGCCATTTCTGCGGAATTTCTTTGTTTACGAAAAAACACGTGCGCTACACTCCAGGCTGAAGTAACTCGAGCTTCCAAGATCTGGTTATGGATTTTCAACACCCGTTTTTCACAAATCACGAGTTCGATTGTTTTTTTTTTCTTTTCGGTGAGTTCGATTTTGTTCGATTGCAGAACTCAATCGAACTCAATCCATGAATTGAGTTCAATTGAGTTCGATTGAAATTTAGTGCGATTGGGTTCGATTTACTATGCCGGGAGTTAATATATTGTTTCAATTTGTCAGGAAAATACTGTCATTGATGAATTGACAGAAAGTATTCCAAATGTTTAAGTGTTTTATGGAAAATATTCAACCCAATTTTATGTGAAAATGCTCCCAGAGAATGTTTTCAAACTTTGCAGTCTTCAACACCTTCATCTGCCTTACAGGGGCATACGGGCATTTTAAAAGTTTAGGTATAGAGAAAATTACTGATATGCAAAACCATGACATCATCAGATCGTTGTTATGGTAATACGATGTCAATCAAATCCTACTTTTTTGGAAAGTTCATTTCATCTCTAACATATGTGGGTATATATGTGAATCAGCTTGCCTGACCGAGCTCAGACAGTGAAGAATCAGAAGTTCAAAGTTGGGATGTTGTGTCACCAAAAAAACGGTTCATGCTCCATATAGCAAGTCACCGGTGACGTCAAAGCCAGACAACGCCGTTAGCGCATCTCTTCATCGGATCATTTTGGATCGTTTGGATCTTTTAGATCGATCGGTAGATCGCTGGATCGATGGATCACTAGATCGATAGATCAGTAGATCGATAGATCAGTAGATCGATCGATCGGTAGATCGCTGGATCGACGGATCAATAGATCGATAGATCAGTAGATCGATCGATCGGTAGATCGCTGGATCGATGGATCAATAGATCGATAGATCAGTAGATCGATAGATCGGTAGATCGCTGGATCGATGGATCAATAGATCGATAGATCAGTAGATCGATAGATCGGTAGATCGCTGGATCGATGGATCAATAGATCAGTAGATCGCTGGATCGATGGATCAAGCGGGGAACTGGAAACTGGAGACCAAGGCAAACGAGAGGGCTCTGGGACGAGAATGCGAGTAAGCAAAGATGGCGTCCGCCGGCAGGATAGTCACAAAAATTAGCTTTTCAACAGCGTTGCTGCTTGTTTGTTTGGTCCCAAGCCTTATTTCTGTTAAGGTGGACGAAGAAACCAAAGCGTTTATTCGCCTTGTCATCGAAAATTGTGATAGAGAAGAGGTTTGCGTTTCGACTGGCCCTGTTCATGCGATTCCACGTGGAACACGTATCAGGAATGCAGTCGGGTGTTCGCCCAGAGCATTTTTAGTGCAAGATATTTTGCTGTGGGATCCTTTGAGGTATTTTCCGGAACTAATCCTGCTCTGTCCGTCTTGCCATGAGAAAAATGTTGTAGAGCATTTGCACCCAATCCGCTGGCAGCAATGACTACGATCAGCCACGGCTCCTTTCGGGTCTGCGAAATGACGTGTTTCTTGTTGGCAGGGTCTACTTATGCAGAAATAAGCATCAAATCCTCAGTCACGATCAAGGTGTTTTATCTCAAGTGGAAGCTGATTTTCAAGCACCGTTTATTTTATTTCATAAGAGTGGAGTCACGCGAGAGTTGTGTAGATTTTTTATCTCGCATATAAACGCTGGAATGACCATCGCAGATGTCCAAGTCCTATGGCAGCAAAGTCTATTTGACGAATATGGTCTAAGGAAGGTGTGTTTCCTTAACGAAAAGACTGAGAGGTCAGAAAGTTTTCCGAAGTTTTTAGCCAAAGGTAACAAGGTTGGCGAGAAAGTTGCTTTGGCTTGTTACCTACATGAGTATTTTGAAAAAGAACAACTCTACCATGGGAGAATGTGTCAAATGACTGCTTATTCATTAAGTGCCGACCACACATTTAAAGTGTCCTCTAATATAGGCTTTTGGTGTGAAGGGAAGTGGATTAAGTTGTATGATAGTTTATTCATAGTCATGAATGAGATCAGAGTTGTATTATCGTGGAAACTCTGCAAGGGGACCGCGTTCCATAAGGTTGAAGATCTTTTGATTAATTTAAAGGACAGGCTTAACTCTCAGGGTTGTATTATTCGTCATTTCTATGTTGATAACTGCTGTCAGTGGAGGCAAAAACTTAACTCTGTATTCAATGGTGTATCGATAAAGCTGGACCCTTTTCATGCCATTCAGAGAGTGACATCAAAAATACCAAAAAAGGGAGGAGATGGCCCACTGCGAAGACTGCGTGCACAAATTGTGCATGATTTTAAATTGATTTTGAGGGATCCAACAGATATTGGCTCTAAAAGAACCAAGCCAACTCCTACAAAGGTATTATTCTACTTGCAGTCATGTCATTTATTTTGTTCCTGTTTCATGTCACTATAAATCAAAACAAATTAATATGTACAAATATGACCAGGTAATGGTAACTATAACAGAATTTCAATTTCATGATTACTTCTTTACTTCTTGGTTCGCTTTAAATAAACTTGAAAAACTTAACAACACATTTTCTCCAGCAGAATAGTAATTTAAAAACGGGTGGCAGTAGTACAGTAACTGTTTCTAAAGAGACAATTTTTGACCCGGTTAGAAAGTCTGAGTTATAATCTGTCTGGCAGCAAATAGTCTATAAAAACAATATTAACATTTCTATTTGACTTTTTGGGAATTGCAACTTTTAACTGCAGTAATCTGCTAATGTGTACCAGTACTTCCAAAAATCTACATACCTCAGCTCCCCACACAGAAGGCATTGAAATCTCCTGGGGTTGGCTCTTGGAGAACAGAAATTTACGGGGAGGGTGGTCTTGAAAAAAACCTTCCATATGGGAAAGTATACAATGTATATTTTATGGAATTTAAAAACATGGACAGTCTATAGTTGTACATTTTGTGACGTAAAATATCCTCTCAACTCTTGAAGCTTTGGATGGTTGTCCAGCATCGTTTCTTTCTGGGATGATGTTAGGAGGTCATCAGCCTTGAGAAATGTCTCCTTGTATTGCTCCAAAGACATATTCAGGTTCCCCAGATGATGTTCTGAATGGATAAGGGTGCTTGGAAGAGTCTTGTAGAAGACTGTTGACTTCCCAACTTTCTTCACCTGACCAAGAGATGCCGTCTGTAGGTTCCTCACACATTCCTCAGTTTTCTTCGGTGTTGGGCGCGAGCTAGATGAAAAGCTGTTGTACACTCTCTTTGAACTGCAGTAAGGACCAGGCAATGTTATAATTCTCTGCTTTACATCTTCATCTGTTACCGACATCCGTACTGTTGTGCTGCCTTGCTTGACCTGCAAACACTGTAAAAATATAATGATATTTTGAATCAATACCTACCCCTCCCCTAACCTAACATTAACACTTACTTCTTTCTTTGGGCTAAATGTTAGGCTTGGGGAGGGGTCGGTGGGAAGTTTCCCAGAAACGATCATTGATCCAATATTTAATACACATTTCCATGAAAATACATCACAGGACAGATCTGAGGAAATGAATTGTACAGTGTTGGATAGAGATAAATCGAATGCCATCAGTATTGTAGATCTGTAGCTCCTTCACAGAGCGGGAAAAAAATTGCAGCATAAGACTACATTTTTTGTGCCAGTTTTTCTCCCACAATGGTGTCTCCCAAACCTTAACCATCAGAAAAATGATAACTGGGATCATTCATTTATGCACTCAATCACTCACTCACTCACTATTTCTTTCTTTCTTTTTTTATTTATTTGTTAAAATTTTCCACTTACAAAACCCTTAATGGGATTTGGGTTACTGGGATTGGGAATCACAGAAACAAACAGAATGAAAAAGTGGG
This sequence comes from Cladopsammia gracilis, assembly GCA_022457155.1. Taxonomy (NCBI): domain Eukaryota; kingdom Metazoa; phylum Cnidaria; class Anthozoa; order Scleractinia; family Dendrophylliidae; genus Cladopsammia; species Cladopsammia gracilis. The sequence goes on along the minus strand of JAJGOT010000140.1, from coordinate 55,097 downwards.
AATGGGGCTGGGATTCCGGGTAAAAAGTGGACTACAAAAATGGTAGAAATAGGATTTGGGCAGAAACTAGGATTTGTAAGCCATCAACCAGCCCCCCAACCCCCCAACCCCCCCACCCCCCCCCCCCCCACCCTTACACACACTCACACAAACACACACTATGAACTGCAACTTATAAATATAATTCATCATATCCAATTTGGCAAACTTACCGCTTCCGCAACCCCACCGAAGGAAAGAAGTGTATCATGTAACGTGAGTGCGTAGCCCATGGTTTTCTCACTTATCACTCTAGGCGTAGGAGCTGTCAGTTGCTGCAGGGCGATGTCCAAACGGTGCCACAAGATATGCATGTTGAGCGCTAACCTGATTGCGTTCTTGTTGGACTTTGCGTTGCATTCAGGATTGAAAATCCCAGCAGCAGATTGCGTGGCTTCTTGGTTTTTCCCCTTGCAGTACTTATAGAATAGCTCTCTTGCTCCAGCACTTAAAGTGTATTCTATAGCTATATCTTGGTGGTGTTCGACGTATATTTGTTCGTACACTGTTCCGAGGCTCTTCACAGCACTTTCCTCCGCAAGCTGTGTTGAGAACATTTCTATTTCCTCCATCTCCCTCTGCACGCGTTCTTGGCACAGGACGAGGATCCTGTCGGCTAGGCCGTTTTTACAGGAAACGACCTTGGGCCAGATTTCGGTCAGAAATCGCCGTGGCGTCGTGAAGGTCGACATGCTCATCCTAGCACGTTGTACCCCTACGCATTTTCCCTTTCCCTTGACAGTGTACCAGTAGTCACCGTCGTACAGTTTGCAGATACGCTCCATAGTAAGTGAGGTTTGGGAGGCAGACTTGGAAGTACTGATCAATTTCTGCATGAATGTATAGCCTTCGTCGATGCAAAGAAGGGGTACATGTGCTCTGTCGGCCCCTGTCTGAAAGTTAACAAAATGGTTGAACAAGCCATTCGAAGACGTCTCGTCAACCAAAATGCTTCGCTGGACGCGCGGCTCCAAGTGCGAGATGAGCGGGTCTACACAGGCGATGTTACAGGCTGGAGTTTTGCCCGCTCCAGACGGGGCAAGACCAACGAAAAACAAATTGCCATTTTCTTTCCAAGAATCGAAGAGTTTTACCGTGGTGTCCCCTAATAGTGATCCTGTACACGGTAAAATTCCAGTGAGGAGCAAATCACGCGTTGTGCCATGGCTCTTGGCGAAGATATCCAGCCAATCTTTGATATTTCGAGGGGCTATTTCATCCCAGGGAATCTTGATGTCTGCCAATTTTGACTCTAAATCAGCGACGGATTGTATCTCAGCGAAAGAACTCATATCAAATATCAAAACGTTGCAAAAACAAGTGGCAAAAGGACAAGGACTTCGAGCGCGTTCGTGAACAGCTTAAAATCCGCGCGAAAACGCCATCTTTGCTTACTCGCATTCTCGTCCCAGAGCCCTCTCGTTTACCTTGGTCTCCAGTTTCCAGTTCCCCGCTCCAGCGATCCATTGATCTATTGATCCATCGATCCAGCGATCTACTGATCTATTGATCCATCGATCCAGCGATCTACCGATCTATCGATCTACTGATCTATCGATCTATTGATCCATCGATCCAGCGATCTACCGATCTATCGATCTACTGATCTATCGATCTATTGATCCATCGATCCAGCGATCTACCGATCGATCGATCTACTGATCTATCGATCTATTGATCCGTCGATCCAGCGATCTACCGATCGATCGATCTACTGATCTATCGATCTACTGATCTATCGATCTAGTGATCCATCGATCCAGCGATCTACCGATCGATCTAAAAGATCCAAACGATCCAAAATGATCCGATGAAGAGATGCGCTAACGGCGTTGTCTGGCTTTGACGTCACCGGTGACTTGCTATATGGAGCATGAACCAAAAAAACCCAGTCGAGCCACCTTAAGCTGAAGTGTCAAGTTCTATCATGCATGGACTAAGTATTCAAAAGGAATGAGATACAAGGCACAAGTTACGGCATTCGGCAAAAGACTAAGTGTAGAAAGATTTTTACCTTAAAAAGCATGTTATGATTTCTGTCCTTTCCTAGAAGTTTAAAAGCGACCGCTTCCAAAATAGAAGACGATGGCAAGTTTGACACGGAATTTGGTGAGATGGCAGCCGCTGTCATTTTGTAAATTATAGAACCAAACTGTCTTGATATATAGCGGTCACTTTAGGCAGGCTAAGGCTCGCCGTTGTTAAAGATGAAGTCAGACTGACTTGAAAAAGCCCCCTCAGGGCCGCCATGTTTCTGTTCATAATCTTAACCGTGTAGGCCTGGAACTAATACGTTCAGAAAGTAGGTTCACACGCGTGTTTGGAACCGTACGCATTTCGCGGTTTAGTCATCGCTTTTTTTTAATGCGTAGAAAAAAGGAATTTCAGTGAAAACTGATATAAGAGATGTGTTAAAAACATACCGGTTGGAAGCACTATGGTAATCCATGTGATAATAGGCTCCGTCCAGAAGTCTTTAACTTCGGTTGCTGCATGTCCCAAGCAAAATGAAATCATGCTTATTATCCCCAACAAAACAGTAGTTTCTCGTTGCTTCATCCCTCTCCCGAACAGAACACATATCTAAAGAAGAAGAAGAACAGGGAAATAATTAAACGTTTATTAGAAGTTATGACAAGTGGTAAAACTTGGGTGTCTTTAAGTAATGTGGAGTGTAGCTCCCCCTCATGGCGCGAACTTGGCGTACGTTTCTAAAAACTCCGGAAAACTTTTTTGTCCGAAAGTGATTTTTGAATCAACCTCTTTCAAGTGGCGGTGAAGATTTTAGCACGGAAAATGGTGCAAAGTCTCTTGTCGACTTAAGAGTTTTATTGCTTAGCTTTCAAAACAAACGAAATTGAATATCCGTTGGTAAAACAGGCCCGAAAAATGTTTGGGAGTTTTTGAAACGCACGTCTGGGGCTTTTTGTTTTGCTTGTGGTGGATGAACCGTGATCCCGAGTTGTTCAAACGACAAATTTCATAGAGGGGGGCATTGGGGGGTTCTGAACACCGCAATACCGCCAAAAACATTGACAATACCGCAATATCGCAAAAAAATCGCCAAATACCGCAATACGTCAAAAAACCTTGTCCAAAATCGTTAGAATATCGAAACCGCTACTCTGTTCATTCAATTTTCCGCAAATATCTGCTTAGATTTTGTTTTTCGAATGTTAAGGCAAGTTAATGACTTTTAATTGGTTGTAAAACAACCAAAGTGTTATCACCTTTAATGTAATATAAACTGGCGTGACGGATTAGAGGATCTTAGAGCTGTTTCGAAGCGTTTTCGAAACGACAAGTTTGACAAGGACGACAAGAAACTGAAAAAGGATCAAAAAGGGTCGTAAAACACTGGAGGATAATTTTTAAAACCGACCAAAACGCTAAAAAACGGAATCCCGCAGGTTTTGGGAATACCGCAATACCGCAATTTTATATTAGAATTACCGAGATACCGCATGAAAAATTGCCCAATACCGCAATACCGCAAACCCCAATGTCCCCCTCTTCATAAGTAAACTTTTTGAGAGAGTCAGACATGTAGAGAAATACTTACAAACACTGAGAGAAGTTGCGAAAATTTAGAGAGATTACTAAGACGTTTGTCCAGACCTTTTTCTTCAGTGGAAGTTTTTGCCGGTTTTGTTTTAAATCAGTTGTGGCTATTTAAAAGTACGACTTACCTCTCGAAGTTTGGTTGGCAACAAAGACCAATCCAAGTCGTGATTGTAACACTCTTTGAGGTCGCTATCTAAGACTTGCATACGGTTCGCCATGACTGACTTCTCAACGAGTTGGAGATGCAACTGGCTGCAGGTATACAGTATCACTTTCGTTTATGACGCTTAAAATTTGAGGGCGCAACAGTAATCGGTTACCGCCTTTGTTTACCATTTCCGCCTAATGACATACGCAACAATGGTTGAATGTTCACACATTTGTAACACCTATGATCCATATTAAATCTTGATCCATTATAATTTTTCCATTACGAAACGATATTCGCAGGGAGTAGATATTTGCGGACAATTAATTTGAAAGATTTTTTTGGGGGGAGTTTATTTTAACGAAAATCCGCAAAAATGTAAAAGCCGCTAAAACTTTATGCCATCGATATGTCTTGCTGTTCGTTGAGATCAAGTCGTTTTCGCAGCAACATGTCTATTTTGTTGTTGCATCAGTTTTTTTGGGCAGTACTGTATCACCTTCGTCGATTTCATAGATTCAGAGAAATGTCTCTAAGTAGAATAAACTGAAATTGAAAATATTAAGTTTCCTTCTTTGTCAGCATGTTATGCTGCTTGAAGGGGAAATCGCAAAAATTAGTTCCCGGCAGTTCAGTCATCTCGATAGGCAACTGGAAATCAGTTCTCGCAAAACCAAAAAAAAAAAACGCCCATGAGCAAATTAAAACTGCTGCAAAAAATTTCATGCTACATGGTTGGCAGAAAACAAAGACAGGCCCCGAGGATGAGCCGAAAATATATCCTTGCAGACAGTAGATGCAATAGTGAAATCAATTTATCGAAATGACAGCTAAGAATGCGCAAAAAATCCGAACGGTTGGGTAGCGAATATTGCTTGCGAAAATTGTTTTTACTGCCGAAATTTATAATGGATCAAGATTGAAATGATCATACGTGTTAGAAATGTGTGAACATTCAATCTATTGTTGCGTTTGTCGTCAGGCGGTACTAGTAAAGGAAAAAACGAAGAAAAGCCATAGCGGTAACTGTTGTGAAGAGTCGATTGAAATCAGTATTAATTAACACAATTTGCATTGGATGCCTCAAGGGATCACAGAATCCCAAACGAAGAAAGAGCGTGAACCGAACACATGTTTATGATCTCAAGTCGTTTTCACAGCAACATGTCCAGCATTTTAGAGTGGTATACAAACTTTATGGGGTATTTGAGCCGCGACGAAGTCATAGAAAAAAGAAAAGAGCTTTTCAACCTTATCAACGGGGACGCTTTTTGGTGCCTTTCGCAGTGGCCTTCCTGGGCCAGAAGAACGTTCTGGGAAAAGCCCTTCTCAGACGAGGACTCGTTCAAAATGATGTTATTTTTGATCGGCAATGGATTGGAGCCTCGTCTAGCTGGCGAATGGATAATGTTGTCACAGTACTGGGCAGTGGACCAGAAGAAGATGGAGAAGAGAGCCAGACAAGTAGACTGGGTTCTTGAAAACATCCAAGTGAAAAGTGGCGTCTGGTTTTACTTCGACATCTACCACCAAAAGCAGCTGCACATGAACGGCGATTTAAAAAGACATAGCTGATAGCCAAGACAAACCTCATAAACGGCTCTTTTAGGAGCCACCAATTGAAATAAAAGACATGACCAAATACCACAGAATTTAATGATCACGAGGGGTTGTACTAACGTTAGATTACTCTCTTAGGAACTATTTACACGGAAAGAGGGTGATCCTAGTACAATGGTTTTGCATAGAAACTAAATGAGCCTTCTAGTATCATCCTAGCACTACGCGGATCACCCTCTTTCAATATAAATAGGGTGTTAGTATTTATTTTTCCTCTACATGTAGAGGGCACGTTTTCAGGCACGCGCAAGGCAACGGACACGGTAAAATAGAAACAAAAAGTTCTTATTTCAATTGCATTGAAAATCCCAAAATTTACGTCATCTGTCACTATAAAACGTGAAAAAGGGGATTTTATATCTATTTATAAGACTTTATGCGTTGAGTTACTGAATGAGACAGCGAACCCGGGTATGAAATCGAATGAAGCATCCATTAAATCGAGGAAGATACGGGGTGTTCCATCAAAATTGAACACGGAACGTTTTGTGAGTTCGACTATCAAACATCATGATGAGGGATGAACATCATCGACTATAATGTTAGATTGTGTTCGGAAGACGAACAAAACTGACTGAGTACTCGATTGCTTCAAATTATCGTAATTTACTGATTTACCCACTTCAGTCCCGGCACACGACTTTTTATTTGAGCTGTATGACTGACAAAACGCAAAATTATTTATCATTTATTATCGCAAGCCATCAACAGAACAACAATTTCCGATGTCCTGGTTTTATTCTGCACTCATCAGTTTCTTATTTTACGGCCTAAAAGTTCTAAAAATATTGGACTCTTAAAAATACTCAACCGAATTACACAACTTTTCGCTGAATAACCTTTAGTTTTTTTGTTGCCGAAAAGGCCTACAAGGCGTCACCATTTATTCCGCCGGATTGTTTCGGAACAACACACGCAGCCATTTAGAAATCATTGATTGTTTGCGATCGCGACCGACAGCAATGAGAGGCCGAAGAGGTTTTTCAAGCCTTAGTTTTCTAAGTCTTTGACAATGATTATTTTCAGAAATATTTTGTTTTGTACCACTGACACTCCGACTTACTTGGAGACGAGGTTGCTTGTCTGCTGTTGCTAACGACAACGCATTGTGTCTACGTCACAAAGCTAAGAGAGCGTTCTTTCACAAAATGTCGGGTGTTTTCGAAAACTATATGCGGCTATTCAGGATTAATTTTGTTTTTAAAGCTGTTGGCGAGGTATTTTTGAAGGTGGTTGGATTTGGATCTATAGTTAAGAGCTTTGTTTATCAGGAAGCGGTGGGAGAGAGTCGTAACGGGCAAGATGTGGAGGAGTTCCAGGCAGCTGCGCGGAGTTTGTTATTCCTCAATCCAAGCGTTCAAGAAACAAGTGAATTCAAGGAACTACACGATTTTTCCGTAGAGTGCGGTAAACCTTTAGCAACTGTTCTTGTTTCTCAAAGAGAAACGTGTAGAATATGTGGAAAACGGCTAGTGTATGAAAAAGTGACTCATCCAGTCGTTATTTATCATGAGGAACGTGGAACTTATTTAGGCAGCCGAGTGACCAAGAAGTGTGGAGTCTGCAAGATTTATGAACATTATGGGCATTATACTCTTGAAGGAAAAAAACATTTTGAAAATGCCACAATGGAATTGCCCTATTTATTGTCGACAGAGGACACTGCTTTCCACGTGATTTTGTTGAGACAATGTGAAAATTTGTTGATTGTTGGAGCAGTTGCGTTTTCTACTTTTTCCTCGTCCTACAATCGACAGTTCGGCTACACGAAAGAAGAAGCGGTGCCCGAAAACGATAAACCAAAGGCAAAGCGTTTGAAGAGGTATGTAAACGTGCGTTATTCTCAAATGTAGTGAAGTGAAGTCTTCTTGGAAGTGTTTTTTTTTTTGTTGGATTTAAGTAAATCATACATAGGGAGTCTAAAACAATAACAACATTTTTATTCAACTCACACAAGATCTTTACAAAAAAGGAAAAAGAAAATAAGCTTAATTTAAAAATAAAACTAGATTATTGATATAGAAAGGAAAAACCAAAGAAATAAATGAAAAGGTAGAATTCGTGAGTTTGAAGCATCCAAATATAGCTAGAGTTAATGGAGTGGATGACCCAAAAAGAAAACTGAGTACATAGAAAAATAATATTTCAATTACATAAATTAAGATAACAAGTATTTATTCATGAGGTAATAATATTAATTTATTAAGTATTTAATGTATCAATAAAGTCAGCGTAATTATTGATCATTAAGTTCTTAATAGTTTTACGAAATGAGGAGAGAAAAGGAATTTGTTTGTTTTGTTCTATATTTAAAAGATCAGTTATTTGAGTTGTTTTATTTACATCATACGTGTGTTTTTTTTTCTTGAGAGATGCATTATAAATAATATTTTCAAGTTTAAGGCCATACGTCAGTTTTCTGTTCTTGCAATAGGGGTTCAAAATGACAACGCATGAGTGAATTAATGTCCTGGTCAACTGTCATTTTATTTATTATCTTTTGCAATGTTTTTATTATTGTTTGCTTGGGCTAAATAAGGGTAAATAAATTAAAAGCAGGACATTGATATTATAAATGAATGCATAATATTTTTTAAAGCTGTGGTGCAATTACAGATGCATTATATCTTGGTTTCATTTTCTTCATTTGTGTATTCGTGAACAGGGATACTGCAAAGGATCTGAAGGCAATGCTCCGCCAGCGTTCACCAATGGACCGAAGACGTTTAGAAGATGCTTTCCTGCTGTTAGCTTCCCTGGAAGTTATCAAGAAGCATTCGCTTGATATATCATGTCTTCCATGCGACAGGAATTCAATGGTGGAAATGGTGGGCAAACGTTATAGTGGTGCTTTTGTGAAGAAATGGGGAAGTAAGTATTGTACACACAGTATATAATTTGATAATTGTTGTATGTTGACTTTGTTATTAGATATTACAACTACATGCTGTCATCATAAACCCATGTTTTAATAGGCTTTTGTATTACTAACTTTGTGGTTGAGAAATTCTAAATCTGCTAACTCCATGCATTAGAAACATGAGTCATATGTGTCTGGATCCAAAACATTGATCACACGCATACAGGACAATTTCCCGTGGCTGACTTCAACTGTGAAGTGCACTTGTTCATTAACCATTAACATGAAAAATTCAATTCAAATTCTGACCCAAAATAGTCTAGTTAATGGTGTAAATGTCACGTTTATATCCTAAATAACAAGCTAAAAAGTTGAAAGATCGCAACAAGATTTAGACCTTTGCACCTTGTCATTTAGCAACCTTTTTAATCATTTGAGCATCTTCACGATCTCGGCAAAACATAGATGTTGAAAACAAGTTGGAACATATTTGGTAATGTTTGGAAGTTGTTGGGAAATTCGGGTAATATGAATATAAAAATTGATGCATTATGTTTGACTTAGGAAAAGATAGCAGGTAATTAAACAAGTGTGCTGATTTGTGAAAGTTGAGAAGTCATGTTTGAAATTAATTGTTTTGCATTTTTTGATCAAGCCAAAATTTTCTGATTTTAGAAATAATTTCTAATAGGAAGATATTGGCAAATTATTTGATGTGTATAAAGCAACCCCTTGGAGCTCATTGGACATTTAATAGGGGCAAACATAGTGAAGTTGAAATTATGAATTGATCAAAGTTATCTTAAAACTTGACAAATATAATAGAAATAGGTATCAATATATTACACAAACTGATTTATATTACTGTTTTAAACATTAGATCATGTTTGTGACATCCCTGGATGCAAGACTGTGCTTGTCCTGGATGGCAATATGAAAAATGCCAGACAGGTCTGCATGTGCAAGAATGTAGGAGAGCTTTGTTTCAGTAATCTTACTGGATCTGTTGTTGTTGGTAAGTTTATTTGTGAATTGCAGAAGGGCGGTTGCTTTGACCATCGCATGAAGATAAAAGGTCTTCAGTAATACAGACACTTTCATGACAAACATAAGTTCAGAATTCCCTTTTGATGATAAATAGAAAGCATTGTATTTTATGGCTGGTGAATGGTAAATTGGAGATGGCTAGATGATATTATTTTTTCTGTCAAGTCTGAAACTTTTTTATTTCTGAAATAAACTGAGGCTCCTTTCATTTGATGTTGACAACACAATAAAAATTTTATTGTAAATAAAATTAATAAAAATGAATAGTCCAGGTAATAATTATTTGTGGACTTTTCCTTATTTCTAAGAGTAATGCTTTTGATGAGTTCATCTTATTAACAGAATCATTTTTTTAGGCTGTCAGAATACACCTGGGAAAGGGTCACGTTATTGTCCAGTACATGACCAGCATGCTTCTGAATTTAAAGATGATAATGCACCTGAAAGACAAGACAACAAAGAGAATTCAGGCGACTGCACTGTAATTGTTGAGATTTTGAATGAGAAATCATTGCGTCTTGGGAAAATGTTTGAGGTAAGACAACATTGTTATCCATGGTAAAACTTGTTATATCATTCAATTTATAAAATTGATTACATAGACATTAATTTTTATTTTCTTTGTGTTGCTGCATAAAGTATGATCATCATTGATTTATACACTTGTTTTGATAGCAGGTAAAAATTATTTGTAATGGTTAATATTCACAGAAGACTTCACATCTCTCCTTGAAATTAAATTTTATTTAATTGTTTTGTAGGTACTGTGGGCTGATGGTAGGAAAAGCTGGGTGAAAGAAGAAAACCTCCCATCCAAAGTAAAGGAAAAACTGAAAAAGGGTGAAAAATACCAGCAACAGTCAGTTACCGTTAATGAATTTAGACAAGAACGCTTGGACCTGGCCTTTGCTGATGGTGCACAGTTGGGACCCAAAGAGAAAGCACCTATTTTAAGAAGGTATGACAGTGGAAAGGATGGAAAGAGTTTGTTATTCAACTTTATATGAAAATATGAATTATAGTTATTGGTGTTGTGACTAGTAAAATAAGCAACAATTAGAACCCTTTAATGTTCTGCACCCAGTTGTAAAAATAAGACTCTGAATTACCCTCAAGTCCCAACCTGTTTTAAAATCCCCAAGAGGGATACTTTATAATGAAAATTTCGGGTGTGTAGAGGTCATTAGTAGATAATTTTGTGACCTTTCAGCAAAGATTGGTGTTTTTTGTATAGTGGAAATCTGACCTTTGATGCTTAATGACAAAAGTGGAATTTTAAACAACAATGTTTTTATAATTGCCATTTTTAAAGTACATGTAAGGTCTTTAAATATGAAAGTGCTTGTTTAATTCTAATGTGCAGCACTTTTTGTGATACTTAGTAAAGGATTTGGTGTGGAATGTACTGAGGACGAAGTTGTTGCTGATGAAAGTGGAATTAAAAGAAAGCTTGTTTGTGGAACAGAAAAAGGAAAACACAAAAGTAAAAACCACAGGACTGCAGGTATGTGTTTTATGACAAAATATATAATGCTTCAAAAATATCCTGTATCTGGATCTTATTATTACCAAAAAACTTGATACATTTCTGATATATGTGTGTGTATATTTAACTATTACAGCGCGAAAACGCGTGTAATATTGTCTAATTCTTAGCCAACAAGGCTGTACGCCGAGTGGGCTAAAAGTAGACGATATCACGCAAGCTTAAGTGCTATTATAGTTTAATAATTCAACACATTGATAACAAAGCACCGTTTGAAGAAAAAGTTTAGAGGCTGGTCCGTCATTTTTGCATTCTCTTGTCAAAATGCGAAAATTACATCCATCGTTGGAATAAAACTACTCCCAAAAATACTTGCCATAATTTTTTTACCCCACAAAATCCTGACAATGTGTGACCCCATTCTGGTAACTGTAATGAATTTGCAACACTATTATAGTCATTCCAGTCATGAAAATGCAACCCCATCTAGCAGCACATCCACATAAGCCCATTACTATGAAGTACCCCCCCCCCCCCCCCCCTACACATTAATTGTCCATTCTGGTAACTGCAAGGTTTATTTAAGAACACTGTTCTTAAAACTGCTTAAGCTTAGAGTTGTGCGATGTAACTATTTTTGTATAGAGGTGATTTATAACAAATTGAATAACATTACATTTATTTATAGGAATTCTGGTGTTTGCAAGACCATGCGCTGTTGTTGTGGATATTAGAGAATTGTTTGGTTCTGAGAGCAAGTCGCAGGTTTATGCATATACGCATAATCTGCTGGGCAACATTAAAGAAGAGATCAGTAAGTATTGTGCTAGTTTTGAATGATAGAAGGTGGTCTTCTTAGAAGAAACAAAATGAGGCCAAAAGCTCCTATCTATGAAATGTGTGGGTGGTCACATAATGCAGGAAGTAAGTTTTTGTACTCGCCCAAAGAATAGTAGTGTTGGCCTCCGACACTGGTGAACAACAGACTTTGATATGAAAACATTTGAGTTATACAAAATATGAATGATATAATTTCTTAAAAGGAGTAATTAAAAGATATGAAACATTGTTGCTAAATATTAAAACAGAAAGTTGAAATCCTGGTTGTAATATGTGGCATCCCACTTTTTTCATTCAAATACAAAGTGGTTTTGACTTGTGTTTCCTTAAGTGCAAAAACAATGTATTATGTATTACTTTTTATCATTGCAGAAGTATTGTGCTACGACGATGCCTGTCATTTAAAGCGATTTTCGCAGAACCCGTTGAGGAGTGATGCCAATAAGATTTCACAGAAAATGGCAACAATGGAAATGGTTTGTGATAGATTCCATTTTGGAAACCATGTGGATAAATGGTGCAAGAAAAATTGCAATCCCTACAAGAGTGTGAATTTCGAGGTATGTTGAATTGTGACATTCTTTGCAGTGCTACAAATAATTTTTCTTATTTAGGACATGTGTAGTTAGATGCGTACATTTTGATATCATTTTATAAAATTGGTCATTTTTACACTGCATTATGTGCCCTGCATAGCAGGTGTTGGTTTATTTCAATTTTATGGGTCAAAATTTTTATAGGGTGAAAATTATTTTGGTAACCTTGTGATGGACTACTTTCTCTATCCCTAGACAACCAGTAGCTTGATTGCCATTTTACATTAACTTTATGTTGCCATTACTTATTAAAATGCATCTTTTTGAAGGGGTTGTAATGATTGCCTGGTTTTCTATTCCACAGGAGGTGAACACTGAAGTATGCGAACAGCTGTTCTCTTGGCTGTCCAGGTTTTCTCATATTACAAAACATATGAATAGATGGAGATTCCTGTTCTTAATGTTATATATTTTGGACAGCCATAATGATGATGTCATTGGAAAAAAGGGGCAGGTTAAGCAGTAATTTGTCGGCATACAAAAGAACAGTTACATGTACCTATTTGTAGGCCCAACGGGCGAGCTTTTAGCCAGCAGGGTGTCCAGGCGTCTTGTGGACGCCCACTTTTTGAAGAAATTCATGAAAATTGCACCTAATACTTTAAAAATTTATGATGGGAATTACCTTCAGGACGCCCACTTTTCAATTTCTGGCTAAAAGCCTGCCACCGGGTTTATTCTTTTTTTCCTTTAAAAATTGTTTGTTAGGCAAGTGTGGTTTAAAGAAATATAGAATGGTTGTTGTTTTGAAAAATTATTGATGGGGCTTAAAAGGCTTCCAGTATCATTTAAGAGTAGATCAGTTGTATAAAAGAGGTTATTAATTGACATCAAACACATTTTCCTGTTTTGATAAATTTTTATTCTCCTAATGTTGACTGGCATTCATGATTGCATTATATTACAGCTGCAGTAAAGTTAAGGATTTCAATTTAGATTGGTGTGAAGTAATTACTCTTTATTTTTCTTACAATTTGATCTAAGGAGATTCATGATTTTTAGAAAAATACTGCTACCAGCTGTGCCATAAAATTCCATGATTTTCTAACAATATTTGCTGCTGAACTTTCTCACTGAATTTTCTTTAGTAAAGCTGCATTCTTGCGAAATTTCAGAGTTCATTTAGCTGCAATTATTGTTAATGTAGGTTGACACAAGTTTTTCATAAGTAAGTTTGAAAGTTGAAGCATGTAATTTTGTGGAGTGCTTTATGAAAAGTATATAGAAAATTTATCATAGTATGTAGTTAATATATGGCAATAGTAATAAACAGTTTGATTCATATTTTTGTAGTGCTTGTGGTCTATGTTCCAATGTAAAAATTCTCAGAGAGAAGAAAACAGTTTTCAGTTAAAACATAAAGACACAAGTACGCAACAGGAGAATTAATCCATCGCCATGTTTGTATAACGTATAAATTAAGTTTGGCATGACACAGTTCCTGACCTCATGAGTGGTACGCCATCTGAAGCCTGTGCATTTACCTTTCGTGTTACACGCTTTTAGAACGAGTAATATACATATTTACTCCATTTACCTTTCGTGTAACACGCTTTTTGAACGCGGAATATACATATACTCCATTTACAACGAGTAATATACACGAGGAATATACATATTCTCCATTTACCTTTCGTGTAACACGCTTTTAGAACGAGGAATATACATGTACTCCATTTACCGTTCGTGTAACACGCTTTTAGAACGAGGAATATACATATACTCCGTTTACCTTTCGTGTAACACGCTTTTAGAACGAGTAATATACATATACTCCATTAACCTTTCGTGTAACACGCTTTTAGAACGAGGAATATTCATATACTCCATTTACCTTTCGCGCAAGACGCTTTTAGAACGAGGAATATACATATACTCCGTTTACCTTTCGTGTAACACGCTTTTAGAACGAGGAATATACATATACTCCGTTTACCTTTCGTGTAACACGCTTTTAGAACGAGTAAAATACATATACTCCATTTACCTTTCGTGTAACACGCTTTTAGAACGAGGAATATACATATACTCCGTTTACCTTTCGCGCAACACGCTTTTAGAACGAGGAATATACATATACTCCATTTACGTTTCGTGTAACACGCTTTTAGAACGAGTAATATACATATACTCCGTTTACCTTTCGTGAGACACGCTTTTAGAACGAGGAATATACATATACTCCATTTACCTTTCGTGTAACACGCATTTAGAACGAGTAATATACATATATTCCATTTACCTTTCGTGTAACACGCTTTTAGAACGAGGAATATACATATACTCCATTTACCTTTCGTGTAACACGCTTTAAGAACGAGGAATATAACACGCTTTTAGAACGAGTAATATACATATACTCCATTTACCTTTCGTGTAACACGCTTTTAGAACGAGGAATATACATATACTCCATTTACCTTTCGTGTAACACGCTTTTAGAACGAGGAATATACATATACTCCGTTTACCTTTCGTGTACCCCGTTTCCAGGGTCTCTCATCTGGCATGCGTGTCTAATGAGATGCAATTTTCGGGTCGACAACGGGTCGACAGTAGTTTTGTCGATCCGTACGACTCGTACGAGTCGACAACTTTTAAGTGGGCCTGTTAACCTCGTTCCCAGGGTCTCTCATCTGGCATGCGTGTCTAATGAGATGCAATTTTCGGGTCGACAACGGGTCGACAGTAGTTTTGTCGATCCGTACGACTCGTACGAGTCGACAACTTTTAAGTGGGCCTGTTAACCTCGTTCCCAGGGTCTCTCATCTGGCATGCGTGTCTAATGAGATGCAATTTTCGGGTCGACAACTGCGATTTACGGTTCGTCTCATTTTGTCGATCCGTACGGATCGAACTTTGATTTTGTCGGGTCGTATCAGGCATCTGGCATGCGT
>JAJGOT010000140.1:0-35000 GCA_022457155.1 Cladopsammia gracilis | reverse complement strand
GCGTTTCCATTTGCTATACAAAGTCTCCGAGTTGAGATTTTCCAGAGATAGCGAGAATGCGCGCAATTTGTCAATATCAATCTCTTTACTGTAAGTTTCTGCTTTGCTCCGGCTGATTTCTGTCGGTGACTGTGACATTTCTTGAACCATGAGGACCACTTCTTAAGTTCTTAAGTCCCAGGGTCAGAAAGGGAAATGTAAAACTCTTATAATCCAAACTTTAAATAACAAGCTGTAATTAAACAAGAACAAGAAAACAAGTTAAACAATATTAAGTAATGCGTTATCCAACTAAATTACATAACCCACCCGCTCATGCTTTCGCTACTAAAATCTTTGGCGACCTTTACAACAGTTCAAATCGAAAGCTCCGACTCACTTAGTAAAATTAAACAGTCAGAATTAATCGATTTTTTTCCACCAAGTTACATACTCTACCTTTTCCTTTCGTGGCTACCATCTTTGACAGCTCAAACTGAACGCCCAGACTCACTTAGTTGAATTTTAGGTATGTTGCTCAGTTTCAGTATTTAATGAATTAGCAACTGACGTGAATCAGCAAACTCCGAACGTGGTCCATAAAGGATTGTATATGCACACACAAGACGAGTTAATGGTTGAAAGCATAATATAAAAAAAGCCTTTGGTTTTGCAGGTGAAAATAATGTTTGAGTTCCGTTTTAGGGCAGGCCAAGCTCTTAACTGTGGTTACTTGCTTCGTGTAATTATCTGGGTACCTAACGTTTTACATGTTGGAGGTGTCAAAAGCAACGTAAATACTTTAAGACATAGACTCTTAACTCCATCGGATTTGAACATCGATGCCGTTCCTGGTGAACAGAAGTTGCTAAATATATACCGTGTTTTAAAATAACGTGTCTTTCCAGGTTTACGTGGGAAAAGGTCAGTTGTTTCTTCCAGGTTTGGTTTAATGTAGTCAGGTTAGCTTACTTAAATTCGAGCCTTGCCAACCTTTTTGTTTTTAAAAATTAGAGTGACTTAACGGACTTGGGCTCTTACAAAATAAACTCTATTGAATATCAAGCGAAGTGCATATTTCAACAAACAACAGTGCGACCAGCTTTTTGAAAGATAGCATATTCCATGCTTACCGCCGTTCAAGTTACTTTGCCTACGTACCTTGGTTATGGATTCCGTGCCGTCCCGAGATGTCAGTTTGGTTTCCGCGATTTCAAGCAACTGGCTATCTCAAATTCCAACACAGTCTTTTGTTGCTTTTGAAGAATGTAACAAGTACTTGACATTCCTTGTTCAAGAAAGGACAAAGAGACAATATTTTTTTTTGTCAGGGTAAATCTTTCGAAATAGGTTCTCGAGAATAGTATGATGGTTCTATTCATCTCGGGTTTAATGACTCGTCATGTGGACCACAATAGACAATAAGACAGCCATTGTATACATTGTGGTCCGTATAACAATGCAAATTCGTCTGTTATTGTCATGGTAATACTGCATTACCTCAAAAGTAAAAGAAATTAGTAAGGTATCCGTGTAACTGATTGTAATTTGGCAAGTTCTGATGTCATAGATATGCACGTACGAACTGCAAAGCCCATCACATATTTCCATGACAAATGCGAATTTGTGCGTCAGGTGATTCTAAGCAAAATCAATTTACGTCCTTACATTAATAATTTTCCATGTAAAAGAGAAAAAATATGTTAATCAAAATCTCTTGAGGCCAGAAATAATTTAATTTTAGTTGTTTTTGTTTTCGTTAGAAGAGGTTGCATAAACAACATTATAAACTTTCCAGCTTCGTATCGGTGCTTCAGTTGATCTACAAGAATTGCATGCCAGTTTTCGCACGAATTGCGTATAAAATCTGACAACTGTGCTTCCAGACTCACACGAAGGAAAGCCTCGAAAATCAATGTTGACTAATAAAGCTTTGAAGTACATCAATCAAATGATCATCATTTATCAGTCATTTAAATGAGTGCGACCTCTGCAATTAACTTGGAATCGTTATACCCAACGCAGACAATTACTTAGGAACTAGGAGGAGCAGTGTGGGACTGAATAACAAAACTCCGCCCTTACCTCAACATCTTTTGTTCCTTTTTCTTTGTTGTTTGCTTCTGCTAAATGCTAAAACAAATTTCGAAACAAGAAATTGGTCGCACCACAGTCTAATGGCTCTAGATTCTGAGCTCTAAACATCCATTTCTTTTTAACTTCCACGACCGATCTCTGCTAAAATGAGACTTGTTCAGTGTTACTTCATACCAAAAGGACGTTACATCGATTTTATTTACGTATGTAAATAAAATCGATGTAATCCAAATCCTTAGAACAATAGTCACGTATACTCAAATCATCTGATGGCTTCATTTCAGTGCTGCAGCTACTGTACCGTAGCTACCTTTTCGCATGCAACAGCCTCGTTTAACAACATAGTCATCAAGTGTTAGCTTGCTGTAATAAATAGCAAAAAAGAATGTAGTTTTTAAGGACTACATTGTTTTCTTCATTGAAAGAAGTGATTCATATTGATTCAGCTTCTATGGCTCTGCACTGCATATGCTTATTGCATACAGTCAAACCTCTATAAAGCGGTCACTTAACAAATCCCCAGAATTCAATCGCTCCCACTTGACCTCTTTTAAGCGGTCACCTTTTTTAGCGGTCAGTTCACTCTGCCATATCACCCCAACCCCAACTAGAACGGAATTTGTGTATTTATTTTATGCATGTTGCTGAATGAGAAACGCGTGAACGCAAACTACTATAAGGGTCTCTAGTACACTACACCCCGGGTTTAAACACAATCCGTTGCTATAAATTGTTATCAAACTTACACTTTTTAATATATATTAAACTCGATGTTGGTCTGGATCTCTTATTGATTATAAAGATTTTTTATTTTACATCAAGCATGGTTATCGTTTGGACCTCGGAAAAGCAACGAGGAATCTTTTGCAATCTTTTAATGATCAAGGTATATTTACAATAGAAGAGCTTAACGAAACCTCTAATGCCGTTAAACCACACCTCTCGGCGCTCCACTTAATTAAACATTAAAAGCTTAAAGGTAAACACTTTGACGAGTTATGTAATCTTTTGGACTCTATTCCTCTCGACGTCGATTTCATTGCTTGTTCAGAAATATGGATTAAGCCTCAAGTTGATCCAGAAAGCATAAAAATTCCAGGTTATAATATGCGGTAAGAGACAATCGCACGACGCACGTTCACAACTGATGGTGGGTTTTTTGTTTATCATTTGAGGGATGATCTAAAAATAGATGGTGTTAAAAATATTTGGGTAGACACACAAGAATTGCCATTAAATTGGCGTTATTTATAACCCACCTAATAGGTCTCAACGTCAATTAATTTCTTGATGAATTCGAACAAGTTTTGCACTCTATCTTTTTGTCTAAGCGGAAGTGTTTGATTTTAGGTGATGCCAATATTAATACAATTGTTAAGAGCACAATAGCAAAATAATACATTAATCTGATCCATTCTGAAGGTTTTATTCCCTTGGTATTTGAAGCAACTCGTATAACTGAGACGACAATAAGCTGCGAATACCATATACACTCCAATTTTGTATTCTCAAGTACAAGTGGTAGTATTGCAGTAGAAATAGCTGATCATTTGCCTGTCTTTTGTCTTATGCTTTCCGAGATACATTAAGGATGCAAATTGAACGCAAAGTTTTCAATATTAGTGATGCAAATGAAAGCTTAACTAGATTAACAAATTGCAAGTTAACGATAAAAAGCTCCAACAACCAGCTTCATTATCAAATGCAAATGCCCTGATTAACAAGTACTTCTACAATATTCCAACTGAACTTGCATCTAACTGCCGGAAGTGGATCACCGTTTTTCTTCTTATATAAAAAGGAAGAAATCCACATTTCACTTTACTAAAATAAATAAACTGGAGGTCAGCTTACTATTAGATGTCTTAGAAAGCATCGACACCAATAAATCCATTGGTTTTGACAATGTTCGCCCCTTGTTATTATCCTCTGCTGCGCTTGAAATATTTAAACTACTTACATACATTATAAATTTAACACTTAAACAAGTATTTATTGTATTTACTTTTTTACTCATTTTTTTATTTTATTTAATATTTTTTATTTTATATATTTTTAAGTGTGTTTTCTCTTTTTTCTTAAAAAATGTAATCTTGCACTTCTCCACTTTTTTCTTATCTTGTCAATAGCTTCAAAAACGTTTGTAATTATAAAAAATGGAGTAAATAAATAAATAAATACAAATACAAAGCAACGAGGAGCGGATTATCTATTATCACACAATGACTACGGTATTGTCCTTGTACTATCTTCGTTCGTTGTACTAATACTTTTTTTATCTCTCTGTAGATCTATCTGATCTATTGAGAGCTATAGATCTAAAAATGTTAAAATTTAAAATTAAAATTAAAATGAGCAAAAAAAACTCGTCATTGCGGAAGTGGTTTTTAACATGCAAGAGTGCTAAACTTTTGGCGCTGTTCGAGTGACTGCCGTACAACTAGGTTAGCAATATGAATGAGATGTCAGCCAGGGTTGCCTTTTGCTCCTAGCTCTTATTTTACCGCCACTGGAATCAGTTGACACTATCGCTCTCTTATATTCTTATTGCTTTGAACCAGCTGTGTTTCATTACTAGAGCGCTCAGTGTCGGCGTTGATTTTCGTGCGCTGTCACGTCAGAATTCTCATCAACTTTCCTGGACTCTTCTTCTCATTAATGTGAACCTTATTGTCTCGTAACAAACTTCGTTATTCATGCTTCACTTATCCACGTGAATTCACTATAGTCAATTTCCCCGTCACCGTCCTCATCCAAAATATCAATTAGCTTAGTCAGCTGGTCATCGGTCATGGGAACGCCAATGCTCTTAAGCCCTGCTCGAAACTCTTCCCTGGTCACTGACAAGCTATGGTCTTTATCAAACTGGTTAAACAAGTCTACCAACCGGTAATTCTTATCCTCCACATATTTTTTGAGGATATAGATTAAGTCGTTTCCCTTGTTGTTTCCAAACCGTTCATCAAGTACGTCTGGTTTATCTGACCGTTTGCTGAATGTGCAGGCGATGGTAAGTCCCGGATGTTGTTCCAGCAGCAGCTGTACGAGGGCTTGAGTCTCCAAAGTAATTACAACGTTGTTGAAAAGGATTTGCTCCAAGGCGGTGTCCACGTTGTTTTTCATAGCTGTCAGAAGGCCGAAAGCACCATTATTTTGGAGTGGATTCAGTCCAATCCTGCAAGAAATGCAAGAAATACTTGAAGTCAACACGAACGTTTCATTGTATGATTACATGTTCGACCGTTTTTAAATTTTATTATTTAGGACTGTCTAAACATAGAGACTAGGTGAATCTTGGGAAGACGCATTTGACCGGCCACACCCAACGATTTCTGCAGTAACGACTTTAGCCCACCACAGGAATTCAAGATTTTCAAGTACGGGCCGCTAAGACGGACTGCTCACGAATTTTACTGAATTGTGTTTAAAGGGGCTCTGCTACGAGCTGCGCATGTGTTTCAAAGAAGACTCTTTTGAATGGAGTAGAAATATTTTCTGTTTTTCTCTGCCTACAATGTCAGCAAAATGTATGCGAATATGGTTGGTTTGGGTTTTACTTGTCTTCTGATTGGTCGATAGAGCAGTTTTCAATTGAGTGTGGTAAAACCAAAACCAAAGTAATTACTCTGACCAATCAGCAGTCATAAACAATCGCGTGCGAGAAAGTCACGATTGGTTTTGGTGTCGCTTCTGATTGGTCGAGAAAGTGGCGCGAGATTTTTTAGCCAATTACAAAGCATAGCAATGAAAAACCAAAGCAACTGTGTAATTACTTTTGATACTCAATTGAAAACTGCTCTAAAGTGGTGAAAGACTTTTTAAGTTAACTATAGTACATTTTACTACTGTATACGTGTAATTGTTTTAATGTTAAATGGAAATAAACAAAATACAAGAAAAAGATAAATTTGAGTTATAGCAAATCCGCATTAAGGAGATGCTACAGTACTATCAAATTCAAAGAAATGACATGCATTATACGATACTCCAAAAAACGTTTGTCAGCCGTATACCTCTCTAACGCCCCGCCGCCCTTTACAATTTCATCTTCATGTTTCTACTAGTTGAAAGTAATCGCCCTTACTGTAACGTTAAGTTATTATCTTTTCTTTACGCAAACCTTAGAATCTTTAAAGTGTTGTTGATTTGAAGGCCTTTAGCAAGTGCCAACGCTCCTTCAGTGGAAATTCTGTTGTTGGTTATATCCAAATCAATCAATGTGTTATTTTCCTTCAGAGATTCTCCGAACGCTGCGGCTCCTTCATCAGCTATTCCATTCCAAGACATGTCAAGTGTCTGCAGACTGCAGTTAGCGCGCATTCCTTTACCAATAGCAACGCCGCCCTTGCCTCTGAGGTGATTCCAACTAAGGTTTAGATATTCTAATCCTCCATTAGCGTCAATTGCAGGACCTATAAGAAAACAATGATTTGTGAGTTCAGGTGTATTATGATTGCAGACAATAGTATGAAACAGAAAAGAACTTGGGTGCCCCCAACATTTAGCATTTTTGGGGCGAACAAGTGAGTTAAAAGACGCGACCAAGAGTGTGGGAGTCAGGCTGCAAAGCGAAGTCACTCCCAGGCTCCGAAACAAAAATGGCAAACACTGAGCAAATTTTAAAATTCAGCCCTCGCTCAAAAAAATGCTTGCCCTGCAGGCTACCCAAAATTCAAAAAAGTTGTAGTCTCCCCCCCCCCCCCCCCCCAACCCCTGATATCCTCTCGGATATTCAGTCTTAAGTACGTTGTTGTCTTCGATTCTCACCAAATAACATCCCAGCTTCTTCTGCAAATCCATTATGACTCAAGTCAAGCCAAGCTAGCGTTTGGTTGACGCGGATTCCTTCTGCCAAACATTCTGCGTCTTTGTCCTTGAAATCGTTCCACGACAGGTTCAATTTCTTGATGGTATTATTATCGCTGAGCACCTCTGCGAATGCCTGTGCACCATGGCTCTTAATCTTGTTTTGAGCCAAGTCCAACTCAGTGATGTAAAAATTTTCCTTAAGTAACCTGGCGACATAGCCGGAACCTTCGGGGCCTGGTTGAAATATGGCGGAAATGATTAAATCAGTGGCTTAGTTACTAGACTGTTCATAGTCGCCTATTTTTCTGAGTGTTTGCCGAGTTCGCACGGTTTAGCCGCCATCTTGAATGGACGGCGCGATAAAAAACTGGGTAGAGTACAAAATCTGCTCTGGGGGTGGATGAGAGTGAAGATATGGTAGTTTTTTTTTTTATCGCACCGTGGCATTAAAGATGGCGGCTAAACAAACTGAACGGTCGAACTCAAAGAACGCACCGAAAATAGGGGACCATGAACAGTAGTAACCGTACATGCCTTGAAAACAACTTTACGACTGGTCAGTGACAAGAAATATAGTTTAGAATTAATGCAATGCCAGTTCAGAGATTACAACAAGTTTTCCGTGTTTAGCCCGCGCAAGTCAATGGCTTAAATTTAATATCAAACCCCTGGTACATGATCAATACACCAAGAGACAACATGTGCCCGGCCTTTTCAAGACCGAAATGCATACTCGCACTCTGACCAAAATGGCTATAATTATGATATAGAGCAGTTTTCAAATGAGTATCGAAAGTAGTTTAACAATTGATTTGGATTTACATTGCTAGGTTTTGTGATTGGCTACAAAATCTCTCGCCACTTTCTCAACCAAACAGAAATAAAACAAAAACCAATCGAAAGTTACTCGCGGGTGTTTCCCGTGCTTGGTGCCGGTTACAAGTGTTAGCTCCAAGTTCTTATTGATTCATTGGATTATCTGTGTCTGTTGGGAATGATCAGAGTGATTACTTGGTCTTGGTTTGACGGCGTTCAATTCAAACTGCTCTAAAATGTATTATCGTTTGTCTTTTTACAACATTGTGACATTAAGTAGATTAATATTTTAACAATATAACAATCGTCAGTGACCACTGTGTTTCCACTAGTTGAAATCGTCATTTCCATGCTTTTTTTGTTTTCTTGACTTCTTATTCAGTGTAGGATAAATACAACATTGCTCACCAATGGCGCAGTCTCGCAAGTTTAGTGTCGTTGTTGTTGTGTTCCTCATCAAAGCAAATGCGATGGCCCGGGCACCACTCGGTCCCAGTCCATGGTGTTTGATGTCAATTTTCTCCCGAGTGATGTGCTCGACGACGAAGGAGACTGGGATGATTCCCAGCTGATTACAAGCTTCGTGGTATGCCTTGCGACCTGAGAGATAGATGTGACAAACTCATTTAATTAAAATATCTACCACAAACCCTTTAAAAACCTCAGTAAGCAAATCATCAAGTTTTAATTTGTACATAGATATATTTTTATATTTTTATCTGAGTCATGTATTTGGATTTTACATTTTTATTTTTTTTATAGTTGGTGTGATATCAATCGTTTTTACCGACTTAATAAAGAGTGGATGTAGATGTAGATGTTGTAGTTCAAATTTATCCTTGGTTCAAATTCTATTTTCCTTTGTTTAAAACTCATTATCACACATTACCATAGCCAAAAACAAAGGAAAATAAAACTTGAACCAAGGATAAATTTGAACTACAACATAGATAAGTGTTAACCATGTAGATATTCCTCGCCGTTGCAACCTGAGTGTTGTGTTGCTCGGTCGATTTTTATTAAAGAGGTAAAGAGGACTTATTTACCTGTCGGGTCATATTCTTTCCGCGGTTCTTCGCAATCCAGATCTGTATCATACTCGCTGTCCTCAGCAGGTTCTCCGTCCGAGTACTGCGCATGCTCATCCTTCGATGTTGTATCCGCTGGAGTGGGTACTGGGGTCAACCTACTTTTCCCAGTACCTGCTCGCTTGGATTTTGCTGAAAATTAACGAAATAGAAATTATGAAATGCGTAATTCAGTTTTTTTTCTTTTTTTTTTGCGCGAGAGGTACTTTGCAAACAACCTTGAAGTCTGTTTACGCTTTTCCATACAAAGTCCAGTCTATATTTTTAATAATTCTGTTTTACAACCAAACCTGTCAGTATTAAGCCGACAGCCTCGGAGAATGCTTTTGTGTCAGAGCAGGAATCGGATCCTTATCAGGGTTATTATCCGCTTTGTAGGCATTCTTTATAAGGGACGAAATTTTGAAACTTTGCCTACGTACTGTCTCAGCTTAACAAAGCGCTGTTGGACTGTATTTCTTTTTCATGTAGTCCATGTACAACTTCTCTCTCATCGATTTTCACTTAATCACTGAAGTAAACCTCCTACACACGCTAAAAGAAGGTAATGTAAGTACTCACCACTGGACAGTTGACTCCTCCCGCTTTTCTGTCTTCTCTTGGAGTCACCTTCAGTGATTATACCTGACTTGATTTCAGTTTTGTTGGAGCTATCAACCCTAATATTCTGATTGGCATCCACGGCTTGTACGTTAAGTGCAGGTACACACTGCACACCAGCATTTATCTCGTCAGTGCTTTTAGCAGACATGTCGCCAATTATCTAAAGATAAGAGGGTTTCCTTTAAAAACAGTTTCCAATATGAAGGAGATAAACATACACTAAAATTCGATTCATTTCGCGGAGATATTAACAACAAACAGTACCACAGGGAAGCACCATGCGCCTTCAAGACCGTTCATCCACAGTCTCGAAAGTTTTGTTCTACAACTGAGTTACACGATTGCAGGTGTCGATTAACCTGTTGTAAGAGAAATTATTTATTCATCTCAAGACAAGTCGGCAACATATAGCTAAATGGGAATTTTTTCAATTAACGCTTAGTCAGGGGACCTAAAATAGGGGTGATCTCACGGTCCTCCTTTTTAAATACCGTTTTTTCTGTATTTGAATAAAGTATTATTAGTGCTTTTAAGCAAATGTCATTTGCAAAAAGCCAGATGTTTTTCTTTAAGTAACAGTGAAAAATAAAAGATATAGCCATTAGTTTTGAAAGGTCCTATATAATTCACCGCAGAAGAGTGTTTTGCATGCTTTATATGTGTACATTTGACAGTCATATATCTGATCATACATGCATGTTATCAGGTAACAATTGTCATGATTACCAAGGTTTTCATTCTGTGGGAAGTCGTGAATATAAAACAGGTTGTCTTAGAAATTAAAAACAAAGGCTGATCCGGAATCATTTTACGTAATATCCTTTTTTAAATAGATATTGAAAAGAAAGCGTAGTCAATAGGTAGTTAGGTAGTAAATAACTACCTAGAATTGTGTAAGGCAATATGAATTGTATTTTCTACTATATACATTAATACGGCTATACATATGTATATATATACAGTATTACTTTTTCCACTGCTATATATTGATCGTTAACAACATGGGCTAAATTAAGGTACCCGGTAATAGACGTTTTTGGTCCAAGTGAATAAAGTTTGTTATCTTAAATAAAAACCACCGGAAAATAACAGTAATACTTTTCGGTATATTTTGTCGATTTTCATTTTAGTTGACGCAAACCGCAATATGTTTTACTAGAGTTCCAAGTGTATAAAAAATATTGATAGGTTTATAACCTGCAATTCATATTCTCTAGAAGTGTCAGAAGTATTCTTTTAACTTTAATGTTCGTGTATGCTGGATCAAACAAAGTTATTCACATTTGCATGACTCACTTCGATGATATTGAACTAAAGCATTGTTTTGTTTTGTTTCGTGTTAACTCCGCAGACTTTAGACCTCATTCCAACCGAAGTTGACGCGTATATGGTCATTCAATTCGCATAGTCCACTTTCTTCAAGGCACACGCTGATGGTTTTAACTCATAATCTTCGCTCCTGGTGATCCAAAAGCCTGGAATTCTGGACTCAGGAATGAGGCCACCCGAGAAAGAATACATTTAAGTCTGTTTCTCCAACTCAAGTCTGTATTTCAAAACTTGTGCCTATTTGCGATCTCGTTTAAACCAGTTTCCCTCATGTTCAGGCTGGTTTTCTTTATTTATCTTATAAAAGAAGTTCAGTTATCTGAGACAATTCCGCAAAAATGGATGGACCAGCTTTTTTCCTTATGTTCCAATAACTCCACTTACAGGACAGAACTGTGTAGAACATACAACAGTAAAATATAAAAAGAAAGTCTGTATGAACATAGAACATTATGTGACCAAAACGTTTCAGGCAACAGAAATCACAGAATCTTCTAAATTGTCTTACCAATTCGTACTGTATATTACCGAAAGTTCAACCATCGATTGAGTGCGGACAAAATATTGGTTGGATTTCTCAATGCATGGTCTTGTATACTATGGGCCGGGGGTATAAGTAATCACTTTTATTTTGATTGATTAGTGAGGTTATAATTACAGCTGGCAGCGATGTCAGGCAGCTTTTTCGACATATTTTTAAACATGTTATACTGTGCAATTGTGTTTTACAACCATTGCACACTAACACAAACTGTAAATTAACGCGGGAATTTGTGTGAGTTTTGTCAACGGTGGCCAGCAGTACAGTGAACGATCATGCGGTGAAGTTGTATGATTTTCCGGTCATCTATTCAACCTATTATGCAGAAATTACATTATGCACAGCAGTATAACTTTTGTAAAATTACGGGTCGTCGGCTTTCAATTTGCATTCTATTGTATGTATTTTTTTTATTCCACTGCCATTATCTTCTAGGCATCACTGCAGTGCCTAAAAGATGAAAATATCTTTCTACTTTAATACATTTCACTTTGTCATCACATAGCAAATAAAAAAACTCAAATTAATATGTAAACAAACTGTTTACTGTCTCTCCAAGCAAATATATTACACCGAGAAAGAAACAAACGAATAAAGACTACCTTTAGCACATGACAAACAAATGATAATAATTCCATGAAAAAAAAGCCAAATGAACAATGAGATACGGTTCACGTATTAACTAGATCAAACATGGTTTATCAAGGCTTACCTTTCGGCAAACTCTCCTATATTCTTCCGTGAGAACACCTTAATGGATGAAAGTTTCTTATTTTGACGGCTGTAAGTAATACAATGAATACATTGACCGAACTTTGACTGTCCAAAGGCAATGCACTCATATGCACTGATTAGTTCAATAACCGTTGCCTAGTAACTGTGATGGGCATTCGATAAATACTGTTCAAGCCATTGTTTTCTTACGTATCTCTTGAGATTTCACATTCAAGCCTCATAATTAAAAGAATTATATGGCATCTGCAGGTAACATTAATTCTTGGTCTTTTTTAATTGAAGCTTCGGAAAGCCAACACAAAAATAACAGCGAATTCTACATTCTATAATCTTGACCGCGCGAGTGAAATTCTGTCCACTCTTGAACTCTCGGTAAGCTAATTGCTATGTGAGTGAATAGACACTTAATTGCTCTGTTATAGACGGCTTGCAGTCACATAAATATATTTTTTTCCTGAAAAGGGTTCTTTTTAGCGAGCAAAGTCTAAATAATAATCGTAGAAGATCGTTGGCTCCTCGCAAGTTACGTAAACCCAAGATATCATGTTCATGATATCTTTTTTTCAGACGGCCTGAATGGGGTTTAGTGTTTAGATTTTTTTCCAGGGTCTGAATGGGGTTTAGTGTTTAGTGTTATTTACCCATAATGTTTAGTGTTTGCTGTAAAATTGGCCAATATTTTAATATTTACTGTTTCCGGAGAAAATACTGTTATACTGTTTGGAGGGTTTTTCGTTAAAACTGAGCATGGTCTTTTTCGCATTGTAAATACTTATCTGCTCTGTGGAAATCGCTAACAAAATCACTCAATCGGTCATGCCTGAACTTTGAGCCTGTGCATACCGTATTTTCTCGATTAAACGCCGGGTCGACAAGCTCGAGTTTTAAATGAACGCCCCGGCGTTTATTCGAGGTACCGGCGTTCATTTGAGGTCCGGCGTTTATTTGCCGATTTGGTATTAATATGTAACTGATTGGCCATGAAAGAACGTAGCTTTACGCGTGAAATAAACTGCAGCGGCCATTCCACCTAACGATACGTTCTGTATGCTTTGAGTTTAGTGAAAAATATATGTATTAACGGTTACGCTTCAGCCGCTTTAATTTCAACTCGGCTATATCTAAATGCCATATATAAATAGAATAAACAAAACGTCAATAAATAATCACAACAATAGTCACTGTGTAGATTTATTTTTTTATATTTAAATTTATTTTTTTTATATTTTGCTGGATTTTTTGTCAAGTGGACTTTCTTTATCGTGATATAAAGTTCGTTATCTTTGTTACTCCGCGGATCGCTCCATCGTTTCTCAATCCAAGTTGATGGTACGTATGAAAAAAAAAACTTGAAAACAGATAAAAGTCTCAAGGTCAAGGACTAAACGCCGGGTCCGCGAGGCCGAGTTTTAACCGAAACGCCCCCGGCGTTAAATCGAGAAAATAAGGTAGTCTCTTTTTCCTGGTTTCCAATCTCGAAAATTCCTCCTGCAGGAATCACAGCTAGAGACTTATTGCTGAGATCAAAGAATCGAAATTGAGAACAACAGGCCGGTTACTATCTTAATTTTAATCTAAAAGGAAAACTTTCTCCGTCGCGTACTTAGTTTACCCTCTGCTGAACTAAACTGCTTTTAGCGACGAGCCACAAGCAGCAATTGTGTTAGGCCTATCACCTTTTATAACGAACGATGAGAATAAAACGGCATTTAATTCAAACTCAACCACTGTCAGTAAGCGAAATTTACCGAAAGATCCTCCCATAATCTCTTACAAAACGGGATATACTTGTTAGATCAAAATTATGATGTCACGATCTACATTATCACGAGCTTATGAGTCTGGGTGATATGGCTCTGCGCATACGTAAGGTACTGGCCAGGCCGCGGGGTTGGTGTTCGAATTTGTCACTTTCAACTGTTTTACTTACAGAGACCAAAAATTAGGTGTTAAGTGTTATCGAGGTACCGCCATTCAGACCCTCATTCTAATGAACCATATCTTACTCCAATGATCGCCTCCTCTCGTTTAAACGGCCTCCCCTGCCCTATCCCTCCCCCCCCCCCCCAAACCCCAAAAACACACACCACTCCCCACCCACCCAAATAGCGTATTCTGCATTCACATTTTGCGTGTATGGGGCCTTCGTAAACAAAGTCAAGGTCAAGTGTAATTTTACAATTCAATTTATTTGGTCAGTGTATTACTAAATCTAATTGGATTTTACTTGAGCTTCTTAGCATTTGAACAGGGAACGTGAGTGTATTTGTTCTAAAAATGATGTTAAGTGCAATTATGTGTGCTAAAGATAACTAACAATTGGCAATCTTCCTTATCCAGAAGTGAATTCGTAAGCCTGCATTTTTCTTACTACTGGACTGTTTAACAAATTACTTCCCTCCCTTACTTAACTATTTGTAAGCTGAATGGTGACAAGAAATGATTAAAAACAAACCATGATTTACGGATAATGCCTTGTGAAATTAAAACATTTTTCCGAATATGAACTGTATAGCAATAGAGACAATCATAATATTTTGTTGGAAGGTCAAGAGGTTTTATAATAAAATAAAACTAAAGACAAAACTACACCAGTAACTCATTTTCTCTAGCTTTGGCAAAAAATAAATTCATAGACTCATTAAAACGATTGTCCATTTGTACACATTTTATGGATAATCGAAAAAGTAAGTTTAAAAATATACAGCTATGATCATCATTGCGGTTCATGCCTATTCTCAGGTAAATTAATCGCGAGTGCCTAAGTGATGTTTCAAGCGTTAACTAGCCTTTCATTATGCAGTTACTGATTTATCTCAGTTAAACAATTAAATGTCCTTGTCATCAATGTCATCATGCAATATTACACGACGGTTCTTTCTGAAGTCTCTTAAATCCAGACTATTTGCGGCAAACAACACAAAAGGTTGCCTTGCAGGCTGAGTGCTGGAAACCAAACGGCGGTGGCGTTATGGGGGTGTAGTCTGTAGAAAATACTCGCTTCTCCCAGAGAAAAATCGCCGTTAACCCTAAACCGCAAAATGTGGTTGAAACCACATAATGACGCCTTGTCTTTTTCCTCTTCGGGTTTGAACACTCCGCTGTGTCAGATCCAAGAAACGCCAACGAGATAATCACTTTTTTTCTCGATTTATTTATTTCCATGTTTAGTTATTTATTTCTTGGTAGGAAAAGATTTTTTTTTTTTGTAATCCAATTTAGGTATGAAAGGATTGGCGAAATCCTTTTTGCACTTTATTTTTTTATAGTGTCTGATCAGCCTGACCCGAAGTAGCCTGAAATGTCAGTCGCTTTCTCGCCCAATCCGCTTATTCGGAATCGGCCTTAAAAAGTTTATCGAAAGGCCGGGTACTTAGAACATGTCTTACAGGTCGTTTGCCGACATGGCACTCATTTGGCTATGACTTTGACAGTGAGCATGGCTGACGAGTGGATACGGTGGGGAATAGCTGGCTGGAATTAGGGAACGAATTACCCCCACATATCCATTCCATTTGCAATAACGGCCCCTTCTGCATGTGTGCCGGCATATTTCTCCACACTTTGCCTCATTTTCAAGTGTAAAACCACAGACTCACAGAAATCACAGAAGTTATATATAATCAGAGAATTTTGCACGAAAACTCAGACAACCAGATACCAGACATGGATATAATATTAAGACGAAAAATGCTAGCTTACCGGTACGTATATCCGAACTACAGAAGTATTAGTTATGCGGTTTAGCCTTCATTAATCTTGTCTCTAATGAATGGTTTTACAGAAATATTTTGCATACTTTTCATTTTACTGGCACTGTTTTATTCAGTATAGTCTAGTACACGACCCCTCAAGCATGTTAATTGCTTTTATTACTGATCGTGTTAAAATAAAGGATCTACTACTACTACTACTACCACTACTACAATGACTACTACTACTCGACAGATTTCCGAATAACCTTGATGAACACTGTCAAAAAGTTGAAAAATGATATATCATGATATTATATTAGGGGCATTTTAATGAATACAATCACGGTATATTCTATTGCGACTGATATTATTATTACAGTTTGCATTTTGGCGTATCAAGAACAATTTTGCAAATTCGTTTTCCTCCTACTGTATCCGGCAGTTCTGATAAAGTTCATAAAACGACTGCGGGTTGAAAAAAATGGAATTTCAATTAATTAAACCCTGAACCTTCTGGTCAAAACTTTAACCCACAAACTTGAGAATAAATAAATATTAGAAATTCCTGACTTGATGCCATGTCCCACATTAAGCTCTCTGGGTACAATCAGTCGTCTGCGATAAAGGAATGCCAGCTTAACATTTCTTAAAATTGACGATCTAGTCACATTGAAGCAACATTGTATAACACTGTTTTAGAATATTTAAGCAGAGTGCTCTTCCTGTGTAAGAAATATAGGTATCTTGAAATCCACGAGTTCGGAAACTTTACAAAGTCCTACGTAAAATATAATGGCCGGAAAAGATCTGCCTTGAACTTCAGCAGAATTAAATGTGTTCTTCATATATTTCAGTTCTTCATTGTTCTTCGTTATCCTTTTTTTCTGTAACGGCTAGTATCAGTCATTACTGATAACGTACTGTCATAACTTGATGAAGCCCTCAAATACGAATTTTTTTTCCTTTCCTGAATCGAAGTTCCTGGTCACACTTGGCCATTCCACTCAGTAGACAGGTATAAACCAGTTCTGAAGTTACCCACTCCTCTATCCGCTAACATGTTTCTTTTCTTTCGTATTTCCTCGAAATAACTTGAAGCAAAATTCACCAAATCTTCGCGCTCGGGTTTTTCATTTATCGCAGTTATCGTGAATCCCTCCATGAGACAAATTAAATCCTCTGTAATGCAGATACGGCGAACAAATTTCGATGATAACTTTCTGTCGCGCGGTGAAATCTTCTGATGCATAGCCGGCTTTAGAAATTTAAATGTTTCCTTCACAAGTCTCTTCTCTTAGTTTCACCTCAAAGCTTTGCCAGGCTCTCAATCAATCCGCGAATATTTTCGACTTTGTCGTGACTGTATATCGTTCAATATCCTGACCAGAAGCCGGTTATATTGTGTCCATTTACTATTTATCACGTAAAGTAAAATTTGCCCTCACGCAATGATGTTATACGTTGAACAACAAATATTTAGTTGAGCTAGAACGCGTGGACAAAAATAAACGGCAGTCAGTACATTGCTAATGTACAGATCGGACCAATGATGAAGTGGCCGGAGATAACACAATGAAATAACTCTCATATTGCCCGGTTTGGTTTGCCAAATAAGATGCTTGAAGCCACACTTGTCCCCGTTAAGACGTGTAATTGGCTTTAGGCGACGGATTAGGATAAAGACAGTTCTTCATCCGATAAATTCACGCTGTGACGGTGTATAAGGGCCTTTGTCGGGAAAATACAATAATTATGTTGAAATTCAGTATAAAGCTAACTTATTGTTGTTACATCTGAAAATATATATTTCATATAATTACAACATGATGTATCAACTAGAGAGAGAGAGGGGAAATTTGCCTACATACTCAAAAAGCAACCCAAATGATGAACACAACAATAAAAACAAATCTTATTGCGGGGAATATTAAAATTATCGATTTCTACTGGATACATTATGAAACCCCGCTGTGAGAAGTTTTCCGCGCGATAAATAGAATTGGCAAAAGCCAACACGGTAAAACACGCTGTCGGTAAAGAAACCTCACATTGATTAACTACCTAACACAAAACTAAATTCAGCAATAATTTCCTCATGTATGAATCATTGGTGCAAACGAAGTAACATGATTGTGTTGATTTTGAAAAGAACAAAACCCACACCCACACATAACTGATCGCGCCTTCACTGAGTTGGTGGAAATACTTCCGGTGAAAGTATAACTTCGTTCATCGTGGTTGTCGTTTACCTGATTAATTCGTGGTCAAATTGTCGGCCGACCACAAAAATCTAAAATACGACTGCCCATGATATCGTGGCACGCGCGGCTATGTAAATCTTTTCCGATATTTACTGATAAATCAATCGACAAATTGACTCAAACGAGTCCGGACAGGCATGTATCACTGGTACTTGACTTGTTGCTGTGCCTCCTTGGGTATAATGATTTATGAGTAAAGTGACTTAGACATGACTTAGCAAGATTTCTCTTGACTGAACAGCTTTTTAAACAGACAATTTTCAAAGGCAAAACTACACATTTTCTCCTGTAGATCCCGCATAATGCTACCACTGTTCCTCCGGTGGGGGAAACTTGATGGGAATGAGCCGGAAGATGTTTGACTTTATTGTTTAATTAATTTTTCGTGAGGTAACATTTTTGTGCCAGGGCGTTTGATGCAGTTACGGACATAAGTATTAAAACGAGAAGAGCTCTGTGTCGAGCAAAGTCAAGTTGGTAAAGTCAACTTAGTTAATTGGGGAGGTCGAAACACGTATAAGCTTCAGTTGTAGTTTCTTTTCGGTCTCTCCGACACTTTTTCTTTGTAAGTTATTTAAATTATTCTATTGTATTCTCCTTTGTTATAACTTGTGTGCAAAAATAAAAAAAATTAATAAAGAAATAAAAATAGTTTGACCGCCGAAGGTTTAGTGGATTATGCCCTGTTTAACTTGTTAGCTAGAGAGCGGTGAAGATCCCGGTGCAGTAGTAGTCTTCAAACAAAAGGATAACGTACCTGAAATAAAAACGAGGACTTCGCGCTTGTTACCTGTAAATTTTCCCCTTAGACTTTATTGGCAAATGTATGGAAAACAAAAAATATTGCACGCTTTCTAACACAGCTGTACATTCCTCAAATATGATGAGTAAAGTTTTCTTCCTTGTATCGCAAGTGTTTAATTCACAAAGATTACAAACACTGTACTTTGGTGGCATGTTTTCCCAATAAGGGACGGACCATTATTTTTTGACGGGGGGGGGGGGAATTTGAAATAAATTGTTTGCAGAGGCTATAAACACTGAACTAAATTGTACGCAAGCAAAAAATAAAGAAAAAATTGTTTGCTGAAAGTATGGCAGTTGGACGGAGACACAAAAAAAATTGGTTGCAGCACAGGTGCCGCATATAAAAAAAATGTTTGCACTCCCCCCTCCCCCCCCCCCCCCCCCCCCCCGCCGTCAAAAAAATAACGGTCCGTCCCTTACCCTTTTTTTTCCCCTCTACAAACTGCCCTATCAAAAACATGCGCTTACAAGTTAGCCAGTCAGAGAGCGCGAATTCAATTGACGAGCACACCTCCTCGCAAGTTGAAGACGATCAAATGTAATCTAAAGCTGTTCCCAGGGTCTGGGTGGTGTATTACACATGGATGCTGCGCAGTCCTTGGGACGAGTAATTCGAAAAGAGCGCGCGGCCGTGCGCGGGGTATTAGATGACGTCACAGTTCATCATACGTAAGAAAAAGAATATTAATAGACTTGACTGTCGTTGTTGTTGACTGATCGCCTGAGAAGAATCGATTAATCGACTTTCATTTTAAACCACCAAGGATCTCACTTTCTCCAAAACAGATGGCTTCCAAATCACCACGAACTATTCCTCGCGGTCTTGTGGAGTTGCTCGAGGGTTTTGTGCTTGTGGTTCTTCGGGACAAGCCTGAGGATTTACTGGAGTATGCCTCGCAGTATTTTTCATCGGCCAATAGAAGAAAGAACGCGCTGAAAGAACATGGAGCAAGCGTGGACGAGCTTGGCGTATACTTTTTCACTGCTACAAACTGGAACGGACTTGTTTAAGCCAAATCATGCATTGCCGTGTGAGAATCTGTAGTGTGTTTTAAAACTGTGAACTGTGTTGTGTGCAACAAGTATATCCAAGTAATTTTTAGCTTGAGATACTGCCTATGTAACCCTTTCAAAAAGTAGCAAAGGATGTTCGAATTGCGCTCCCAATCTTGCAATAAAATATGTTGAAAGCAAAACAGTGAAAGGGGGCTGGGTAAATCACCTTTGGGAACACCCTTAAAGCTTGAGCTAAGCAGCCCTTCCTTTCGTTTAAGGACGAAGATGCACTTCCTTGCTGATTATCGAGTAACAAGCGACAGGTGCGCGCAGGTAGCAAAAATGCCGCGTCCCTCAATTTTCACTCTTGCTCACGTGCACGCGTAGACTTGCCACAAGTCTACCTTCGCTTTTTCAGTAGAGTTTTATTCGATAAATTTGCGCGCGGAATTAATATAAGTCATGAAGGACCTAACTTATGTAAACTAGTGATGGTAGGGACTTCGAGAAAGCCTAGTGCACGCTTTGCTTTGCACTCATAACTACCGCATTCGATTCTATTCAGATGTTAATTACCAGTCTTAAAATTATGAGAGTTAAGGCGGGACTCAACCTAAATTTGAATGGAATTTTGAGAGGTTTAAATTTATATTGCCATTGCAATCTCGAGTTAATACTATTTGAACCAATCAACATTGAGATCAAAAGGAGGGTTGGGGGGAGGGGGTGTATCCCGGGGGGGGGGGGTACTTCCTAGTAATGGGCTAATGGGGATGTGCCGCTGGATGGGGTCGCATTTTCAAACTGGATTGACTATAATGGCGTTGCATTTTCAATAGAGTTACTAGAATGGGGTCGCAAATTGTCGGGATTTTTGGGGGTAAGAAAATTCTGCAAGTATTTTTTTGGGTAGTTTTGGCTTGTAAATATTTTCGGCTAACAAATGTACCAGAAGGTTTGTAGGTGAAGAGTAAAGTCTCCTACATTTAATAAATGTGTCAACTCATTTGAAGATGACCTAGATAAAAGTGTTCCGAACTCAAGGTAGATGGCTAAACAGAAAGTGACTAAGTTGGGATTGCAAAATTTACATTTACTCAAAATTGACTAAGATGGGGTCTATAATTGGCCACAAAATAGACTATAATGGGGTAGGGGCTCTGAGAGGCCAGCGGCACATACCCAGCAAAAGTTGACCCAAGTACCCCCCCCCCCACCCCGGGGGGTGTATTTGCTTTTGAAGTGTGTGCATGTGCCCCAGGGTCGACAGGAATACATACACAATGTAGGCAAATCTTTGTTTACAATTATTGACTCATTAGT
Source organism: Cladopsammia gracilis (assembly GCA_022457155.1). Taxonomy (NCBI): domain Eukaryota; kingdom Metazoa; phylum Cnidaria; class Anthozoa; order Scleractinia; family Dendrophylliidae; genus Cladopsammia; species Cladopsammia gracilis. The sequence goes on along the minus strand of JAJGOT010000140.1, from coordinate 13,921 downwards.
ATATGCGCCTCATTCTCTAATCGAACAACAACAAAATCCAAATATTAAGAGCATAGCACTCTGAAAATTCGAGCCTAATGTACTACAACTGTTAATACTCAATTAAGCAATGCTGTTTTAAAAATAAGCATACTAATGAAGCAAAATGTAAACAATGACATAAACAAAAATTTGCCTATAGGTGGTTTTCACTTCACGTCACGGCGGCCATGTTGGTCCACACCTACAAAATAATTTTAATGAACTTCGTTTGTTATGTGCACCAACCTGACCACCATGGCCTTTGTCATTTGAGTCCCAAAGGACTGAAGGTCACATGAGTGAAAACCATCTATACAGCCACATGTACTAGATTGACAGATTGATCTGATCTAACCAAGGGACAGAGTCCTCAATGACAAAGATATAACGATTTGTATGGGATTATGTATGAACACTTGAACAATGGTTTATTTATAATATTGATATTTTATCGAACTTAAGATAAAATCCCATACAAATCCTTACCGGGTATATTTTTGCCGTTGAGTACTCTTGTTGTGAACCTGGGTGCCCTGTAATCTAACCCATCTTTTACATTTGTGACAAAATAATGCTTAACCCCCTCCCACACCCCGCCCCTCTTAAGAGTCTACTCTGCACCTGTAATGGCATAGCATTCCTGAGAGGGGGCTATGATGAGTCACCTGGCTTGCTCAATCCAATGGATTGGGCATAGACTACTATTATTTTACCTTGCAACAAAAAAGTCAAATCACAACAGTTTTACAGTGAACTTATAGCTGTTTTATTGTTGCATTGAATACAGCATTTATTTTCCTTCCCTCTTCTTGCTGAGGACAGCCTCCTTAGCAGCCCTCCTCCTCTCCACTGTCAGCATCTCAGCTCGTTTGACACTCTTTGCATGAGGATTCAGCTTCATCAGGATGCCAATGTTTTTCAGAGGATTCTTCTTACGGATTGCTCGGCGGGTCTTTGATGGTCTGGAGAAAAGTCAGTAACGAGTAAACTTAAAGTACTGGTCAAATGTAAGCTAGTCTTAACTCAAAAGTAAATCCTCGATCCTCAATGTTTTTTGAGAATCGAGTTTCAAGAATCAAGTTCTAAGTTTCGTATTTCAAAACAATTAAATTTTTATCAAGAACCTTGAAGGGGGATTTTGAGAAAAGGATCAATTTTGACAATATGATATTAAATAAGGGTGGTTAGTTTCTAAAGAAACCGTGGTACTGTGTCCATGGGGGGAGTGAAGCAGAAGATTTGGTTTTATTAATGAGTTGATAGGTATATTGGCAATTGCAAAGATCTGTAGAGAGATTAAGAAAAGCTAACGTTTGAGCTCCCAAGTTAGAAATAGAAATTGTTCCTAACTTCCATGATTTGAAAACTCAGAGGTCTTGTGGACCCTTACATGTATATCCTTCTACCTTGCCCTTCAGAAGTTAAATTTTTAGTCTGTGGTTGCAATCCCACAGCGTGACCATTCGAATGAAAGCTCTTCGGCAGTATTTTTCTTTGGTATTCTTTTCCTTTTCAGCATTACAGTGAAATTTAGGCTTTTCTTGAATTTTATTTTGACTGCGGTTGGGAGTAATAGGTTTAATCCGAAAAGTGGAGATTCTAAAGATAAATATTATTTCTTCATTTTAGTCACGTCACAAATGTTTCTACTTTTCATTACATTACATAAAACTGCAAAATACAAGTCATCGTAAAGGTTCAAATCCATTGAAATACATGTAGCCAGTTGCATCTGCACTGCATGATCTGCCAACACTTGTAGACAATTATATTCAGGCATTCAACATAAGCAGGCAGCTGCTTATGCGCTAATAATCCTTTAACTCAGTTAAAGTGGATAATTATTATGGAAACATGTAGTATAGTTCTATCTTCCATGTTTGTCATCAAAATTCTGATAGTGTGACCTTTCAAATGAAACTCCTTCAGCAGAACTTTTGCATGGTACTATTCTTTCTTCAATATCTTACAATGATTTGGGATTTTTCTTGAATTTTGATTTTTAGCACTCTTGGGAGTTAAAGGGTTAAGAGTCTTAAAGAATTGACTGTTCTACAAGATGACAAGTTCTTCCTTACCCGGCAGGTCTAATGACAGACTGTATTTCCTCACTGTTGATTAGACGATTGAGGTCCGAATTGCTCATAATTGGTCGTGGGAGACTGTTGAAAACAAACAAAGGCATTAATTCCCTGATCTGATTATTCCATAAGACAAAGGACAATCTGTTGCAGAGCTAAGCCTTGTTGAGATCACCAAAGGAAGCATAAAATAATAGAAGATAAACGTTTGGTGGATGAAATTCGGTCTTTAAGATTTTTGCTTTTCTGGAATCCATTCATAGTTTGATTTATAATGTTCACTGTATTGTACTAATGCACTTTTCGCTACTCTTCTCAAGCTCTGGCTAAGTCTCCACCTGGCACAAAAAACATGGGCCCAATTTATGTTATAGTAAGGAAACTCAGTGTTCAATAAACAGTATACAATATTATGAACAGGATTTGACTTGTCTCATTTAGCAGAATATAGTCGAATGACCTGTATTATTGAACACCCTCGGGAAGCAGAAAAAGTGGTTGCAACGTACTCCTTGAAAGTGTCAGCGGCCACTTACGGTAATAGCTGCTTACAAGTATGTGTAAATATAGGGTTTGTATGAGAGTTCAAACAGGGTTTTGTCAAGGTGGCTGTAAGTTGAGCTGTCTACTTACAAGAGTGGCCGTTTAGAGTGCCTCAACTGTATACGTGTACTCCAAAAATAACCCGAAACCAAGCTGGGAAATATGAGGGTGGCAAAGGGTTTATGCGTGACGCATGATCAGGGCAAAAATCAGAGTGTGAGATGATAAAGTTAGTAAAATGGAAACGTGATTTGTCAATTTAGGAACTAATATCCTTGTCAGGAACCAGACTAAGGAATTTAACGAATATGTGACACATGAATTGCGTAAAAAAAGGTGCCTGAAACAGGATCGTGACCCCCCCCCCCCCCCCCTCCCCTCTTTGTTCCCTCAAATATTACCTGTGGCTATTCTTTGTCCATCAGCTGGCTCTTACCAATCAATTTAATAGCTATGAAAAACATGATTTTCCACATGTGCAGTGGTAGCCAGGACCAGTGAGAGCCTTGCTTGGGGTTCTGCTCAAGCAGAGCCCAGGTGCCATACATAGGCTACAGTGTACAAACTTTTGAGTGACTAGAGAAACCTAGTTTTTGCACATGGCTTAACTGCTGGGCACCCTAAATTTAATAACCGGCCTCCCCTTGGGCTCCTTCTATGATAACTAATATAACACAGCCTTGCTGTTGTTAACTACCAGAGAACCAGGATGTTGAAAAATAGAGGTCATGCTTACCTCCTTCCATCTGTAGAACTGACCGTTTTAAACAGTGTTTTGTAAATACAGCTATAGATGTCTTTTCAACTATATTTAGTCATGTAATCCAGAATGGTTGTCTTTTGAAAATTAATAAAGAGCAATAGTTGTTGCTGTTTATTAATTTCCGAAAGACAAGATGTGTTGACTTACTTGAAATCCTTCTTTTCAGTGGATGGTTTCTTTCCAGTTCCATATAAGGAATCAAGTTTCTCAATGGCTCCTTTACTCCAGATACAGAACCTAACAACAAACATGTTAGCAGCGCTTTTTAGTAATGTACATGTAATGCTCCAATGTGTGACAAAATAAATGAAAATTGAAATAAATAATCAAGCAATGATACAAAAAAACCCTTTGGGACCAGCATAGCATGTAGGTCAAAAAAATAATATTGAAAGGATGATAAAAAAGAGTAGAAGATGGAGTTACAGGGTTCTCCTTATCAGGCGGTAACTGGTAACATTTACCGCTTGAAGCAGCACTTATTACCGCCCGTAACCGCTTGCCCCTGGAAAATTTTTAAGACACACAGTTTTCCCTTTACCGCTTAGCAAAAATCCCTTACCTGCTGAGCTAAAATTTAGGGAGAACCCTGGAGTTACATTTGTAACATTGTCTCATTACACAGTCAAATGGTCATTTTTAACAAAAAGTGGAATGCAACCACCCCCCCCCCCCCCCACCCCTAGCCTCACAGGCAAAATAATGTCCTTTGCACTTGTCATGCAAGTTCATGCAAACAGACAAATCACATTCCGTTCATGGAAACAGACAAATCACATTCTGTTTGCCATTTCTGTCAACTACATAACCTTGCTTGCATAAGAACTGAACTTCAAGCTGTGCTACATACACTGTAACTGTTTTCTCATGAAGCTTGTATCCATTTCCAAAAGAACATTAAGTTGAACTGAGGGAATTACTCTATGAAGTCTAATCCTTTAAACAAACCATTCAAATGAAAGACTATTTACGAACACATACATGAAAGAAGCTACCACTTTCACTTCTTTCTCTTTTATTTTTAATAAATTCTGTGTGACAGACAATGATAATTTTTTGTCTTTCTTACCTGCCCATGTGTCCACCAGGACAAAGCTTGAGAAGATTCAAGCGATCCACTGACAGAATATCAACTCCCGGTAGGTTGCGGAAGGCTTTTCGGACACCGTGATCTTCATTGTAGATAACAAGTGGACCTTTGCGCATTACAGTCCTGCGGTTACGCATCTTACCCTGATTTACAATTGCAAATAAACATCAGGAACTGTGTACAATAATAATATCAAAAACAATAATGTGGTTTATTAAAAAAAAAAAACCATCATTTCACATTACAATATGTTTTTAAAAAATATATACGAACAAATTACTTACATTTATGAAAAATTGACAATATAAAAAAAAAACTGTATCTGAGATGAGACAAATATAAAAGTATAAATTTCAATAAGAAATGATATGATTGATGCATCACCAGAATAAGAAAGCAAACATAAATCCTTGGTTAAATCTAAGCATGGCACAGAAAAATTAATGATCTCAATGGGCATAGTTAATAAAGTGCAATGCTTACAAAAACCTGAGAAATGTCTTTGTTCGATGATTTTGTTATCGTTTTTTGGCCTTGACTGTGCACATCACAATAGATGTTGAACCTTTGTTTAAGCAACTGACCAATAGAAATGGTGCTGTTAAGGTATCCAGCCATAGCATGGGATAAAACAAAAGATTACGGTCGGTTCAACATAAATTGTAGCTCCTTTGTTATTGCCATTGAAGTCTGCAAGGTTTCATAACCAGTCCCTCCATTAACTATGCAGTAGGTAAATACATGATTATTCACCAAACTTTCAATGTTGAAAGTTGTAAAACGTTAGACATTTTTTTACCCAGAGATTAGATTGGCTTTAAATGTTTTGAAGAACTGTAACATTTAATTAAAAGAAATTTGAAACACTAAAATGATTGATCTTGGCCAGGGATAAGATTGGTTTTCACAACTTACTTTGAGAATGAGAGTTCACATTATGTGCTGTTAGACTTTTAAATGTTAATTCATTTTTGGACAAATGGTACCATGTCATGTCTTAGCATTTTAGTCATTGATATTTGAATCAACACACCATAACAAACTTACTTTGCCTGCACGGATCTTCTTAGATTCCTTGCACTTTTCCACATCCCCATAAGCATTGACAGCTTTCAGCAGCTTGACAGCAGCACTTGTCTTCTGCAGCGATTCAATGCTGTCAGAGACAACCAATGGTACCTCTGGGATCTCATCTACTCGGTGACCTCGTGCCATAACCAGAGCAGGGAGAGCTGAGGCAGCCAGTGCTGAACACATGGCATAGCGGCGCTGTTTCTGGTTGATCTTACGATGCCAACGGCGCCAGGTTTTTGTGGGTGCAAACATTCTGCCACCTCGACACATCTTGTTTAAAATTAAGGATGATAATTAATCTAGCCATCAACACAGTGAACATAGAGTAATTCACAAACTGAGACATGTTTCCATAGCATAGGTACATGTATCGAATGCTTTATTTCTGCTACAGGTGTTTCATTTACAAAAAAGAACAATACAAACTCAAGAGAATAAGTAAGCCTTATCCCATTTGTCATGAGTATGAGACTACACAATCTACAGAGTAAACATGCTGAGCCCCCAACAGGAACCAAACTACACAACCACTGAGTTACAAGAAGACTAGTGGCAAGCTAAAGGCCCGTTTACACATGTGATTTTTGATGCAATTTTTATCGTGCTCTCCAATGCAACTTTTATCGCAAGTGTAAACTAGCAGCAATTTCTGTGCGATTCGGGTGCAAAATTTGCTTTGATTTGCTGTGATTTCCCAAAAATTGCCACCAAGTTGCACCAGGTTTCATATACATTTGATTCAGATTCAGTTTTTAATAGGCGGGAATATAGAACTGACAGACGGGTAAAAACGAGAAAAACATTGTCCTTTTAAAGCTGCACTTGGCTTTTACAGCCGGAAAAATGAAGTTCACAGCCGGGTAATTTCCCCGGTTCCCGGCTATTATCTACATCCCTGAACATTGCGTGAAAATCACTCCCAAATCGCACTGAAAATGCTGCTGGTTTGCATCCCCAATGGCTCCAGCACCAAAACTGACAATGCACATGCCAAGCAAATAGAATTCTGATATTGACTCAAAGATTTATTTTTTTTTTGAAAATTCCACTAACCCTTATTTATCAATGATCAATAAAAAGAATCTTTTACTTGCTAAAAATAAACTTTCAAAGAATAGGATACATTGCCAAAAGCACCCTGACCAGAGCGATGGGTTCCACCACCCCTCACACGAGGAATCCTGGCAACAGCACGGCCTGTACCCCAGGACTCGGCAGAGGTCTGATGGCCAGCCATTTTGTTAACAGCATATGGTTGCCGCTTGTTCTTGGCCATATTAGTGTGGACAAAGCTGACCACATCAGGCCGAATGGGAGCCTTGAAGATAGCAGGAAGGGTGGTCTGTCCTGCATTTTCTCCTGCCTCATCATAGATTGTTATTAAAGGTCGAGCCGCCTTGAAAGCAATAAAACAAAAATTGAAAGGTTGCAACAGAGATAACTGATTTCACTAAAACATTTTGGTGACTTACATGTATATGTTACAGTTAACAAATTTCATTACGCATCTACATGTATGACAACAACTAGTTAGTTGAGTTGATATATACATCAGGGGCAAGTTGCACAAGACTAAGTTGTAGTCAGATGTTCAGTCCAGTGAAATTCTTTTTCTCAATGTATGACATTAGCTGCTATGCATTGGTTCAGTTTTATGCAATTCACTCCAGACCATTAGGTGGTAGATCCCTTTTTATGAAACCACTGTGAACAATATTTAACTTCTTCTAAGGCCCAATTTGGGTTCTACATTCAACTTCAGTAACATCTTTATAGTATTATGTATAAACAATATTTTTTCTGTGAGAACACAAGCAATTTTTAACTGTTACACAAGGGCTCTAAACTTCTGCCATTAATCTTAGAAATATTAGTGTATTGACAAGGAAACAGAACAGAAGCAGGCAACAAGAGAACAGATCATGCTGCACAGCCAACTTCTCAGAATGAATATTGAAATAACTGTAAGGTTGTTAAGCGTTTTAACCCTTTCACTACCAGAGTCAATTATAGAGACATGTAATGTAGTTCTAACTGTTGAGTCTGTTGATGAAATCTTAAAACCTCTTCAGCAGTACTGTCCTGTAGTACTTTTTGTTTAGCAGTACTTAAAGGGGCTATGTCGCAAGGTTTTGCCTAATTTTAGTTACTTTAATTTACACTTTTATCTGTCAAAATTGTTTTGTTCGCTGATACGAAACAGGACTCGAAACGCAACCAGTGGTCACGTACACGAGAGATATTGCTTGTTTTGATTTAAGGCCAACAATTTCATCGCTCTTTTCTCAAGCAAAACAGAATCAGAAAAATGTTAGGTTTGTCTGTCGCGGTAAAGAAGTACAAAGTGAAGACTCTGGTACCATGTTAATATGCTGAAATGTACTATATTTAGCCAACAGAGAAGAAGAACCTTCGTCCATGACATTCCATGGTCAACTGATTTCTATCGCTGCTCGTACATATTGAGATATTTAGCCGTATGATTTCAGAATCGGAAAAATAACCGCGCCAAAATCAAGACAAATATATTCTTTACATACGTGAAAAATCTGAGACCATTTGGTGAACACAGCACTGCAGGATTGAATGGATTCGACGATGATGGCGTAAACTTGAAAAACAGCCACCGGACATTTTTCAAGATTGTAGCTTGCGTGACACCTCGCAACATAGCCCCATTAACAAAATGAGGTTTGGGATTTTTCTTGAATTATAAATGTTGGTATTGTTGGGAGTAAAAGGGTTAAGAACTTAAAATGCCCATAACGATTTATTTTTATTTTCTTATCTAAATCTATGCGTCACATAATGAATGTCTGCGAAAATTTTGTTTTGATTTCGGCAAAACATGAGTTTTTTATGATTTCAAAATTTACCACCATTTTGGACCACCATTCGCATTAGTCTCCTCTCAGTCAGACAGGAGCTGTGATGTAGATTAAGGAAGGCGCATGTGAGACTTTATTCTCGCCAAAAATGCCTGAAAGATGTTTCGCAAAGCGCTATAACAACATTATCTGACCCCGAGAAGAATATTTCTATGCACGAGATTCCTGAACCTACATCACAGACTGATCTCGAGGCTTATTATGAGCCCGTTGCCATTCTTATCAGTGAGGCGGTTCGACCGCAAAAAAAAAAAAAAAAATAGGATTTTGAAGACTTTAAAAAATCATAAAAAATGCACGTTTTGCTGAAATCAAAAAATTTGTTCACAGACATTCATTAAGTAACGTGTAGATTTAGAAAAGAAAATAGAAAAAAATCGTTATGGGCACTTTAAATGATAATTAAAATTTCAAGCAATGGCACAGTGAGCTAATGGAGGGTCTATTATAGGGGGTCGCACAGTCTGCAAACTGCCATAGTTTGTTCTTCCTAGACCGCAATCCGCTTTGGTGTTTTCCTCAAGACCGAAACCGCCGATAATTCTTGACCGTAAACCGTCAGATAAATACGAATGTACCCACAAACCGACACTAAAAAAATGGCTTAAACCGCCAGCCCGCCAGAGTATAATGAGGGTCTATTATAGGGGGTCGCACAGTCCGCAAACCGCCATAGTTTGTTCTTCCTAGACCGCAATCCGCTTTGGTTTTTTCCTCAAGACCGACACCGCCGATAATTCTTGACCGTAAACCGCCAGATAAATGCAAATGAACCCGCAAACCGACACTAAAAAAAGGGCTTAAACCGCCAGCCCGCCAGAGTATAATTGACCCTCTATAATAGACCCTTCTAATGTACAAATTATTTTGAATTCAGTTACAAAGGCATATAAGGTTCGTCTACACCAACACAGCAAAAAGAGCAAATAAACTATCGATACTCTCAGAATGTGGCAATAAATCTTCCTCAAGTACTTTGGAATATATAAACTCGACATTTTATAAGCTTAAATCTTCCTTGAAATTTGCATGAGGACGACTTTAAATCTAAAAGGTCGGCACTCGCTTATAGGCTTGCTTAGTTTCACAGAAGTTTTCATTTGGATATACAAGTTGAAGCCATTGGTTGGGAACAGATAAAAATAGTCCAACAATTATGGCAAAACTAGTATCAAAATTGAACAGAAAATACATCAAGGAGCTCGGTGTAAATCCGTGAAACCCTTCCGCGAAACTACACAGAAAAATTCGAACGAATCCATAGTTAGTTTGACCTCAAATTTCACATGGTTGTAGCTTGATATTTATTGAGTCTATCAGAACTACTTTCTAATTGCTACATGGACAACAAGGCAACAAAAAGCTTAATTTGTACCCTTCAACCTACCATTTTGACGCAAATTCAAGATGGCCGGCGAAAAAGAGAAAGAATGTACCACGTGTGTTAGAATAAAAGGGGCGGCCCAGCGAGCTCTCAAGGGCAAGTTCTGGTGTCCAGTTTCCGCTCTGCTATTCCTAGCCGGAGTGGAGTGAAGTTGGATGGGGGAGGAGGAGGGGGGGGGGGGGGAGGGGAGAGTAAATTGGGAGCACACTGGGTATAGGTATTTGCATAAATCTTCCATAAAATGACAAGTTTCAGTTTACGCACCATGGAGTTTTAAAATTTATTTCACATGATAACAGTAATCTGTCATAATCCATTACAAGCGCAGCAAAACTTCAGTACAGAAAGCTGTTCATGCAATAAGCTATACTATAAATAGAGTAACACAACGGTACTTGAATCTGCTCTAATTATATCAAGTAGCACTTTGCTTCAGCAATTCGCTAAATAATAATTTACGATGACATATATACTTCAATCAATTAGAGATGACTATCTTTACAACTTGAGAAAATTTAAGCGTAATATCAAACGCAAACGTAAATTGACAGACTTCAAAGAAAACAGCGAGTCAGTGAAATCGCTGCACTATAGTCCCCTTTGGCCTCCAGTATCTGAACACATACTACGCCTGAAAGAGTTAACACGTTACACGAACGAAGCAGTCAACTGTAAACAACAGTGTAAACTGACACACCAAACGCGGCAACGTTGATCAGCACTCGCACCATATGAGCTCGGGCCCACTTGACAACCCGATCAACCACGTACGCATGTTCCTTCTTGGAGCAGGTGTTCTCATCGAGAATGGGATCGATAAAGTACGGCTTCAAAACCAGCAGAGTGTAAGGCATGTTGAACAAGAGCAGCCCAGCAACAATAAGCCAGGGAAGTCCTCGGTTGGCGTCCATGTAGTAAGCTACAACACCAGAAATCTGGGGGAAAACGGAGAGACTCATCATAAGTCGCGCGCAGCGATGGAAGCTTGTCAGCCATTGGCGATGGATTGCAACGGGGTCTTTCATGGTCATTCGTGATGGTTGCTCCACAGCTATCACGTACATTGCTATCCCTGTCATTATGCCGCAGAGAAATGTGTTGATAAGCTCGATTACAGGGAAAAGTTTCTCTGGGTTCAAATTGGACATGTTAAAACTTGCCATTTTAATACTGTTGCGACTGCACTTTTGACTACAATGAAACTTGTTTTTTGGCAGGGGACGCGGAGACGGAGAACAAATACAAACAAACACACCAATCACCTGCTGCGTAATAGCGTGACAAGACAACCGTTAAATAAAATGATTGCGTCTCTATGCACGCCGAGTAGTTAAGGATATGGAAGATGTTCAGGCATTCCATGTGACTGAGCCGTCTGGCATGCGAAGAGAAAAGAATCTTGAGAATACATAGAACGATCAAGATATATGGCGAAAATGTTTTTTTTTTTAACTATAGATAAACCGATACACTGAGATAAAGGTGCAAATGCACCTATAGTGTCAAGGTTTAATAAGGTCTCGAAATATATTTTATTTTATTCAGACTGACTTTCTTGAATTTAAGCAAATCAAATAGACACTTTATGGGTCTTTATGGGATTTCATTTTGGTTTTCAGTTGAATGTGGTCCGCTCCAGTCGTAAAGACTTCAAAGTTTAGTAACAGTTGTGAGGTAAAAATGTTACAGATCGGGTATACAAATTTGACAAATTTATATATAGCCCTTACCCATCTTTAATATGTCCATCTCGGCATGCAGGGCCGCGCGCGTGACAGTTTAATTTGGTCCACCCTATTCTTATGTGACGTCGAAACCCTTTGTTGACCGAGGCATAACACAATAGGCGCTGATGTTATTCAGTAGATGCAAGTCAGAAGTGGCTAGCTGAATCCTCGGTTGTTAGAAAAGCTTTACGTTAAGAAGCGGCTTTAAAATGAAAGAAGAGGACGCTTTGAAGCTGATCAAGCTCGCCTCGACTATGACTACAGGTATCATGGCTGGCTCGGCGACGTACATCAACCTTGTAGAACATCCAGCGCGGATGCAAATAGACGATGTAAAATCATTGCACAAGCAGTGGAAAGAAGGCTTTGATCGCGCCAAAATTCTCATGATCGGCGTGTCACTCATTCCTATTTGTGGAGGAATAGCAGCGTACGCCATGAACCACGGCAAAGGCAAGCCTTGGCTGATTGCCGGCGGGATGTTGCTTTTTAACGTGCCTTATACAATTTTGGTCATGATGCCCCGTTCCATTCAACCGATCAATGATTATGATGTCGTCGCACGAAAAGACCCAGCCGTGGTGAAGGACACCGTGGATAAATGGAACACTTTCCACAAAGTTCGCACCGTGGTTGATCTGGCGGCCTTTGCTTTGTGTGTGTATAACCTCGTGTTCGACTAAGGCCCGGGACTAAGGCTGGTATTGCATGGAAGAAGGGAGATGGAAAAGAAGAAGAAGCAGTTCTAATTGATCAAATCTAACATGGGTGCATATGGGTGTATTTTCTGTGCAATTCAAGGAAGCGTGCAGCGATATATATTTAGTGTTGATTCTACATGTAGTTTTTGCAGGGCTGTACTAGCATGAGTGCCTCGCGGTAAAAATAAAATGTTTTAAGAGGCTATATGCTTAAAAAAAAAATGAAGAAGTTTTATTTTCTGATAATATTCGTCTGTCTACGGCCCCGTTACGTTTAGTTTCGAACTTTGACTCAGTACTTCTTCTAATAATAAGATCAGACTATTAAAGCAAGGCCACTCCTGTTCGGCGACTTTAAAAGTGTTTTAACTGAATATCAAAAGTGCGCAAAAATCGTTGTTTGTATAATTTTAATCTGGCGTGAGCTTGTTGGACTTATTGCGCATACATTATTATGGGCATCATTCATAAATAAAATATGCACTCCTACGTAAATTTATATCCATCCGCCTTTATTATGTTATTCACGCAACACCAGTCAAGGGTGCGAAGGTCGAGCCGTTACTAATTGTGATCACGGTCTTTTCTGAAGAGAAGAATGGACGCCGAAGACGCTCTTAAACTTATAAAATTTGCCTCCACCATCGCCACTGGGGTGATAGCCGGAGGAGCCATCTACATCAACCTTGTAGAACATCCAGCTAGAATGGAACTCGACGATGTACAATCTTTGCATCGACAATGGCGGGAGAGCTTCGATCGAGCCAAATATATGATGGCGGGTACATCGCTACTGCCTATGGCTGGCGGAATTGCAGCGTTCGCTATTGACCAAACCAAAGGCAAGCCTTGGCTGATAACAGCGGGTTTGATGGCGTTTAATATGCCGTACACTGCCATAGCTATGAAGCCTAGAGTCATTGAGCCTATATATGATTATGAAGTCGCTGGGAAGAAGGACCCGGGAGAAGTGAGGGATACTGTGGATAAATGGAATACTTTTCACAAGGTTCGTACTGTCGTCGATTTATCCGCGTTAGCGTGGTGTGTCTATAATCTGGTATACAACTGAACGATAATTTCTTGAACTTGTTTGTATTGCGTTTGATAAAATGGGACTGAGTCTTCCATGGACGAAGCCGCCGGATGGGTGAATATCGCTTTGAGTTTTGTTTCGTCGATTTTCATACAAATAACGGAATTAAAAACGTTGAATATTTTCGATTTTGAAACTGTAATTTGAATGTTGTTACCTGTATGATGTGCGAATTCCTTCCTTTTTGCTTTAAATCCTTTGTATATTTCTTGCCTCATATGCATATGTTGCACAATGGTACAGGTACGTTTATAATACAAGAACAGAAAACCAATAAAGCTTGTGGCGCCTCAATTTATTATTGTCATTAGATTTTGAAGCAGCTATGTTCCTTTGAAATCCTCAGTTGGCTAAACCCATCACCCGTTTGCTATAGTTTTTCTTCGAAAGAGCAATTTTTACTGTAATTTTTAGTCTATAAATTTCTTCGATAAGGCACGAGAATTATTGTTTTTGTGAATTAATCTGTGGCACACCCAGATATTAAATTCTGTCCTTAAATAATTTACCTAATCGGAAACTTTTTTAATGCATTGTTTTTTTCAACGAAATA
>JAJGOT010000139.1:1405000-1628599 GCA_022457155.1 Cladopsammia gracilis | reverse complement strand
GGTTGGAGGGGGGGGGGGGGGGGGGGGAGTTCAGAGGAGATTTTGGGTGCGCCTTTTTTTCTCGTTTTTTTTTTACGCCCATCTAGCAAACGTAAAATCGTGATTGGTCAGAGTTAAGTATATGTCAATCGAGGACTTGCTTCGCTGGTCTGATTGGACATAATTTTTAATTATATGTCATTCAAAGGTACTCGTTCAGCCGCGCTCGATTAACCGGGAAAACCGGCGAGATGAAAACTATAATAACGGCAAAACCACAGCGACAAACCAATGAAGAATGCCGGATCTATCGTAGACCTGCATCACGGTAAAAATCTTGAAAAAATGTTGGTAAAAACGGCAAACTGATCCTTACGGCAGGGAGAAGAGATTGAGACAGAAGTGAAATAAAAAAAAAATATTTGCCCGATATTTCGGTTTGCAAATCAAACCTTCTACGGGGGCTAAAAAACAAAAATGAATACAGATATGAAAGGACCGTTACATATAAAACTTTTGTAATATGACAAACAACAGAATAACAGAAAATGATTGGTAAGAAAGAAGTTAAATGTCACTAATTAAGTTCATCACGTCTATTTATACCATGAGGATAACTAACCAAGATACGTGAGCTGTCTCAATTCATATTTAAAAACCTCTTAACCATACAAAACAGCTTGCGAAGAGATCGGTGGTTTATTCACCATCGCTTTCCGCATAGAGGCTTATATACGTGTCAGGTAGTTGTCAGTGCAATAATAATCCTATTAAACCACACACACATGCACACAAAAAAAACATTCATCTTTAAGGTTATTTGCTTTCACAACTGACAGTTTGCTTCAAAATCACAAGTTGAAATTAAAGCCCTTTTCTAGCTGTTTTTGAACAAGACAGTGTCTGGTTTTTAACTCTTGTTTTTCGCCAAGAAATGCGAGAACCCTCTTCGGCTCGATGACTGAACATTTTTGACAGCCAGATGTTTCACAAACGTCTCTCATTTGTATATTTTAAATTAGGGGAGCATAATTGGAATGAAAAAAAAAAAAAAAAAAAAAAACAATTTATAGCATTGCTACATTCCGCCTCCCTTCGCGCTCCTCACTCTCTCCACGCACTTCGCGCGCGCCCAACCCTCTTCCTTTCCTCTTTCTCGCGTCTGCCATACACGCAGGCTAAATTTCCGCTAGCCCAATACGCACGCAGCAGGTTCAATTTTGGTTCTAATATTATTACAATATTGCTTCTAGTAACTTCTAATATTCGCATTCAAACTTCATGCGAAACATCTACAAAAAAACAGTTTTAATTTTTTGAGGATGAAAACGGTGTACTGTTTTTCTCTGCTACCAGAAGTTAATTTTTCCAAAATTATGCGAAGAGTTCGCGAAGATAAAGCCGTAAATATTTTAAATGAAGAAATCTAACCTGCATATTTTATTGAAAGGCGTTCCATATCATCGGTCGAACTTCCAAAACGTTAAAAAAGCCTGCCTTCGATAAGACGCAGGACCATCAACCACAAGATTAGGGAGCGTTCTCTCCCCCCCCCCCCCCGGGGGGACTCCCATATAAAAATCACGAGGGTACTCGTCGTACCTTTTAGGGGTCAAAATTTGTAGTTTGGTACCTCTTAGGGTACGAAAATCTAAAATGACAACCGTTAGAATTATCGTGGTACCTTTTAGGGTATTGAGTCAAAACGTATTGACAGAAATATGACACGTGTTGTTTTGAATTGGTACCTCTTAAGGGAAAAGCTTCTTTTGAACCATACCCATCAAACAAGATTCTGGTACCTTTTAGGGTGTTTTTCGAAAATTTCCGACGAGCACCCCCGTCATTTTTATATGGGAGTCGCCCCCCCTCCCCCGGCGTTATCCTTCCTCGCACATCCCCTCTGAGGAATGGCTAGCCCTCGAAAGGCAGCTTTTGAATCTCTTAGCTTTGCGGTGACAAATTTCCCTTATCATCTCGGTTAATAAAACCAAATCTAAAACTCTCAGTCACAGGGTCATCAGGAGAGCAGCAATAAGGATTACTAAGGGGGTAATGGAGAGGTGATTTCTGCCGCTCTTTCGAAAGCTAGGCTCGGTCTCCATTGAAGTCTTTCAACCGTCACTCGTTCATAGAGCCCGCGCGTTTTAGGTCATCGGAAATAAAACTTTCTGGCACTTTCAACGGCCAATCACAATTCACCATACACATTTGAATTATTTAGTATGTGCATGTAGTTGATCCTCGACAACTGAACTGTTCTCTTTGTGATTTGCTTTGCAGCAAATCTGATCGTCTGAAGTACAATGGCTACAGACAGCAGCAACAGTACCTCTAGCACCGACAACGATACCATCCCTGCGTCACAGTGTATCCCGTGGATTGCTGTGCTGATCACGGAATCTCTACTTATAGTCATTGTTAATCTTGTCACGGTTATTGTATTTGGGACACAACGTCAGCTACAACGCCGGGGTACATATGTGCTTATCCGGAATTTGGCGATAATTGACCTCTTAGTTGGGATAGTCTCAGGTCCTCTGCAAATTGAAGGGATTGTGAAAGGATATTGTAATCTGTGGGGTCATGAATCAAGCGCCATTTGGGCATCTCTTCTGAAACTAGCATTCCGCCATTTATTTTCCTTTGCATCCCTTGGCAATCTCGTTGCTATTTCTTTAGAGCGAATGCATGCAATAATGTTTCCTTCCAAGCATCTTTTTATGAAGAAATGGGTCTACAAAGTAATAATCGCTGTCATTTGGTTAACGGCTATTATCCGCGAATCCGCTCAAATTGTGCTTATATTAACTATTGATAAGCCTAACCCTGACAAAGAAATATTAATAAATTCCACCCTGTATTTTACATATTATCTAATTTCTCTTCTGATTATTTGCGTAACTTATATTACCATTTTTATTAAAATCCGATGCAGCCCTCAGCCACATCCTCTGAACAGCAGTGTGATGATCAAAGAAAGACAACTCACATTCACCCTCTTCATTGTTACGATCACCTCAGTATTAAGTTTGTTACCAGTAATATTTTTAATAAGCTTTTATTCTTTTTCCAATAAGCCATTGTTGGATACTTCTTTGCAGTCATACTTTCACTTTAGAATGGTCGTGATAATGTTTTTCTTGGCCAACTCATTAGTCAATCCAATTGTATATTCCATGAGGATACAAGGATTTCGCGCAGGTTTAACAGAAGTATTCCGCAGTGGGAATACAAACCATGTACATGCAGCCGATTTCCCACTTCGTCAGTTTTAGCTCACCCCGAAATGAAAAGCAATTTAACTTGTAGCCTGTTCCGTTAACGTATGAGTCGCTAGTTCATTTCTTGATTGATTTTTAGAAGAGAAAGGAAAAACACAAGGATTTCCACGAAGTGCTCACACTGGCTGTACAACTGAGTTTAAAAACGAAAAAAAAAAACGTCGTTCCTTTGCTGCCAATGTAATCAAATGGCTGACTGTAAAAACAAAATAGTTAAATTGCAAGCTGGCATTGTCAAGTTACTTAATCTTCCGAGGCTGTTAGTAAAGACTTGCATTATAGTGTTGTAAAATAAGTAGACATTGTAATGCAGTGCAGTATACAGAGTATAGTACTGTAATAGCCCATTATTTTAGTGCTGTGCTGTTTATAGTTGCAAAACATACTGTGAGATAAAAATGTATAATTGATGTGGTTGCTGTATAGTAAAAATTTATCCCCAGACTCATTTCCCGTCGTCCTTAGCGCGAAATCGATTTCCATGTCAAGCAATTTGCCCGGCATTCAAACCTTAAATCCTCGAATAAGCACCTACCCTCGAATAAGCGCCGCTCCTCTTCGCCAAAATTAGATATAAGCACCTCCCCTCGAATTAGCAACCCCTTTTCCCCATTTTTATATTGTTAATGCGCGCATGCGCAAACAAGATATAGGTATAGAGTAGATGTAGTAAAAAAGGGATGTTAAAAGTTGTTAACTTTTATCCGGGGGATTAGTTCTTTATACAAGCTATATAAGGGCATTAAGGATATGGTTGGTAATACCGGTTAGGATTTCAAGAAGGGCGTCGCACACCGCCACTAAAATTTTTGGGGAGTACCCCCGGACCTATTGTTAATTTCCCTAGGGTATTGGCAAGTGATAATATTAATAACTTTCGATATCCCAAGTTACCTATCAATCTTTCAAATTTGTTTTTTAAGTGGATGTGTCTGAGACGGCTTAATTGATCTTCAAAGGTTCAAGAAATTTGTGTTTTTCTTGTTGAGGAAAGGAGTAATTAGTAAGTTGAATATGAATGGATTTGAGTTCTCATGGTATGTTATCATTTGATGAACTTTTGATCTTAAATTACCGATCACGCGAACGAAAAGGCAGTTTGGACTTTGCCTTTTGTTCTATTTTGGAATAGTGAATCATTGCCATTATTAAATTTAGGTGCATGGTAGAATGTATTGACGGTGATAAAAATTGCGCTTTGATTATGCAAAAGTATACAAGGGACCTCGTGATTTTCCAGATTTAGTCAAACTGTCGCTAAATTAATTACATTATGTACTAAAAAAATTTTCTAAAAAGTATCATTTAATTTTGTTTCTAAAAGCTGTAACGTTCGGCTGATTTTTAATATTACTGGAAAGGCTGTTCCAAAGAACAGAGCCTCTATATTGATAGCTGTTTTTGCCAGCTTCGCTGTTTGGCCTAGGAACAAACAAATTTTCTGATGAATTTCTTAGGTTGTAAGAATGGATAATGTTTGTTTGTCAGGTAATTTGGAGTGCCTCCATTTAGCGTTTTATACATTAGTATTGCTAACTGTTTTGATCTTCTTTCTTCAAGATTATCCCATACTAGTTCATCCAGTAATTCAGCCGAACGTTTATCACAATTGGAAAAGGTGATCACTCTAGCAGCTCTGTTTTGGAGGCTTTGGAGTGTATCAGACAATCTCTTTCCACATGTTCCCCAAATTGCGCTACAATAATCAAAATATGGCAGCACAAGGGAATAATACATTGTAGTAAAGGTTTCATTTGGAACGAGATGCCTTACTCTTTTCAGCGCGCCAATTCCTCCCAAAACCTTTTTGGTAATTTTGTCTATATATACTTTCCAAGTGAGGGATTGATCCATCTCTACTCCGAGATATTGGCCGTTTTTATGCTACAGACGTTAATATCGTCTGAGACGTTAAAGAGACGACTTTAACTTCTAGTATAAAAACGGAAAATAAGCCAGACGGACTTAACGTCTGACGACTTTAACGTCTTATTTTAAGTGCGTCGTTCAGACGCACTTAACAGACGACTTTGACGTCTCAGACTTTAAATACGTCTAGTATAAAAACGGGACGGCCCTAACGAGGACGAATTTAGCCCTATTTGTATATTCGTGCTCTTAGGCCCCGTCCACACGTATCCGTTTGCGTTTGAAAACGCAAAAGTTTTTTTCCGTTTTCGCTTCCCGTCCACACGTGTCCGATGAAAACGGTCACCGAAAACAGAAACTTTTGAAAACGCTTTCCAAAGTGGAAACTTTTGAAAACGGTGTTTTTGCGTTCTCGTGTGGACACCCGAAAACGGAACAGTTTTGCCAATAGTATTTCATGAACCATGGTGTCGAATGCTTTTTTAAGGTCTAGAAAAATAACACCATTCAAAAGATTATTATCTATATTTAAAAGCCATTCGTTTGGGTATCTAATAATGCTGTCACTGTGGAATGGCAAGGTCTTAATCCAGACTGTATATCTGTAAGTAGACTGTGTTCTGTCAGATAATCATAAAATTGATTAAAAACTATTCTCTCCATAATCTTTGTCACAGCTGGTAAGACCGAAATAGGTTTGTAATTGTCAGGAATGCACTTTTTGTCGGCTTTGTAAATAGGCGTCACTTTGGCAACTTTCCAGTCTGCTGGAAAAATGCCAGCTTGAACAGAAAGATTAAATATATGAGTCCGAGATGGGACAATTATATATCCACCCAGCCTCTCTTAACAGCCTAGTAGAAATACCATCCAGTCCACATGCTTTATTTAGCTACTTCAATAATCGATGTTTCTTTAATACTAAATGAGTGGTTGGTTTGAGTGATGTATTCTGAAAATTGTTTTGTCGGGGGGAGACAATTGAGAGGCTAATTTAGGTCCGATTTCTGTAAAATGATGGTTTAGTGCAGAACTTATTTCTTTTGGAGAGGAATGTGTTTTGTTATTATATGTAATATTTTTAATGGGTACAGTGTTTTGATCATTGCCCAATAGAGAATTAATTCCCCTCCAAGTCTGCTTTATGTTCTTGAGATTCTCTCTGAAGTAAACATTATAATATTCCGTTTTAAAGCCAATTTAATATCATGATTAATTTTGTTTTTCAGTTGTTTGTATTCATTCCAACTCTCTGGGGTATTAAGTCTACTTGCTACTTTTTTATCCCTGTCTCGTAAAAGCATTTCAGTTTTCAATTTTGTTGTCAACCAAGGAGATGATCTAGCTTGCACCCTTTTTCGTCTTACAGGAGCGTGATGGTTACACACACAGAGGAATCTGGATCATTACAATGATGTTCAATACTCTCCCAGGGGATCAGCATGAGATCTCGTCTAAATTCATTTTGATCAAAATCTTTAAATTGCCTTGTCTCGATTATGCTTCAAAGAGGACAATTTTCTTATAGCATATATCAAGTTGTGATCGCTTATTCCAATTTCTGAAACTCCACACTTGGAGAATTTTTGGGCATCGTTTGTTAGGAAAAGATCAATTACGCTGTCCTTTGTCACCCTTGTAGGTTCTTTGATAAGTTGCTCATATTGGAAAGTGTTGCATATTGCAAGTAATCGAGACGTATGATGTTCGAGGGGGCAGGCGCTTATATCGCAATTAATGTCACCTATAATATTAATTTCAACCTGTTGTGATTCAAAATCCTTCAAAAGACTTTCAAATTTATCCATTAAATTTATTGGTGAACTAGGTGGTCTATACCAGGTTGCCACCAAGAAAGGCTTTGTTTTGGGCTTATTAACTTTTATAAAAAGCCACTCCAAGTCCAAATTATGTAATTGTAAGGTATTATCACGTTCTTACTCGATAAAATTTCTAATGTAAAGCGCCACACCCCCTCCATGTCTGGAAAGATGGCATAGGCAAAACAATGGTGCACAAAGACTAATGTCCGTTCCTAGGTTTACAGGGTAACGGCAGACCTTTAACTGTCCTACTCGGTTATCTGCTGGCACAGTGGACTCTCTCATTGGGAAATTACGATCCATTTTCAACGCCTTGGGCCGCACTGGTGACTGGGACAATCGCTTTGGTTTTGAAAATCCTGTCGCGTATTTGTCAGTTAAACAATATCTTAAATCTATTCGGGCAGAACAGTCACAAGCTCGAGTATCTCCAAAGCACGCTACCCCTGTCTTTTTTGATAAATACAAGAAAATTGTGTACCACTTAAGGAATCTTCTATTAAGTGAAAACATTTCTCCTTCGGAACGTTACATTTACGCTCGTGATCTAGCGTTTTTTTCTTTTTCGCTCGATTTTTTCTCAGGCGACAGAGCTTTTGAGCTTCTTAGCAGAATTAAGACAGTTGACATTTTAAGACATCCTGATGGTACCCTCCTGTTTCACCAACGCGTGGGCAAAACGTTAAGAGGAAAACATTCACCTGAAGAGCGTTCGCGGTTAAACAAACTACTAATCCTGCTATTTGCCCAGTTCAAAATTTGCAGTTCTTCGTCAGCCTTTGTTCATCTATGCGCGTCGACCTTTCCACTGGTTTTCTTTTCCGTCCGACGTCCAGTAAAGGTGGTATTTTCAATGCACCCCTCCTTGCTTCTACCGTGCAAGCCAGGCTCATTAAGTACCTTTCATCCCTTGGCATTAACGATGGCGAATCAGTTCACGGTTTTAGAGCTGGAAACTCCATCCTCCTTAGACTTCTGGGTGTGTCTAAAGAAGAGGAAGCGAAACACATTGGATGGAAATCTCCTGCTCTAGTCGACTATTATACTCAAATTGACAAGGTTATGAATACAACCGCTTAGCTTCTTCAGATGTCTTGGCTGTATGTAGAACTGTTCAGTGACAATGGGAATGGTTCATCACCTGAAAATCTTGGGGACACTTTCCGTGAATGCAACACTCTTTCTGGTTTTACGACGGCTTTCATATAAGCTTTTCCTATATTCGCGTTGTTTTTTTTATTTTAGTTTTGGGGTTTCGGGAGTTTAGTTACGGGTATATGGGGGTGGGGAGGCTGGTAGATACCTTTCGTTTCTGGGGCTGTTTTACGTCTCCGAGCCAAGGACTCGCATGTCCCGTAGACTGCTAGCTGTCCCTTTTCAGTCAATCGAGCGGGCCAGCTGATCAGACTGGAGCGAGCGAACGAGCCGAGGGGAAACTGGGGGAGAGGCGGTAGGAAAAGGGACTGCAGTCTCTTCTCAACATGTCCTCGAGACGAGATTATCTCATAGCAATAATTGCTATTTGACACCGAATTAACTCATATACATAATCTGGGCTTGTCTGCGTTCTACGGTGACTGGTAACTAGTAATTTATGGCATGCTTGATGAAGGAAAATGGCGGCTGCTGTGGGTGTTTTCGATGGCGACAATCAGGGGAGTGAAGAAGGTAAACCATGTTTGCACAACAGATCTAAGTCTTATATTTTACTTATTCGTTTTCTGAATTGCTTTTTTTTAATATTTGCCTGTGTTCGATTCGTTGCGCTTCCTTCGTTGTTTATAAATAATGTGTTATTCATGGGGGCCATTCGATCATCTATGAACCTTAAAGTGCCCCTGCGATCAAATTTTATAATTGTTTTTTTTTTTTTTTTCATTTTTCGAAAGGAGAGATTGTAATTACTGACCAGTCCAAACCGTTTTTCAATCTGATAACGGGAAAGCGGTTGTTTTATGACTGTACTTTTCTCATTTTCACTGCCGCCATTACATTTGCATGTTCCAGTAGTTTCAAAAGAAGCCAGAGAAAGTGACATCAAAGACTCGCTGGCTTAAAATTGCAGTGTGTGAATACAGCTTATTTAGTATGCAGAACACAAGTTTGGCAACCTGAAAGCTCAAAATTCCCGTGCCGCATACTAAATAAGCTGTATTCACACACTGCAATTTTAAGCCAGTGAGTCTTTGACGTCACTTTCTCTGGCTTCTTTTGAAACTACTGGAACATGCAAATGTAATGGCGGCCATGAAAATGAGAAAAGTACAGTCGAAAAAAAACGCTTTCCCGTGATCAGATTGGAAAACGGTTTGGACTGGTCAGTAATTACAATATTTTCTTTCGAAAAATGAAATAAAAAACAATTATAAAATTTGATTGCAGGGGCACTTTAAATTATATTAAGCTTTATATGCAATGATGCATTTTATGAAATACTTTTTAGCAGAAAGGGCCGTAAACACTTCTAACAGTACTCCAAGAAGAACAATTGCCGAGGTTTGTGATCAGTCATTGTATTAACTTATCTGTAGCTGTATTTGAACTAACATGATCTAGAGTTCGACTGTAGTCTTTCAAAACACGCGAACAGGTCCTCTATTTTCTCCGTTTGACCTTATATTAAAACATAAGGTAGCTGCAGATACCCGCAATACCGAATCGAGTAGCGATGTTTGTTTGAAGATTTATGTTTAAAAGTTAGTGCATTTAGCATTATGGTTTCTCCACTATTATCCAACTTCACTCAGTAGATGGTCGCCCCTTGCAGGAGTATGAAATTTTGAATAAAGGTTGAATAAAGGTAGTAATATTCGCTTGACGTTTGAGTTATAAAAACATAGCACAACTCGTAAAAATAATTAATGTACAGTGTTATTTGCACTCTTAACTAGTACTGTCTAATAAGTATACATAGGTCAAACAATTCAACCTCGGTTCTGTCCTTCATGTAAGGTGTACTGGCTGCCAAACATATGGTAAATTTGGGTCATCAATCAGCAGCCCTTTACAGCTGGGTGGCTTTATACCACGTGCCAAACAGCAAATGTAGTATGTGATGTGGTTGTAACAGTTGTCTGCATTTGCAAACGAGCTAACCAGCATCGCTCAGGCTCAGACCACAGCTCGTCATTTCAGGACATGTGGATTAAAAACTTTAAGTTGAGGGTCATTGAAATCAGTGGTCAGAACTTGTGATAAAAGAAGAGCCAGAGAGGCTCTGGATAAAATAGTTGAAATTAATTTAAGTTAATTTATTTTTACCTTGTGCCAGTCACTGCATGCTCGCAAGATAGTTTGTTATTGTTGTAAAGTCATTTAAACTCTTGGCGCATGTTTTTTTTATTTTCCGTTTGCAAGAAATTTGAATGGTTTTTGCTGTAATGCTCCTAAAGAAGGCTACAACAGCCAAAACATTGAGAATTAAAAACTAAAACTTTAACCTGAAGTTGGATATCCCAGTTCAAGTGTACATGTATTATAACATTATTTAAATGTGAAATTTCCCTGGTGTGGTAATCAAACCCAGTCATGATTGATTTGTATCGGGTTTGGTAATAGAACTCACCAAAACATTAATTTTACCAATCGAACAAAACTGAACATTTGATAATAAAATACACTTCTTCAATTGAACATGATGTTGAACATTTAATTGATCGATTGAACTTTTCACTTGACCTGCACTTTGACTTTTCCAAAATGTTTTCAAATAGCCGGCATTGCATTCAAATGCATTGTTGTGTGAGCTCTAATATTTTTAACTTGTGTACTAACATGTAAGTGTCAGAGAAAGATACTTTATGAGAAAATAGGGGAGGTCTATAGGGTGGAGCTCTGAAAGCACTTCACATAAAAGGATCATGACAGCAAGGGTTTTTGATTTCTTGACTGCCTGTGACAAAATCAAGTTTGATGAACTGTAATCCACTTCAATCTTTGCAACTACTGGTTCTGTTTTGCTCTATAAAATCTTTTTTATCTTATTTAGTTATAATAATAATATATTTGGTGGCATTTGGCAATGTAACATGGAAGTTAAGTGGTAAGCAAAATTTTGTTCTTACAGCGGGACAGTGTCCATTTAAGTAAACTCACTTTAACCTCTTAATTTTTGTAAATTTTTCTATTTTAAATATTAACAGTTCAACAACAACAACAACAACAACAACAATAGCAAGCCCATCATTATTTCAACATCTTCTCCAGGTAAAATGATATCCTTGAATTATATCACTAATTTATTATTAAGTAAACTCACCCACCTATGCCAACAGCTAATCCAGGTATAACTATATCCTTGAATTATATCACTGATTTATTTTTACGTTAAAGTGCCTATCACCCCTAGAAAGTTATTTCCAGAATCAACTCTATGTACATGTACATTGAATAGTTGAATGGTAAAATATTCTTGTTTTGAATGTCGTGTTAGTGAGTTATAGAGATTTGAATTTACAAAATGCTAATTAGATGACGACAACCCAGGAATTTGCCATTATTTCTATGCCAATTTACAGTGCGCAGTTTGCAGTTTGAGGTTAATTAATTTGATAAATAATAAAAAATAAACTGTGGATAGTCAATTGATTCGTAAAAAATATTACTTGGAGGTAAAAACAAATAGTTGTATAATAAATGATTCCCGGGTTGACATCATCAAATTAGCATTTTGTAAATTCAAATCTATATAATTCACAAATGCAAGGTTCAAAACAAGAAATATTTTACCATTCAACTATTCAATGTACATAGAGTTAATTCTGAAAATAACTTTCTAGGGGTGATAGGCACTTTAAGTTTTTTTTTGCTTTTTAAATTTTGTAAATTTTTCTATTTCAAATACCAGTAGTAATAGTTCAACAACAACAGCAATGGCCAGCTATGTCAACAGCTATCCAGATAAAATGATATCCTTGAATTATATCACTAATTTATTATTAACTACAATAAATGTCCCTTTTTCTGATAGGAATCATGGTTGTGTACATGACAGAAAGGAAAGTTCTTGCTGCAGGCCATCTTCAACATTGAGATGTCCTGCATAGCCATCAAATCCCTGCCGACCATGCATGTGTTTTCCTGACAACAGTCTCCAATGGTGAACTTCATGCCCCATTACTGTTAGGAGACCCAACTGAAAATCTCCTTCTTGAGAGTGGCCACTCTCACCTCTACAGGTGTCCATTTGGCACCTTATTTATCTAATGCACTTGTCAGTTAACCCCCACCCCTCCTGCTACCACCACCACCCCAGGATGCAATGTAAGGAAATGTAGGGGATTTAATTTAATTTTTTTTTTTTTTTTGCCCCATGGAAATTCCCTGCCAAATCTCACACCTGTTAGGTGTGAGTCTCATGTCTGCAGGTCAAAACTTTGATCTCTCACCAGATCATGCTTACAGACTAATTTTTTCTGCCAGCTAAACTTTGAACTCTATAATACAGCCTATGCTGACACACTTTCAATCAGAATAAAATCTGCATGACTTATTTACAGACTTGTTAACAGCTGATATTTCTTGGGGGCAGCTGAAAACTCACTAAAAGTATACTGTTTCCAAAAGAACCATTGCTGTATTTAGAGGTCACTTTATGCCTGCCCATATTGAGGTTGCTGAACAGTGAGTCATTACTCATTGTGCTAGAACGTTTCCAGTAAAAAACCGAAAGTACAGTCCAAACTGTTTATTAATAAATATGAAATATGATTGATAATGTGGGAAGAAAAGTTACTTGCACATGTTGCCATTTCCATTTTCAAGATATTTGTAGTAAATCTTTGTTTTGAATATTATTTAACTTTCAAATGAAATATTTTTAGACTCATTAAATTCCCCAATTGCTCAAGGTTGGAAATTATATGTTAGGCGGTCTGAATGTGTAGAAACCTAATAACATAATAGACTTTTGAGGTGGTGGGTTGTTATCATTTGACACCAAAAAATTATCAAAATGGTGGATTTCCTCATATATGAAGATCCCTTGAACCAAATACCTTGTCCCAGGATGGGGGTTCTTTTCTTGACAAGTGCATTAGTGAAAGGTATTTAACATGGGACTACCTATTTTCTAAAAATGATGTATGACAGATATTTTTTTATTTGATCAAATCTACTAATATAGTGATGATAGTGAATGCCAGGTCAAACTGTGTGGGTTGTGACATCAAAACAATGTTACGTTCAGGTAATAATAATAATATTAATTTGTATAGCACTATTCAGCTAATCTTCCATAAGTGCTTTACAATCTTTATTTATGCTAAGATAAAAACTAAAATCTAAAAATACCAAGATAAGTTTACAATTCTTAAAAATGTATGTTGGTTTTTTGTGTCAGAAAAATTGTCATTTATGGCTGCAGTTTTTGACCCAACCGAAAGTAAAGTAGTATACGGACAGAGGAAAAACACTGTATATATAATTAATTTATATCAATATTTTCATTATGAGTTATGAGTTTCAGATTTTACTGTTTCAATCAGATGTTTGACTTTGGTTTGTCTTGTTAAAGAGTGCATTGAAAAAGTAACATTTATTTTGTCTTCATTATAAACCAATACAAGTCCATTGCTTCATTTGTGACTTTCATAAATTATACAGTTGAACCTGTATACAGCCATTTTGAGAAAGGTTGTCGGATAAAGTGCACGCGACAACCCCGAAAGGTATTGTGGGTGCTTTTGAGTTCACTGTTTTTCAAAGAAATTTGAAAGAATGGCAGGAGAGGCCATGGACATATGTCTTTGAGTGCTAAAGGAAAACAACAAAAGTAGGTTCGACAGCTACAGTGTCAGGAACAATGTATTGCGCATATCCCACATTACCTTTTGGGATTGTCGCGTGCACATTTTTTCCGGCGACCTTTCTCGAAATAGCTGTATAATTACCAGTTTTCAAAGCCCCGAGTTGTATTTGCTACCTGTATTTAACCTGTATTAAGTGGCCACTTTCTGAAGTCCCAAGGGTGACCATTATGTACAGGTTTGACTGTATTTTAAGAAATGTGTCTGTTTTGATCATTTAGTAGATGCCAATACTTATACCCAGAGTACACCTGTATAACAAAATTAAATTATTCAGATAAAAATGTTGCGTTCTTGGACAAGATATTTAAGCAACAAAATGCTGCAATGGACTAGCACATGATCCAGGGGAGTAGCAATACTCCTAGTCGCTTCATGATACAGAAACCATGATGTGCTCAGGCAGTTGGGAGCCACTAGTGCCTTTTTGTTATTTGTCTCACATGATCTTAAAAAAAAAATAATTCAGGGATCTATTTTTTTTTATTTGCTAAGTGTGAAATTTTGCACCAGTATAATTTATAATGTATCCTACCCAGTATATGGATATGGCTGATATTTTGTGGTCATGCCTCGTACCGCTCAAATATTTGGCAGTGAAAAGAGTCAAAACAATGATAAGGTCCCTGATCGAAATTCACACATTTTGCAAGTTGAAGACACTGGAGCATTTTTGTCTGCCAAAAAGCATAAAATGACTTTCGAAGAACAGGACATGAACGTTGAACTTCTCCATCACATCACAGGCAAGACATCTGTTTATTATAATAGTTTTTTTATCGGGATATGGGTAGTGCCCTGCCAACCCATAAAAACTAGTAAGTTGTTTTCTAAAAAGGTACATTTCCCTGATTGTTGAAAAGGGCACCTTTCCAAGCACATCTTTGTAGAGTCTTGACCTGTAAAACTCAACCAAACTTCCTTTTCTCCTCATAAATACCAAAAGAAAACGTATACCATCAGGCCGGGTGATGTGTTATGAACAAGATATCTGAGTTTTTTCTTGCAGTAGTCATCAGAAATTAACTTGTCTGAAATCATTTCATTTGAATTTTCCTGTTCAGAGAGTTCAAACCCCATATATCCCTTGGCAAAACTTCAATCATAACCCCAATTTTCGAAAAACGGAGTACATTTGAATCCTTTACCTACTAAACCATTCATAAGTGCGGTCCAGTATGCTGTATTATCCCATTCCTACACATTCAATCTTCACCCCATTTTTACATTATTTGAACGGGAGTGGAAAACGGGGTTGATTTCACCAGTGCGGTCCAGTATGCTATATATCCCATCCTTACACATTCAATCTTCACCCGATTTTTACATTATTTGAACGGGAGTGAAAAACGGGGTTAATTTCATCAGTGCGGTCCAGTGTGCTATATATCCCATCCCTACATTTTCAATCTTCACCCCATTTTTACATTATTTGAACGGGAGTGAAAAACGGGGTTAATTTCATCAGTGCGGTCCAGTGTGCTATATATCCCATCCCTACACATTCAATCTTCACCCCCATTTTACATTATTTGAACGGGAGTGAAAAACGGGGTTAATTTCATCAGTGCGGTCCAGTGTGCTATATATCCCATCCTTACACATCCAATCTTCACCCCCATTTTACATTATTTGAACGGGAGTGAAAAACGGGGTTAATTTCATCAGTGCGATCCAGTGTGCTATATATCCCTTCCCTACATTTTCAATCTTCACCCCATTTTTACATTATTTGAACGGGAGTGAAAAACGGGGTTAATTTCATCAGTGCGGTCCAGTGTGCTATATATCCCATCCCTACACATTCAATCTTCACCCCCATTTTACATTATTTGAACGGGAGTGAAAAACGGGGTTAATTTCATCAGTGCGGTCCAGTGTGCTATATATCCCATCCCTACACTTCCAATCTTCACCCCATTTTTACATTATTTGAACGGGAGTGAAAAACGGGGTTAATTTCATCAGTGCGGTCCAGTGTGCTATATATCCCATCCCTACACATCCAATCTTCACCCCATTTTTACATTATTTGAACGGGATTGAAAAACGGGGTTAATTTCATCAGTGCGGTCCAGTGTCCTATATATCCCATCCCTACATTTTCAATCTTCACCCAATTTTACATTATTTGAACGGGAGTGAAAAACGGGGTTAATTTCATCAGTGCGGTCCAGTGTGCTATATATCCCATCCCTACATTTTCAATCTTCACCCCCATTTTACATTATTTGAACGGGAGTGAAAAACGGGGTTGTTTTCATCAGTGCGGACCAGTGTGCTATATATCCCATCCTTACACATCCAATCTTCACCCCCATTTTACATTATTTGAACGGGAGTGAAAAACGGGGTTAATTTCATCAGTGCGATCCAGTGTGCTATATATCCCTTCCCTACATTTTCAATCTTCACCCCATTTTTACATTATTTGAACGGGAGTGAAAAACGGGGTTGTTTTCATCAGTGCGAACCAGTGTGCTATATATCCCATCCCTACACATCCAATCTTCACCCCATTTTTACATTATTTGAACGGGAGTGAAAAACGGGGTTAATTTCATCAGTGCGGTCCAGTGTGCTATATATCCCATCCCTACACATCCAATCTTCACCCCATTTTTACATTATTTGAACGGGAGTGAAAAACGGGGTTAATTTCATCAGTGCGGTCCAGTGTGCTATATATCGCTTCCCTACATTTTCAATCTTCACCCCATTTTTACATTATTTGAACGGGAGTGAAAAACGGGGTTAATTTCATCAGTGCGGTCCAGTGTGCTATATATCCCATCCCTACACATCCAATCTTCACCCCCATTCTACATTATTTGAACGGGAGTGAAAAACGGGGTTAATTTCATCAGTGCGGTCCAGTGTGCTATATATCCCATCCTTACACATTCAATCTTCACCCCCATTTTACATTATTTGAACGGGAGAGAAAAACGGGGTTAATTTCATCAGTGCGGTCCAGTGTGCTATATATCCCATCCTTACACATTCAATCTTCACCCCCATTTTACATTATTTGAACGGGAGTGAAAAACGGGGTTAATTTCATCAGTGCGGTCCAGTGTGCTATATATCCCATCCCTACACATCCAATCTTCACCCCCATTCTACATTATTTGAACGGGAGTGAAAAACGGGGTTAATTTCATCAGTGCGGTCCAGTGTGCTATATATCCCATCCTTACACATTCAATCTTCACCCCCATTTTACATTATTTGAACGGGAGAGAAAAACGGGGTTAATTTCATCAGTGCGGTCCAGTGTGCTATATATCCCATCCTTACACATTCAATCTTCACCCCCATTTTACATTATTTGAATGGGAGTGAAAAACGGGGTTAATTTCATCAGTGCGGTCCAGTGTGCTATATATCCCATCCTTACACATTCAATCTTCACCCCCATTTTACATTATTTGAACGGGAGTGAAAAACGGGGTTGATTTCATCAGTGCGATCCAGTATGCTATATATCCCTTCCCTACACATCCAATCTTCACCCCATTTTTACATTATTTGAACGGGAGTGGAAAACGGGGTTGATTTCACCAGTGCGGTCCAGTGTGCTATATATCCCATCCCTACACATCCAATCTTGACCCCCATTTTACATTATTTGAATGGGAGTGAAAAACGGGGTTAATTTCATCAGTGCGGTCCAGTATACCATATATCCCATCCCTACATTTTCAATCTTCACCCCCATTTTACATTATTTGAACGGGATTGAAAAACGGGGCTGATTTCATCAGTGCGGTCCAGTATGCTATATATCCCATCCCTACATTTTCAATCTTCACCGCATTTTTACATTATTTGAACGGGATTGAAAAACGGGGTTAATTTCATCAGTGCGGTCCAGTATGCTATATATCCCATCCTTACACATCCAATCTTCACCCCCATTTTACATTATTTGAACGGGAGTGAAAAACGGGGTTAATTTCATCAGTGCGGTCCAGTGTGCTATATATCCCATCCCTACACATTCAATCTTCACCCCCATTTTACATTATTTGAACGGGAGAGAAAAACGGGGTTAATTTCATCAGTGCGATCCAGTATGCTATATATCCCATCCCTACACATTCAATCTTCACCCCCATTTTACATTATTTGAACGGGAGTGAAAAACGGGGTTAATTTCATCAGTGCGGTCCAGTATGCTATATTTCCCATCCCTACATTTTCAATCTTTACCCCATTTTTACATTATTTGAACGGGAGTGAAAAACGGGGTTAATTTCATCAGTGTGGTCCAGTATGCTATATATCCCATCCCTACATTTTCAAACTTCACTCCATTTTTACATTATTTGAGCGGGAGTGAAAAACGGGGTTGTTTTCATCAGTGCGGTCCAGTGTGCTATATATCCCATCCCTACACATCCAGTCTTCACTCCAATTTTACATTATTTGAACTGAAGTGAAAAACGGGTTTATTTTATTAGTGCGGTCCAGTGTGCTACCCGAATTTTACATTATTTAAGCGGGGTAGTGCCATTTCCAGTTTTTTTTTTTCAACATTGAAGGGGTGAGAGGGAGGAGGGCTGCTCCACCAAATGTTACGCGGGCTGTAGTCTGTATTGTTGCTTAATTCGATGTTGTAACTTACTTGACAGTTCTCGCTGCGGGGAAGTATACGTCCACTACTTACGTTTAGGATCTTTCAACAAGTTCCACGACACAGGTTTTTGCTGCTCTAACTTAGCTCTAAAGTACCGCTACTCATTCATAACGTCACGAGTACATTCACGTCTTATTGACTATTTTCCAGGAGGTTACTTCATTTTGTTATGTAATGTTTACGGCAGCATTTATTTTCAACTTAGGGTGAGACTAAGGTGCACAGAACCAATGGAACACACAGTATGGTGTGGTACGTGTTCTTTACTCAAAATAAAATTTGCATTATACAAGTTGTGAACTGGACTCAAAACGTACGTTGTGAGAAACTTAACTATTCACAGAGATAATATTGCTGTTGAGTTTATTCAACGGTGAGTGATTTAACTTTCTGCATCTACGTAGTAGCATGTCTGAAAGACATAAAAGCCTTAGCCTAAAATAAAAGCTATATTCACCGAGGGGGCAATACACCTAAATGTTTTGCAACACTCGGGCTAAACATTTAGCACTATTCTTACAGTATCTCTTTGAGGTTTCAAGCGATTTAAAAATGCCATCATAGGCTTACAGTGGAAGGTGTCATAAAATTGTAAATATTTTCTGTAGATGTAAATTTGTTTGTAAACGAGGAGAAAGGGATTTTTCTAATTAGTTGGGAAGTAATAAAGATTTAATGACCAACACGAAAGTGCTCTAGTGCTGCCAAGGGGTAAGCATTCATCCAATATAATAAAAATACACGAGTATAGTGCCCCCTTTAGAAAGATTACAACATTAAGGTTCCCGAAAGTACCTTTGTCGTGTGCTTCCAAATCCCACACAAACTTACAAAACCCTCTTAAATTTAAAGTGCAGCCTTTTACTATGACAGCACCACTAGTTCCATGAAGATGGGTGTCAACATACATGATGTTCTGCGGAGTAACCACGAACAACGAGGTCTTCTCGTTAACTATGATATTTACAAAGTGGGTCGTAATTTCCCTCAAATCATTCAGCTGTCCACATAAGGTTGACAACTGGTGTTCATCTTTCATCCTTACTGGTAATGCCTCTTCCACAGAAATATTGGTGAAAGCGTAGAGAGCGACAGCTTCTTCAACAGACAAATATCTGTTAGGAAGTCTGTCACGACAAATATCGTACATCATATTTCCAAGCTCCACACAGCCGCAAAATATTCTTATTACATTATCGAGCAGGAATCCTTTGTCTGGAATTTGCATATTTTCTTTTTTTTTTTTACAAAAAGATATGCAATGAGAATAGAAATTAAACTGCATGCATTACTTCCATTGCGTCCATTAAAGGTGTTTGACTTATCTCTTTAGGAAAATGCCAAGCACAAATTAATATCCTCAGCTATGCGCTTCGAACGCAATGGGCGTGACACTGGCAGTTCCTCGACTATCTTGGAAAACTCTGTCAGTTCATTGTCTGCTGAAGTGGAATCTGCATTTTCTTCATCTTCTTCTTCGTCTGCTTCGTCTTCTTCACATTCCAATTCATCAGCAGGATGACCTCTTCTGCCAACTTGGCAAAATCGCCCTCGGTTTTACACGCCAATTCTCGAAATGAATGTAATTCACCCGATAACACAGACGCAAATGCTTTCAAGCCGGCTGCAACTTGCTTTAAACAGAAGTCCTTCTTCTATAACTGAGAAAGCTATCCTTTCGTCACACGTTCACTTGAAGATAAAGCGGTATACCATGACGCCTAAAGGAAATAAAAAATCAGCTCAGCTATTTCGGCTTGTTCAGCCTCATCAGCCTACAGCGATTCCAATGATCGGTATAAATTTAGAGACACTTCAAACAACGGCATGGAATCATGGTAACCACGGGGAACAGCTACATCACCACTTCTGCACATCAGACCAAATTAACAGCCTATAATAAGATATACAGTATAACAATAATAATTATCACATCTCACTTTTTTCTATTGAGGAACTTTCATTTGCAGTCTTGCATTCATCTACACTGATCACTCCTTTGAAAACCTGTATTTAGAGAACAAGACAAAAAGGTTACACAATAAAAATACCCATTTGGTACATCACACTACACACAAGCCACTAAGGCTACTTGTGTAGAAGAGGCAGAAAGCTCCGAAAAAAACTGTTGCGGGATGACGCACAAAGTTAGTCTGCAAAAATTACTGTTTCCAACAAAAGAAATTATGTCAAATTATTTTCCTCCCTTGTTCCTGTGACTCCCAGAGGTATGACGGCGAAAGGTTTGTGCTCCTGGCAGATTTGACAAAGTTTGATCGGACTGCGGGATAGAGGCCTTACAAAACAGGACCTAGGAGCTTGGTGTATGGATAACAACGAGAGGTTTAACGTGCCACATTTAGACACAATCTTTTGCATGTTGCATGGAAATAGTGATCCCAAGGATAGTGTTAACTGTTACCAATCAAGGCAGCTTGCAGTTCCATTTTCGTTTCATAAATGGACGGAAAAACGCCATCTGTGTAAAAAGAAATGAAGGAATTTATCTCCCTTGATCAGCAGCAGCTCCTCTTTGAATCTGTTTCCACCGCTGATCTCTTGGTACTTATGGAAACTACAAAGTAACGTGATATTATCGCAACATTTATTGTACAAAACAATTCAAAACCACAAAACTGAGCGTAAACAGATTGAATTAAAAGAAGATGAGTTTTATTTGCATTTGAATAAAAACCCATTTTCATATGAAAGGTTGTGCACATTGCCTCGCTTTGACAACGAGGCATAACGTAACTTGGAAATGGCCTATTATAGGCACGCCAAATGGGATACAATTAATAAACAAGGGCTCAATAAAGAAAAAAAAAAATGATGAAAAAAAAAAACGTGAAACGTTGCTGCAAAATATCCAATACCTACATATGGCAACAGTTTGCATCAAGGGAAAATACAATAGTAGAAGTTGCTAAAAATACTAATCAGGTCTAACCTCCAAGCTTTCCCATGTTGTAGACCCTATGAGAAAGGGAGTAGTGGCAACGTTCCATCTGTTTTCTGAAATGGGAAATAGCCATCAAAGTTTTTTCGCCATCACCATCCACTTTAGTATTGGAAACAGCAAATCTTGAGGCTGATTGATTATACTGCTGACCATACAACTCCTTGGCAGCTTCACACAGCACTTTATCCCTTTTTCATATTTTTAAGATGCGTAGTTTTCACCAAGAACTCTCCCTCTTTCTGTGAAATGGTGGCTCTTTTGGAGGTTTGAGAATTCTGCTCCTCTGAAATAATAGTAGTGAAAAGCAAGTAAACTCTTAGTAGTAATAAAGAAATACTAGATTATCAGTTGAGGCCTTGTCATCACAAGGAAAATACAAGTTATACATTGTTCTAGGCGTTTGAGCAACGGTCATTTACCAGCACAAAAATTCTTACTCTGGGCACTATGATGTAACTCATCTTTCCACCAAGACAACACATCAGCTGACACATGAAGCTCTTCAAACTGTGTTGAGAGATTCCTTTCAGCATTTAAAAGTTGCATATTTGGCTGTGTAGGCAAATTAAAATTGATGTTAAGAACTGAAACTGAATAAACTGACATTTTCTCAGTAAAATGGCATCAATGAATAACAAGGAGCTTTGATCCTAAAAATTGTAATCATTACAGAGTATATATCAGGGCAAGTGATTAATGCCTAATTTATTTGTACAATTTTACTTCTATATTTTGGGCTAAGAACAACTTCTAGCCAAGGGTCATTTTCTAATCAACTGGAAAAAAAAACATCTACCTTTGAATACCTTTCTGCTAGTCTGAGGCATTCTCTTTTCCTTTTTTCAATTCCAGTGAATAGCGTGCTCTGTAAGCAATTCTTTGTGTCCCATTTATTAAAAAGATAATTTCAAATAAATATCTTTTTGAATCTTGAAAGGCACTATAACATGCCATAACTAATGAAATAAAACAAGGCACAGTAGCAGCTCTATTATTTAAGTACTGGGGGACTTATTTAATTCCAGGACCTAATAAAGAGGAGGGCCTATTTGAAATAAAAAATTATCACGTAAAGACTTTAAATCAGGGTAAACAGAAGTATTACCTTCAGGATTGTTCAGATGGTAAGTAAGTTAGTAAGGCTGCCCTATTTTTGTAGCCCTCAATGGTTATTATGGGCAGCCTGTACTCTCTCTATAATTATTTAACAGTAGTTTTAATATAATGTAAATCAATGCAGAGTACAAAATTAAAATAATAAAGTTGTTGTTGACAGTGGCTAGTGATATCCACTGGATAAATTACTATCCAGTTGATAAGCATTAACAAAACCAATTGTGTTATCCGGTGGATAATGATTTATTCAGTGGATAGCAGTATCCACCTTTTGAACAACCGGGGTCAGTTGGCTATTTACAGAGCGCGACAGGGGAGTTGGACTTGGGACTATCAAGAAAAAATCCAGCTAGTGGCAGGGCACAGGATTTCAACCAGGGACCTCCAGATTTCACATTCAGTGCCCACTCAGCAATGCTGTCTTATTATTAGAGCAAAAGAGAATAATGCATCTTCTACACCAGTGAGCCACAATCTGATACATTTCCTAAACAGCAAGCCAAATTATATAGTGCAAAAAAGTATACAGCTGTACATACCGATAGACACCCATTTTATATCACAATCTAATGAAACAGTTGGTGGGATTGACTTAAAAAAGCCACCAGTTGAACCATCATGATCATTAAATGGCTGCATTTCATGGATGAGCTGATCACAAGGTCCATGCGAAGCATGCGGGTGACAATCAAAACAGTGGACAACAGCTACACTTGATTCGTTCACTGCATTTCCAGCTACTGTGATGTTCATCAAAGTTGAATGCAAAGATCCCCAGCTTTCATTTAAGATAGTACTCTGCTGCTCCCAGTTCTACTTTGGTGCCTTGGATGCTCTACTAAAAGTTCATTGGCTGCTTGCAAAACACTAGCCAAATCAGCTAGAATAAAAATATGATTATATTTAATAATAACAAAAATAATATTAACTAGTTTTATAGCTACTGCTTAAGTGCTAATGGCAAAGAAGAGGGAATAATTTAAAGAAAATTTAAAAGTATATTAAGTACTAGCAAGCTGTAATGGCTACAAATATGACACATAGAAGGCACTTATTAAAACACTCATTCTCAAATTTTTGGTGACCTGTAGGTGCATGAACTGGGTTCTCAATTCAATTCATTGTGTACATGTGATCTAATAAATGTTAATCCAACAATGAAAACCGCAAACTGTATTTGGTCACCTTAAATTTTAGGTAACTGGTAGTCATCCAGTATCAATGGTATACAGTAAAAAAAGGTTCATAAGTTTAGCTTCAGCCGAGGAAGATAGTTGGTCCACACCAGTGGCAGTGCACCAATCAATTAATCTACAATATAAAACAACTTGCGTTAGCTTTTGCATTTACAGCAGGGTTCATACTCTTTTCAGATTTTAAAATTCCATGACTTTCCATGACCTTTTCAAATTTTTCATGACCAAGAGTTCAACAGTCGTTTACAAAATTTTATCAAAATGATCATTTTTGTTAATTTTTCATCTTGCATTATTATTCCCACAATGTATACTGCCTTAGTGATTTTGTACCATGAACATAATTTTCCATGACTTTCCATGACCCACACTTAAATTCCATGACTTTCCAGGCCTGGAAATTAAATTATACAATTCCATGACTTTCCAGGTTTTTCCATGACTGTACGAACCCTGTACAGTGCTATACTACTATTACCGGGTCAGGGTCACTCAAACAAAATTGATCAATTATCAGATTACTGACAGGATGCAAACAATTCCATCTAAAGTTGTTTGAACCAATTAGAAGGGAACAGTTTTGATTTAAATGCCACTCAACTTATAGTTGGAATTCATTGTTCTTGTTCTGGGTAAACTTTCTATTTCTCTCCTCCATGTACACTGTACACTATCACAAGCCACATATAAATATTTTGACATATGGGTGTGTTATTTTAGAGCTTAAACCATGGTCCCCAAAATATAATGCTACAGATGGTGTGGAGATAATTATATATGAATTTCATTTTCAAGAGGTTAAAACAATACTTAATATATTAGACTGTATTCATTCGTAAAAATAATATTGTTTTTAACATAAGAAAATGAAATTTGTATTATCAAGCCACCGTGCAATTTTCATTTTACTATTTAACAAATGAAGAAGCCAAAGCCATGTATTATACTGTCATGGAACACAACCCAGCGGGAATTTGAGAGCACAAGAGAAATTTAGAAAGCATGAGCCACAGGCAAGTGTTTTCTGATGTTCTCACAACATCCCGGGTGGGTTTATTGCGCTGGAACAGTGGTGGATCCAGGGGGAGGGACGGGGGGGGGGGGGGGTCTGGACCCCCCTATCAGACTTGTGTCTCCCATGTGGTTTATAAAAATAATAGAATTAAATTGTTTTATACATAGTTGTTTCACTTCCACCAATTGACTGATTGTCAAGTTTTTGACTTAACAAACGCTTTTCGACTCCCAGGAATGCCGGACATGGCTTTTTAGAGGGTAAAATCGACAACAAATTTCCGGGACATGCACCCGGACCCCCTGGATCCGCCCCTGCAGTAAACGAGCCTCACCTGAAACGGCATCACTGATCGGCATCATTTTTTTCTACCTCTTGGACGGTATTGACAATGAGTTTTACATCGACTCGTTAGAGAGTCCTTGTAAAAACGATAACTCGCCGGAGCTCTAGTTTTTCTTACAGTTGAGGTAGAAGAAGTAGAACTTCGAGACTCCGACGACTGTGTGGCATTGCCTCGCTTCGCGCTTTTGAGTGCTTTCTGGGCTCTTTCTGAAATCTCGGAAAGCACAAGTGGCTTTTTTCGCTTTTTACCACGACCTAAGTCAACAAAATTTTAAATTTTCTATAACTGGGATTTACAATAGCAACGATTAAAGCGTAAATAAACAATTTATGATGCAACGAAAAGCACTTACTCGATCCGCCATGTTGTTTTAAATCCAGCTTTGACATAAACTAGTTACCAGTCACCGTAGAACGCAGACAAGCCCAGATTATGTATATGAGTTAATTCCGTGTCAAATAGCAATTATTGCTATGAGATAATCTCGTCTCGAGGACATGTTGCTCTTCTGTAACTTTCACGTTCGAATTCCCCGCCGCACCAGGGACGGAAAACTCCGATTGGTTCATAGACAATAAAAAGCTGTCAGGGAGGTTCGACGAGTATTAACAATCTTGACACATCAAGTGTGAATCGATATCTCCAGTTTCACATCAGAGTTGAGATGATGACATGTAATAGCGGGAATGAAAATGTTTTAGACATTTGTCTGGTCGCCTCGGCTGTTTGGTTTTAAAAGAAGAACAGACATCAGCGGTGGAAGCGCATCTATCGGGGAAAGATGTCATGGCTGTGCTACCAACTGGCTTTGGAAAATCAATAATAATTATTTATCAAAGCTCTGTCCTTGTATGATAGTGGCATAAACAAAACAGTCGTTAGACTGTCAAAATTGACAACGGAGGAATTATAAACATCGCAGCTCCACGCGGCAAAAACGGGAAGCAAATGGATGCTAAAATCACAGCCTTGATTAAGGGCCTGTTTATATGGTCTCGGGTACCCGAGACAACCCTCCCCCCGAGTTACCCTGGGCGAGCTAACTTTTCACTTATTTCTTTGAAAAATTCAACCAACCGTTTACATGAGAATCGCGAACTCGTCTCGGGGGGGCGAGACGACTCGGGTGGGCGAGTTGTCTCGCCTCGGCTGGTAGGGTAACCCTGGCAGGCGAGACAACTTTTTCTCATATAAACACTTTGGCTCGCCTACCCGAGACGAGACGGCTCAAAATGTTCCCGGAGCCCGTGTGTTTTAGGTCAGCGGAGACCAAACGTGCAAAAAAGATGGCGTCCAAAGCGAAATGGTCGTGGACCAGTGACATGGTCAAATCGCTGATAGATTGTGTAAAAGAGTTCAAAAGTACCTGCGAGTTTAACTCCATCGACTTTAACAGCGACAAGGTAAAGTTATACGAAGAGGTTAGAAGGGGTATGGCTTTGATTTACGAAGACAGCGACTTTGGTCCTAACGAAGTTTGTGTACCCTCAAAACCTGTTAAGGACATGACCGAAGACGAGTATAAAGTTTACAAAAACATCTTTGACAAAGACAAGGGTATGATTAAAGTAGGCTATAACAGGATTAAGGAAAAACTGAAAAGTATCAGACAGGACTATTCAAAGGCAGTGATTTCCGGAACCAGAAGTGGAAGCGGGAAGATAGTGTTGCAATACTTTGATGATTTGGCATCCATCTGGGGTGGCTCTCCGGCAACAGAACCTCTTTCGTTTGGCATAGACAGTGCGAATTGTAGTAGTTCCTTATCAGATATTGTCCCTGATCAAGACGAAGAAAGTTCGTCCCTCTGCAGCAGTCCGAGTGCATCTCGAGCATCAACTCCATGTTTTGTGTCAGAGGAGTGTAACCAACTTGAGGGAGAACAAAGTCAAAGAAGTGAATGTGATGAAAGTGGATGTTCCGAATCTGAACCCTCAAAGGAAAAGGAAAAAAGGGGGAAAAGGAAGTCAGTACCTGTTTCAGATGTACCTAAACTCATTGACAATAAAAGAAAACATCTCGAGAAACGGTTGACATCTGCTCAGCGAGATCAAAAGTTATTAGAAGCAGCTAAAGAAGATGTACTTATGAGAAGGGAAATAATGGATTGTTTTAAAGAATCATCAAGAAGTACTGCTCAGGCCATTGAAAATATGTCAGAAACTATGAAAGGACTGGCCCAAGGTATCACTCAAGGTATAGCTCTACTAGCAAATGCTTTGAACAGTCAACCACAGCAGATGTATGTCCCTCAATATCAGCCACCCTATAGTCAGCAGCCAACTACCACCAACTACCACTACGAACTACCACCTCATATGCCACCACCAGACCATTTTATATAGTGGTTGTGTATGTGTGTGTGTTTTGTTGGTGGGAGGGGGAGACATGAAAGGGTAGAATGAGAAAGTTATCACAAAAATAAGGAAATAATACAAAAATATTAAAATAATACAGGAGATTCATTGTCAATCATACCGATACAACACACACAGAAAATGGTCTTGCTTTCGGTGATGAACTTTGAGTATCATGTTGTGTTGAAATAAAACAAATGTTTATTGATATTACTTTATCTGTAAACAAGTTTTCAAGCAATTTTGATTTTGCACATTTGTACACTGACTTTTTTGGTATTTCAAAGTAAAACCCACTTCTTGCCAGGTAAGATAGATAAGGCCATCCCAATAAAATGTTTCGTTTCCCATCGTCCGACCGACCCATTTGTTTGGAAAAGTAAAAAAAAAAAATCAGATACACTGTCTGACAAGCAAAATTTTACTTTTTAAATGTGTGATCAAGCCTTTCTTTTGAATAGAAATCTTTCATATTTAATTTATTAGCCTCCATTGTAAATAAGGAGTAAATTTGGATTTGGAAAACATTGGCAATCGAAAGCACACGTGTAACCAGGCCTTCTTAGCATCCAGGTTTTTTCTGGACTGAGGCCCCCTCAGTCAATTTTCTCTCTTTTTTTTTTTTTTGCCCGACCGACTGACCCACTTTCACGAGAGGGAAGGCGATGGGAAACGAAACATTTTATTGGGATGGCCTAAATAATAAAAAAAATGAAACACCAATAATTATTGTCACCAGAGACTTCTGTCGGGTGCAAGAGTGCAAAATCAGAGTATGCATTA
Source organism: Cladopsammia gracilis (assembly GCA_022457155.1). NCBI lineage: Eukaryota > Metazoa > Cnidaria > Anthozoa > Scleractinia > Dendrophylliidae > Cladopsammia > Cladopsammia gracilis. The sequence goes on along the minus strand of JAJGOT010000139.1, from coordinate 1,600,421 downwards.
CAGATGGAGGTTTAATACATCAATTTATTTTGTAATATATAGTAACATTTGTAAATGTTAAGTTTCAAATGCAAGATAATCTTCTTTAATTTATGTTGCAATCTAATAATAATTAACAATAATTAGTAATAATCCAACATGTTTATATTAAGAGACTGCTAATTATTCTTAATTGTACAGTGGAAAGGAGGGATTTTTTTCTTTACTGTGAAAGGGGACTCTTAGAAAAACATCCCATCTTAACAACAGAAAGGGATCCTTCAAAACTTTTCATTGTCTTAAAAAGGTATGCAAAAACATTTCTGTTCAATTCACTCCCTCCTTATAATATGAATAATAAGCCAAATTAAACTAGTTTTAACATTTATATGGGGCAGTGAATTTGAATTCAAAAATTTGAATTTCAATTTACAGTGAATTAGTTAATAGAACAAACTGGTTATGAAGCTCAACAAATTTCAAAAGGAGTGTACAAAGCTGCTTTGTTTTATGTTGAATGAACCGTGACCCTGCACATTGTTTTGTTTAATGTGTGAGCCTAAATGTTTCTACTAGTCAGTTGCTCATATGCATTTCAATACCTTTTGTGTTTTGTGCAGGGTCAAGGCAATCAAACAAAAGAAATGGAGAACAAAAACATATAACAAAGGACTGACTGAGTTTCATAACCAGTTTGTTCTATAAACTATGGTTTGAATCAATATTAACTTTTCAAATTGACTGAAATAGTAAGAATTCAATCTGCAAGCCAGTACATTTTTGCACTGAACCCATCAACTGTTGGTTTCAGTTATTAACATCTATGGCAAAATATGAAGGATTGGTTTATTAATCAGTTGCCTAAATAACACTGCCATTTTAAATTAAAATGTTCCATGTATTTCATATGAAGTAAATCATTTAATAGCTAGATAAGCTGAGTACATAAGTTGTCGATTAGCTATACTCTATGAAAACTGCTAAAATCCCAGAAGGGTATTAAAGAAATGTTCAGTTACATGTACAGTGTAGCTCCATATTGCCTTTATAAGTATCCAGCTAATTCAAAACATTTAATCACTAGTAATTACTACTAAAAGCCATAAATAATTATTACTAAGGAAATACCGTATTTCCTCGAATAATAGCCGTTCCTCAATTAATCGCCCCCTTAAGTGGAAATATTTGAAATAATCGCCTCCCTCGAATATATAATCCCACCCCCTCCCCCTCTACTTCCCCTTTCCTTCACCCTCTCCCTGTCAAGTTGAAAATTTACACCTTGGATAGGAAACAAGCTTTGATTTAATCGTTACAACAGAAAAGTTACAAATGCTCAGGTGTTGTTAGAGTAGCGTAACAGTGTTCATGTGTTTTACTCTTTCCTTTATTTCATGGAGCTCCATGGTCCATGTTATTTTATGATTAAATGGGATAATAAAAAAAATATTTTGGGCATGAAATCCAGTGAGCAATATTTGAAATACTCACCCCCCTCAATTAATCGCCCCCTCTTGGTGCAATAAAAATAATAATCACCCCCAGCTATTATTTGAGGAAATATGGTAACCAAAACAGGTCAGGATTAAGACAAGTGGTCTGGAAGGTGTTCTTTTATGTAGGCAGTAATTACATCCCTGACCCGCCCACCATCTACTGAATTGTATAAGAAGATCGTGTCTGGTGCAACATTTGGCTGTACCTGCTTATCCAACTCAATTTGTCTTTGTACACGATCGTCATCCAACCTCATACCATTTATTTCACAAAAGTTATGCAGGACAAAGCATGAATATATTATCTGTGGCACATGTTCCAGCTTCATGTCAATTGGTTTATTCAGGATCTGCCATCTTTCCTTTAAACGACCATAAGCACATTCTATTGGGTTTCTTGATGATCTTAGTAAATCGTTAAACATAACTTGTTCATTTGTTGTGCAGGTTGTGAACTCCTTCATCAGGTGAGGGAGTAAAGTGTAAGCAGGATCTCCAAGTAGCAAAACTGGAACCTTGTCAACACCTGGAAGAAGTGATCTGTACAGTACGGGAAGTGTGCCATCTCTAAACATGCAATTTATGCGAGAGTTGCTGAAAACTTTAGCATCGTGTACACTTCCTGGCCACCTGCAATCTACGTCAATAAACTTCCCTTCAAAATCACAGATTCCCTGCACATTTAGAGTGTACTTCATTTTGTACGAAAAAAAATCATGAGAATTTTCTAAAGGTTGTTGAATAGGAATATGTGTCCCGTCCACACAACCAAACGCTTGGGGAAAACCATGCTTTGACTCAAACTTTACAACAAGTTCTCTCATTTCTTCCTCCGTTTTAGGCAGGCTAATATACTTTGGTCCAACATAAAAGGTCAAAGCTTGGCAGACCTTACATACAGTAACTGAGACTGTGGATTTGGCTACACCAAAGGTGTTAGCTGTCATACTAATGGAGCCCATATCTTTTAAAAAATATAGAGTCAAAGCTAGCTTTTTCTCAGCCGAAAGGGCAGTTCGATTGGGTGATCTTGCGTCCGGTGATATGTAAGGCCTCAGTTCTTCCACAAGTTTCATAAAAACTTGCCTAGTCATTCGCAGATTTGCTTCCCATTCCTCCTCTACAAGTTGACCCTGCCACAAGTTTTTCCACCACTGATCTGTCCTCCCTGGTTTCTGCCAGTACGCCCGATCCTTTCTTGGTGCAGTCCGTTTTTGTTTGGCTCGGCAGACAAATTCATTCTGTCTCGTGGCTTGAGCTATCAGCATTTCCTGTTGGGTCTTCAATTGCAAAAGTAACACCATTAAAATATCAACTGCCATCGATAAAACTGTGGTGAGACTTGACAGCACAAACAAAATATTGACCGCTACACCTTTCTTGCGGTCCGCCATTTTGTCCAATATGTAACCTGGCCTAGCCGTCCCACTGTTACGCGTTGCGAATATTTAAGTAGGGTCAACTTTGACTCGGTCAACATTTCTCATATAAACGCTCGGCAAAGTTGTCTCGGGGGGAGGGTTGTCTCGGGTACCCGAGACCATATAAACAGGCCCTTAGGCAAACTTCAAGTTTCTACAAGTTGAATTGCTTTCTTTTTAAGCTTCAACTCTCTCTGCTAAGCTTGCTAAATGGATCTGCAAAATTAATATCCTGCAACGACGAAAACTAAAATAGCTGGGCCCAGCGTGACAAAATAGCAGGAAATACATTCCGTGGCCAAAAGAAGCACAGATCCTGTCATTTCGATTTCAGAGAGAAAAGCTAGAGAATAAGTTTAAAACCTTTCCTACACAAAAACCAACATGCCAATTATGGCAAAAGCAACAAACCAACCGCCAGGCAAACAAGGACGCTAAAACAGGTCAAATTCTACAAGAGCAGACACCACAGGAAACCACAACAGACAGACTTGACCTCTTGTCCATTGCACGCGATATTTTGAAGGTTTAAAATCCTCCATATTTCTGATTTTTAGCGCACATTTCTTGCAAACACAAGTAGATAGATTGGGTGCAGAGTTTTCGGAAAGCTTTAGACTTTCAGTCACGATCTTGTTATATGGAGCGCCATTTATCCTTGGAAGTTGTGAAAAGGTTTTTAGATGATATGTAATTTCCTTTATTCTTAAAATTTGTCCCATACATACGACAAAAATCAGAGGCCTCTGTCTCTTTCTTCGGCTTTCTTCCTCCACTTCTTCTCCGTACCGGTTTCGTAGGCCTTTTTTCGCTCATCAAGGCGATCGAAACAAACTCACGAACAGCCGAAATTACATTTTCTGCCCTTGAATAAACGACGCGAATGGAGTCCGCTTTGTAAATAACAAATCCACAATCGGTATAGTACAAAGCACTGTTCTATTTTAGCCCACGTACCGGTTTCGCGTGTGAGACAAATAGAGGCGGAGTTTTCTTTTATTAAGTTGACAAGATTAGTTTATTTTTAATGAGTTCTCACACTTGGTGGGCGGAGTTATCTGAACGCGTTTGTCACAGAAGAGACTGCAGTCCCTCTTTCCCTTCCCGCCTCTTCCCCAGAACCCCCTCGGTTCGCATTACTTTCGTTCTCTCGCCGCTGGGATCGCCGATCGCGTATTTGCTCGCCCGCTCGACTATCCAGAGAGGGACTGCTAGCAGTCTACATGTCCCGTAACTTAACTCTCGGGTCCTCAGGCCGTTGTTAAGCGAGAGCCCACTGGGAATAGTTTACTATCTATCCATGTGGTTTGATAGGCCAGTATATATAAATGAAAATTTCGCCGTTAATTAAATCTATAGAGAAAATGACAAATTTCGCGATTAAATGCCTCAGTGAAATTTAAAATGGAATAATGTTACGATTTCTTATTATATTACTGAGCCAAAGTTTCGCCAGTGGATAGAGCACATATACGATTTTTATTTAAGCAATAGAACACATTTTCTATGAGTTTACCGGCGTTATAAACCCACGCGGGATGTTGGGAGAACACTCGAAAAGCTTGTAAATCACGAGCCGCATAACAGTCACAATAGTCACAGAGGTGACTTCCGTGGCCGGGAAGGACCACTTCCGACTTCAGACTTTTGATTTCCAACTTCCGACTTCAGAGTTTCCGCTTTTGGCTACCAATTTGTAATGTGGCTAGTTGTTGAATTTTGATGTCTTTCCATTTAATAGTTTCTTGTAATCAATTGCTTTTTTGATTCTTGCTTCTTGCTTCTGGACTTCCGAGTTCCGAGTTCCGACATCCGAGTTCCGACATCCGACTTCCGACTTGGATCTTAGACGCCCACATCAGTCTTGCACACCTGGCAACAACATAAACTTCAGCCGATTACTATATAACTGTACGGAAGAATTTCGTAAGTGCTTTCTAGATGTGAATGTACTGTAGTATAAAATGACAAGAAAGAAAGTACAACTGGCTCCGTTTGTTAAAAGTAGAGACTGCTTGATTGACTTGATTGTGTTATTGTTTATGATAATGAGTCGCTAGTGTATACAGTAATATTGACCACGCCCACAAAGCATTTTTAGTGAACCTGTACCAAGCGGCCAAGCTGTATTAAGTGGCCAATATATTTCCAAAGTCCCGAGGGTGACCACGTAATTCAGGCTGGACTGTGACATGGACCTTTCTCGTTCTTAAAGCGTATGCACGAGAAAGAAAATATATATAGCATGTGCTCGGTTCGACACGACACGATCCGTCTTCATGAAAGTCGATCCGACTCACCGGAAGTCTTTGTGCGGAATGACTTGGAGAAATAAATTAACTGAAAAGGCGCCCTATTCGCACTGCATAAATTATTAGCAACGCATATAGGATCAACATTTTGAATAAACTATCATTCTTCAAGTGCAACAGGATGGGAAATATTCCAAGCACGAAGTAGCCCTGAAGAATATTGTTAGCAGTGTGTTGAGGCTTTGTTGACTTCGCCTTGTGGTAAGGTTTTTCAACTTCTTTGTACGCACACCCGACTCTTGTGACCTCATGTTGCGCGGAATTTCCCCAATCCTTACTGCCATGCGATGATCGTTGTGATGCGAAATGCTGTACTTTTTTCTCACCAATTTACAAGAGTGGTCGCTTTTCCGTTTCTATGAAATGTTGTGTTTATGCGCTTGATATTTAGAGAACATACCTCTGGAGCCGCAGAGTGCCTGCCCCGCTGGCTAGCTTTCCGGAGGCTTTTGAAAGCATAGCAAAGGCCGTGAACGTAAAAAATGAGCGCGAATCACCTTCGCTGAAACTGTTGACGTGTGATCGTGAGTCCGGATAATAAACTAGAGCGTATCTGACATGATTTGCGCTCAAAACTAGAAAGAAGACGCGGACAGCTGTTTCCTTATTTATTGGGGTTGGTCAGCGCGTCGTAGTCTCGTAGCTGAAACAGAAGAAACTAACGTTTCGGATTTCATCGCGGTAATTATGAATATTGAAAAATAGCGCCCGTCGTAATAAACTTTGGCCTTCGGTTTGTTCGTTTCTCTGTTTCTAAGTCATTGTTTTGGATTTCAGTTCAGTCTTACGGGATAGTTTCTTTTATCAATTTTTTTCGGCATTGTTTATTTATGTGATATTCCGCATAATTATGCCATGATGCAAGCCATGGCCATTTCGCAAACTCATTCCTCGTTTTATCCTCATTTATGGCCAATCTATCATAATTAAAAGAATAAATAATAGATATATCAATAAACATTTTCTTTAAAGTAATTCTTAAAGCCGTATAAATTGAGTTGAACGAAGTAAAAACTGTTTTAAATAAATGAAAAAATACACAGCTTCATTCCCAGTGCGTGAGAACGTGGTTTGTAAAATACAAAATCATCCGGTTGCAGCTGCATTTCTTTGAGGATGAAAAAAAGAAACTGTTTTTGTTCTCTATAGATTAAATCTTTGTATGCAGTGTTATTTTTATCTAGAGATAAAATCTTTGTATCTCCGGGCAGTTTTATTTTTTCCCTAGATATTATGCAGTTTTATTATTGCTTGGAATGTTTTCAAAATAAACTGGATAGTATTATTACTCGAGAAGATTGATAATTAACTGCGTGATATGAATTAATGCATCTTTGTCGGACCTTTTTGCAGTCATCAAAAACAACAGCTGTGTAGCTGTGTAGCTGTGTAGCTGTGCAGTTCATGTTCATCGTTGCTTACCGACTGGTTATTGTGATATCAACTTCCAAGAGAAAGAATCGACCTTTTATCTTGTGGTAAGCTCTTTCCCTTCGTATAAAGTGGACACTTGCGCTCAATATTAAGCCACTGTGGCACAGGCGTAACTAGATAAGAAAATTGTAAAGTTAATAGCAAACATAGAAGCACTTTGGCGCTAGTAAAATAATTAATGGTTTTTTGATTAGAGACAGAGTAACTACTCTGAAATTGAACACCGTTTATATGAATTTGTTTATCACAAAAACTAAAAAAGCGAACGTTCAATGGACAATTTCGCTGGGAATGTAAAGGGGTGGTGTGACTATTATCCACCAACTCGAAAAGAAACGGAGGGGGCCAGCGAACTCGTTTCAAAGTTTGTGTGAAAAATGTTCCCGCTTACGGTTGGTTGGAGGGTCGTTTTTCACCAATTCTGGTGCTCCTGACAAGGACAAATGGTTGGCTCCTCTTCGGTCTTCCGATGGGATGCTTAGTCCTGGAGAAATTCCGATTCGAACCAACATGGCGCGAAGACGGATTTCATCCCCTTTTTTAGAACGATTTGGTATATTCGCTTAAACCAAAGTTAGTAAATTTATCGAACAGTTTCCTTGCCTTTATTTGCTTTCACATCCTTAATTACATGTGCATAAAACAATGAAAACAACTTTTTAATTCCGATTACAAATTATTTGCTGATGTAGTAGTTGCAAAGGATGGCCAGTATATAGTGCCGTTATTTGACCCTTATTCCAGTTGAGTTGGGCCTAATCGCAGAGATAATCTGAAATTTTGAATAAATAGCAAAAACAAACTTTTCTGCGCCCAATTAGTAAAAAGTTCAGTTTTTAAGCTAACAGGTTAATGAAAATTTCTGTCATTGAGGAAAAGGAAAAATTTGCATGTGTCAATTTTGCGAACGAGCCATTACTGCTCGTATTAACTTGTAATGAAAGATCAAAGGAGTGCGTTCGAAGCCGTAAGTTCAGAAAAATCCAGCTGTTTTCTTTGGTTCTTATTTATTGCAGTGCTATCAGCATCTTTATTGGCGAAATATATCACAGAATTTTGAACTTTCCTTTCTTAATAACAGCCATTTTACTGCGAATTGTAAAGCGGAGTTACGTCATGACGCAATTACTGTGTGAAACTGAATGCAGAGCTGACAGAATATCTTCAAGTTTTGAGTAACACGCGATAAGGTTGTACAAAATCTGCGATAGAAGGGATTATTTTCACCAGAAAACTTTCTTGCCCTCGCCTCTGAAACTTCAATGCGGCCAATCTCGGCTAAAATGAGGTTGGGGGGGGGGGGGGGGGGGGGGGAGTTCAGAGGAGATTTTGGGCGCGCCTTTTTTTCTCGTTTTTTTTTTACGCTCATCTAGCAAACGTAAAATCGTGATTGGTCAGAGTTAAGTATATGTCAATCGAGGACTTGCTTCGCTGGTCTGATTGGACATAGTTTTTAATTATATGTCATTCAAAGGTACTCGTTCATCTGCGCTCGATTAACATTAAATGATTGATTTAACTGGTTATTTCTCGCCTTGCTTGCCATAAATGGCGAAAACAAACAGATAATATTTTCACGGCAGAAAACAGTCTCGCCGTGGCACGCCGGCAGTTTGAGGCTGACAGGAAGAAATATTTGGCGTCGATATGTTTCTTAGCCCGTACCAGGCCTACAGATAGTGGGGAGGGAAGAAAAGGCGGCAAGCGAAGGAAAAATATTGTCAGTGCCGACGGAGGGGAATAGCCGCGAAAGAGGGCGAGGGTTGTGCGTAAATCGTACCGTCCAGAAGGACGTCGGACACCTTAATGAGACTTATACAACGTAATGTCGACACTTCTACCCGTACCCCTAACCTCAACTGAAATCTAACCAGTTACTCCGTTATGTAATTCTCAATAAGGTGTCCGACGTCCTTCTGGACGGTATGATTTGGGCTTGACATTTGCTCAACCCCTCTCACCAGTCTCACCTCGTTTTAAAAAGTATAGGTATTAAAAAACGGCAAACTGATCCTTACGGCAAGGAGAAGAGATTTAGACAGAAGTGAAATAAAAAAAATATATTTGCCCGATATTTCAGTTTGCAAATGAAACCTTCTACGGGGGCTATAAAACAAAAATGAATACAGATATGAAAGGACCGTTACATATAAAACTTTTGTAATATGACAAACAACAGAATAACAGAAAATGATTGGTAAGAAAGAAGTTAAATGTCACTAATTAAGTTCATCACGTCTATTTATACCATGAGGATAACTTCTTTCATACCAATCATTTTCTGTTATTCTGTTGTTTGTCATATTTCAAAAGTTTTGTATGTAACGGTCCTTTCATATCTGTATTCATTTTTATTTTTTAGCCCCTGTAGAAGGTTTGTTTTGCAAACCGAAATATCGGGCAAATATTTGTCTCAATCTCTTCTTCTTGCCGTAAGGATCAGTTTGCCGTTTTTACCAACATTTTTTCAAGATTTTTACCGTGATGCAGGTCTACGATACATCCGGCAATCTTCATTGGTTTGTCGCTGTGGTTTTGCCGTTATTATAGTTTTCACCTCGCCTGTTTTCCCCACTTGGTCGCGTGCCCGTTTCTAGTTGCTCCCTGGCCCCACAATTTTAACGCCTTCAGGGTATGTTCCTATCCATATCGAGAACGGAACATTTTGGCGTTGTACGATGGATCTGTAGTGCTTATCTCTTTTCTTCATAATCACGATAAATCAGACACTGTGTGTCCATCTGATGCTGCTGAAAGATAACCAAGATACGTGAACTGTCTCAATTCATATTTAAAAACCTCTTAACCATACAAAACAGCTTGCGAAAAGATCGGTGGTTATAGAGGCTTATATACGTGTCAGGTAGTTGTCAGTGCAATAATAATCCTATTAAAACACACACACACACACACACACACACACACACACACAAAAAAAAAACATTCATCTTTAAGGTTATTTGCTTTCACAACTGACAGTTTGCTTCAAAATCACAAGTTGAAATTAAAGCCCTTTTCTAGTTGTTTTTGAACAAGACAGTGTCTGGTTTTTAACTCTTGTTTTTCGCCAAGAAATGCGAGAACCCTCTTCGGCTCGATGACTGAACATTTTTAAAAACAAGATTCGTAAATATGACATAACTCTGTTAATGGATGATGGTTGCAAGGATTGTACCCTCTGCTCATCATAACAATACAATTTTATCATTTTCTTTTTTCTAAATTTTAGCTTTTATTATCAATTAATAGATTGTTAGCTTTATAAAAATTTTAAATATTAAATATATTTTAGGTTTTAAATTAATATTAGATATTTTATACTTTTTTAATATTTTTTATGTGTCCCCAAATTAGTATGGGTTTACCCAGGCTATAAGGTCTTTTGACACTTAAATAAAGTTTCTATCTATCTATCTATCTATCTATCTAGCCAGATGTTTCACAAACGTCTCTCATTTGCATATTTTAAATTAGGGGAGCAGAATTGGAATGAAAAAAAAAAAACAAAAAAACAAAAAAACAATTTATAGCATTGCTACATTCCGCCTCCCTTCGCGCTCCTCACTCTCTCCACGCACTTCGAGCGCGCCCAACCCTCTTCCTCTCCTCTTTCTCGCGAATCGCGTCTGCCATACACGCAGGCTAAATTTCCGCTAGCCCAATACGCACGCAGCAGGTTCAATTTTGGTTCTAATATTATTACAATATTGCTTCTAATAACTTCTAATATTCGCATTCAAACTTCATGCGAAACATCTACAATAAAACATTTTTAATTTTTTTGAGGATGAAGACGGTGTATTGTTTTTCCCTGCTACCGGAAGTTAATTTTTCCAAAATTATGCGAAAAGTTCGCGAAGATAAAGCAGTAAATATTTTAAATGAAGAGATCTAACCTGCATATTTTATTGAAAGGCGTTCCATATCATCGGTCGAACTTCCAAAACGTTAAAAAAAGCCTGCCTTCGATAAGAAGCAGGACCATCAACCACAAGATTAGGGAGCGTTCACCCCCCTCCCGGGGGGGGGGGACTCCCATATAAAAATGACGGGGGAACTCGTCATACCTTTTAGGGGTCAAAATTTGTAGTTTGGTACCTCTTAGGGTACGAAAATCTAAAATGACAACCGTTAGAATTATCGTGGTACCTTTTAGGGTATTGAGTCAAAACGTATTGACAGAAATATGACACGTGTTGTTTTGAATTGGTACCTTTTAGGGGTAAAGCTTCTTTTGAACCTCACTCATCAAACAAGATTCTGGTACCTTTTAGGGTGTTTTTCGAAAATTTCCGACGAGCACCCCCGTCATTTTTATATGGGAGTCGCTCCCCTCCCCCGGCGTTATCCTTCCTCGCACATCCCCTCTGAGGAATGGCTAGCCCTCGAAAGGCAGCTTTTGAATCTCTTAGCTTTGCAGTGACAAATTTCCCTTATCATCTCGGTTAATAAAACCAAATCTAAAACTCTCACAGGGTCATCAGGAGAGCAGCAATAAGGATTACTAAGGGGGTAATGGAGAGGTGATTTCTGCCGCTCTTTCGAAAGCTAGGCTCGGTCTCCATTGAAGTCTTTCAACCGTCACTCGTTCATAGAGCCCGCGCGTTTTAGGTCATCGGAAATAAAACCTTCTGGCACTTTCAACGGCCAATCACAATTCACCATACACATTTGAATTATTTAGTATGTGCATGTAGTTGATCCTCGACAACTAAACTGTTCTCTTTGTGATTTGCTTTGCAGCAAATCTGATCGTCTGAAGTACAATGGCTACAGACAGCAGCAACAGTACCTCTAGCACCGACAACGATACCATCCCTGCGTCACAGTGTATCCCATGGATTGCTGTGCTGATCACAGAATCTCTACTTATAGTCATTGTTAATCTTGTCACGGTTATTGTATTTGGGACACAACGTCAGCTACAACGCCGGGGTACATATGTGCTTATCCGGAATTTGGCGATAATTGACCTCTTAGTTGGGATAGTCTCAGGTCCTCTGCAAATTGAAGGGATTGTGAAAGGATATTGTAATCTGTGGGGTCATGAATCAAGCGCCATTTGGGCTTCTCTTCTGAAACTAGCATTCCGCCATTTATTTTCCTTTGCATCCCTTGGCAATCTCGTTGCTATTTCTTTAGAGCGAATGCATGCAATAATGTTTCCTTCCAAGCATCTTTTTATGAAGAAATGGGTCTACAAAGTAATAATCGCTGTCATTTGGTTAACGGCTATTATCCGCGAATCCGCTCAAATTGTGCTTATATTAACTATTGATAAGCCTAACCCTGACAAAGAAATATTAATAAATTCCACCCTGTATTTTACATATTATCTAATTTCTCTTCTGATTATCTGCGTAACTTATATTACCATTTTTATTAAAATCCGATGCAGCCCTCAGCCACATCCTCTGAACAGCAGTGTGATGATCAAAGAAAGACAACTCACATTCACCCTCTTCATTGTTACGATCACCTCAGTATTGAGTTTGTTACCAGTAATATTTTTAATAAGCTTGAATACTTTTTCATTGTTGGATACTTCTTCGCATTCATACTTTCACTTTAGAATGGTCGTGATAATGTTTTTCTTGGCCAACTCATTAGTCAATCCAATTGTATATTCCATGAGGATACAAGGATTTCGCGCAGGTTTAACAGAAGTATTCTGCAGTGGGAATACAAACCATGTACATCCAGCCGATTTCCCACTTCGTCAGTTTTAGCTCACCCCGAAATGAAAAGCAATTTAACTTGCAGCCTGTTCCGTTAACGTACGAGTCGCTAGTTCATTTCTTGATTGATTTTTAGAAGAGAAAGGAAAAACAAGGATTTCCACGAAGTGCTCACACTGGCTGTGCAACTGAGTTTAAAAACGAAAAAAAAAAAACGTCGTTCCTTTGCTACCAATGTAATCAAATGGCTGACTGTAAAACAGAATAGTTAAGTTATGCTCCACATACTGAAGAACTATAGTAAACTTCATTGTTCTGCGGCATTGGCTCTTTCCCACATAGAATATCTTTGGTTTCAAGAATAGAGGAGGGGCTGATGGTTCATAATTATATTTCATTATAAAAATAAAGAAAATCCATTTGCGTCAGATAAATTTTAGGAAATGTTCGTGCTTAACCAATCAGAATAGCAGAAAACAATAGCTAATAATTTTGCTTCTTTGATGAAGTTCCCCAAATACAATATCTTGTAAAACTTGCATGTTCCGCGATTGGGTCTCAAATTACTTGAAACCTTAAAAAAAATGAGACAAAATGCACCTTGAACCCTAGCCTTTTAACAGTTTTTGAGTCTACGCCAATGAGCTAAGTTATAACAATGAAAAAAGTTGACATTCCATCGTGCATGGCCGTTGGCGCTATCCTTCTTATGCGGATCATTACTTAAATTGCAAGCTGGTATTGTCAAGTTACTTAATCTTCCGAGGCTGTTTGTAAAGACTTGCATTATAGTGTTGTAAGCTAAGTAGACATTGTAATGCAGTGCAGTATACAGAGTATAGCACTGTGATACCACATTATTTTAGTGATGTGCTGTAACGTTTATAGTTACAAAACATACTGTGAGATAAAAATGTATAATTGATGTGGCTGCTGTATTGTAAAATTTTATCCCCAGACTCATTTCCTGTCGTCCTTAGAGCGAAATCGATTTCCATGTCAAGCAATTTGCCCGGCATTCAAACCTTAAATCCTCGAATAAGCATCTCCTCTCGAATAAGCGCCGCTCCTCTTCGCCAAAATTAGACATATGCACCTTCCCTCGAATTAGCGCCCCCTTCCCCCCTTTTTTCTTAGTGGATACAGTACAGAGACAATAAAGGTTGAGTGTAGCGTTTATCGAGTTTATCACTCAAACTTGAACTGTTTGTATAGTCGGAAATCGAAATTGGCATTAACGTAATGTTTTGTGAACACGTTCGGCGAACTACATACATTTACATTTACATTTTTTGCCTTGCAACATCATAGTGACATAAGTGTAGGCTTCCAAAAAATAAAAGAAAGAATTTAACTACAAATTAAATACAGAAATAAAGAGGAAAAAGCTTAAATAAAATAGAATAAAATTACAGCGAATAAATGTGGTCCGAGATGGTGGTCTTGAATTTTGTGACGGAGTCTATCGATAAATAATAATGATAATCAGATGGAAGACTGTTCCAGTCAGTGATAGTTCTCGGCTAAACGAGGTATAAGGAAATGCCAAGTGTGTTGCTATTAGAACAACAACAACAATCTTATTATTTTACCCCAGAGCCTACAATAAGTATTTACAATTTTGAATAAGAAAAATAATAGGGGTATGGGCTACCCGAAATAACCTTCAGCGAACAGCTTTGTGAGAAAGTTATATTACAAAAATAAATGACCACTTGGCCACGCCGAATTTGGGTAGCGTCAACCCTAGATTAAGCCCGCCCTGAAGATAAGGAAGACATTTTATAATTGTAGAAAATCTGTGAAAAAACGCATCTGTGGAAAACATGCCAATTTCTTGTTAGACAGTTAGGTTTGGATTCTTGGTTTGGAGTTTCAATCCATTTTCAGCCTGCCCCTTTAATAGGTCCCCGGGCCCTCGGGCCCCCCACTCCCTGATTCCCTGGACCCCTCGCCTAGATCTGCCACTGTACATTAATGGAACTTTGTCCGAACTTGTATTGTATGTTTACACACATGGAGGATGGGGGTACTGGAAAACCTCTAAAAAAATACGATTTTTATCCCAGCGCGCCTCCCCATCACAAGTTCGGTGTCGGCGCTCGGGGATAAAAATCGTATATTTTTAGAGGGTCCATAGAACATTTCCAGAACATCTTTTGAAAATTCTGCTGCAGCCATTTTAGTGTCTATATATGGGTATCCATTTCTTTAATCGGGAATATACCCCTGCAAAGTGGAGAGCACACACATGTGGGATGGGGGTTATGGGCGCACCTCTGAAAAATACAATTTTTATCCCCGAGCGCCGACACCGAACATGTGAAGCCGGGAGGCGCTCGGAAATAAAACTCGTATTTTTTAGGTGTCCCAGAACCCCCATCCCCCATGTCGGTCTATAAATTTAAATGATTGAAAGCAATCGAAAAAAATGGCTAACAACCGAAAACGTTACTTTATGCGGTGACCCGAGTTTAAGTAACCAATCAGAGCGCGCAAAAAAATGCCTAAAGGGGTATGTTATTCAAGGGTGGCGAAATTTGAACTTTTAGCATTTGAAAGAAACGGAAAAATAGATTTTGAACTGAAAGGGTAGCAATTAGTAAACCTAGCAATGCAAAACCAAAGCATTCACAAATTAAATTAAATTTCATTCGACACTCAATTAAAAGCCGCTCTGGGCTCCTGACGAGACACAATCTATCTCATGTATCTAGTGCACAAAATTTGTTGGCCTAAAAATTTGAGATGAGACTTTAAAAGTCCGCGTGAATGAAGCTTTCATTGCTAGTAAAACGGTAAATCGCCAAGGGGAGGTTTATAAAGCGTTTGCACGTGACGTCACAGCGGCCATATTGGTGTCTCGATATGGCCGCCGGTCGCGTGAGCGAAAACAATCTATATGCAAACGGGGGTGGGGTGGGGGGTTACAGGGGTACATAAAGAGACGGTCATCTTTTTGTGGAACGGTGGGCCCTGTCAGAAACAATTTTGGTTTACTATTTTTCTGAGCGATTCTTTTTTTTTTCTTGTGGAAAAGAACCTGCAATTAAAAACTGTAAATACCAGTAATTCTCATCTATTTCTTCATCCACAATTTTATTCATCTGAAATCATCGAATACATCAACTCCTGACATCTTGGGCTAAAAGATCATACTGGCCTCACAAGTCAAAATGAGACGAAAAATTTCATTAAGTTTCAACCTGCAAACAGACCTAAGATTTTATTCCTTTTTTTTACTGTCAAAGTCAAACAGGCAGGGCCGTAGCCAGAAAAAAATAAGGACTGAGGCAATATCCATAGCCGATTAAATTCCCCGCCTTGCTATTTAGGGTCTTTATGATGACTACGTTTAAACAAACCACTGGGATCATGACTGAGGTTTCGGTTTGCCTCATACTGGCTACGGCCCTGCCAGGGGTATAAATTACAAAGCACAACAAAAAGCAGCATCGATTTACAGGATCAACAAGAAAAGATTTGTCACACTCATTTCATAAAACATTAAATATCAAAAATATTTTATAAGAACTATTGTCATTTTGAATAATCCCAAAATGTTTATTTGATAACCACAAACGTTCTGCAACCTCAAATCCATTGAAACAACAACAAAAAAATAATATTATGGTTCAATCAACCATTCAAACGCAAGATCATACCCATTCTAACACTTGTGCATTTCTCATTTGCACTGCAACTGAGTCTCACTTTCACACATTACCAAAACATAATTCCTATAACATCTTTGACTTTTCCAGGCACTCAAATTGTGGGATGCAAGGAAAGAAAGGCAAGACAAACACAACCAGTGCTCAGCCTATTCTTTATCCTTTTCTCGCTTGTACAACTTTTATTCCTTCTCCGCCATTCTTCCCTCCCCACAACTGAGTACCACTGATAGCCTAATAGCCTCTTCACAACCAAGAACAGGAGACCACCCACTTTTGCTTTTTTTATACAGATACATGTAGGTGATCCTCTATTCCCATAACGTGCTTGCTTGACTGAAGTTATTTGCTTTTTATTGAAGTGAGTGTTTTAAACCTATTTTTATTTAACAGTGCAGATGTCCTGCTGATATTTTAAATTAGTATTTTCATTAACTATTCATTCTCAAATAACTTTTTAAACTAGTTTATTTACATGAACATAACTGATAATTAATAATTCAAAATTATCATCTCTTGCAACATTAGTTTCAGAAATCACACGAACACTCCCCTCTAAAAAGCCACACCAGTCATTTCATTTGAAAAAGGTAAAAAAGAAAGAAACAGCACCAAATGGAAGTACATCTACTGCTCAAGAGCTTTCATTGGAATCAAAAAAAGCCATTTGGCGTGTTTTAAAGAATACAAAAACCTAGAGCCTATAACTATTGTCTTTTCTGTTACGTTCTGTCAACTAAGTTCAATTTCAATTCTTCACATTAATTTTTTTATAATAAAATTATTAAGAATTTTTTTATGGAAAACTAGTTTACATGTTTGCTTAGATGGCACTGACAGCATGGATACTAGCTAAAGATTTAGGCGGGTATCTTGATGTCTCCTTGTGTCATTTACTTTACTGGTATCAGTGCTTTATACATGGCTTTGTACAGCATAATAAACAGCGCCAGGTTACAGTACTGTACAAAAGTTGAGTTCTGGACTCAAGCATACTGTGTTTTGCTTTTCTTATGAGCTGGTTCTTCGATCTTGTCTTCCTCTTTAGCCTTTAGATAAACGCTATCTGCTGCTGAAAAGTGCCTGCCTTTCACTTCATCTTCCAATCCCTGAAGACAAACAACAAGTCAATCTGCCAATGAGGTTCAAACTTGGACAAGCATTCAGACACTTTACTCGTTTGATTAATTTTAAACAGTACAATAGGCCATTTGCACGATGACGTCATTTGACTACTACTACCAGAATTCATTTCGTTTTTCCTTTCTTATTTAAATTTTGTAATCCCAGTGCGGTTTAAATAACAATAGCCCTAATTTGCATTACAAAACAAAAAACTGAAGGATTCTGGTAGTAGTAGTCAAATGATGTCATCGTGCAAATGGCCTATTGCATGTCTTGTTTTTACATGACCGGGCTGTCATTAAGCTTTAAAGCAGTTGGCAACATGAGAAAAGTAGGAGTAAGAGTCAAGATAGCCTTCCAATGCTGTTGTCCTTTACTAACAGGCATTAAAAAACGTTCAGCACAGGCTTACCATATTCTGTTCAATCAATCAATCAATCAATAAACTTTATTTACCCTCGAATTTACAGTGCAGCACTCAAGAGCTAATATCTTTGAGCCGAGTTTGTGTGGTGAGCTGTGTATTTATAATAAGTGTACCAGTTGTACAGTAAGTTGTTGTTCTGAAAAGGACTGCTGTTGTTGACAATGAATGACATGTTGACAACATGTCCTGAGCAGATGTAATCTTCAGAGTCATGTTTCAGTTATGAAGTCAATACGTAAAATGATTTTCTGTATTTCAGTTTCAGTTCATGGTTTTCAATTAATTATAGTGTGTGAATATTAAAAATAATTATAGTACATGTAAACAGGTTGGAAATAGCCTACCTCTCCGGCATATGAAAGAAGAGGGGAAACTTCACAAACAACAGTAGTAAATCTGAAAGAGAATGTAGGATAACCAATCTTTGGGTGAGTTTGACAGACTGTGTTTCAGGTCAAGACACAAATATTGTTAATACTGTAAAATGGAGCTAATGAGTCCCCTCTGCCCTCTTTATATTATAAGCTCACCCAGTAATCGCCTTTTTTTCCAAAAAGATAACTAAAACCTGTATGACCATGTATAATATACCATTTGAAAGGTTTTGATCAGTACAATTCAAAACGGATACCATTTTAAATGGAGGAAGTTATGGCTTTGATAGAAATGGCCAGGGTTTGAAACGTAAAAATAAAAACGTTTAGCAAAGTCATAGTTTTCATACATTCTAGGTATACCCCCAAACTATACCTCATTTCTGCAGCTCTCAGTGAGTAGAATAATAGAGTAGGGAGGTATGATTTTATGTGCTCAATGGGTAGATCTTTCTATTTTTTTTTTATGTGGTTAATGGCAAAAATAAATGAATGAATGAATGAATGAATGACCATTTTGATGGCCAGAAGTCATTGAAATTGACCAGATATTGAACAAGTTATGTGACTTTGCACCATATGGCACTATCAGGCTTAAAGTGTACCTGAACCCAAAATTGTTTATTCGCTTAATCAACTCTATGTAAAGAAAAAGTTGAATAGTTAAATATTCCTTGTTTTTAACATCGCGTTAGTGAATTATAGAGGTTTGAATTTACAAAAATGTTAATAAGATGATGTCACATCAAGAATCATTTATTATATACAACTTCTTGTTTCCACCTCCAAGTAATATTTTTTTTACAAATCAATTGACTAGAACAGTTTTTATTTAGTATTTCTTACATTTATTATCCTTAAGGTGTGAACTTTGACTAAAAATTTAGAAAAGAATGTCTTACAAGTAATTTCGATGGACTTTTTTATTACTGTAAGCTTTCTCTTCAACAGTAACAGTACAAAAAAAATGAAACAAAAGCAGACGGTTGAGGATGGGCAAGCAGCCAGGCTGTTTTGGCCGGCTACTGACCCTTAATGACAACACTGCATAATGTAAGCAAGAATTGGTGGATGTTTCCATTAAAATTTGCATCATCAGTATTCTGTATTTCTAAATATGGTTAATTAAATCACCCCTAATATACACTGCATTGAAGCAAAAGACACAGATGGCCAGCACATTAACTGCAGTTTTCACAGTGTGAAGCAACTAGTTCCAAGAGTATTACGCTATGTACATTTCCTCCTGGATTACGAAGACAGGAGGAAATGGCAGGGTTGTCACTTCCTTCGGATGTACATCCCTTGGATGTTCATATATGGCAAAAGTCATACTAGGAGTCTACATTTTTTAAAACTAACTCTGTTGCAAACACATTTAAGTAATCAACATACCCATTTCTGTCAATGAATTTTCCACCGGCCTTGACAATGTACTTATAATGTAAATTGTACAAGTCCCTCTGAGATGTCTCTGGGCTGTCTGATGGCGAGCCCTTGCCATTCTTGAGAGGAGAAAATTCCTCGTCTCGTGCAACTTCTAAAACAGCCAATTTTCTAAAACCAGAAGCAACAACTACATGTATTAACCCTTTATCTCCCAAGAGTGCCAAACATTGCAATTCAAGAAAAATCCAAAAATTTCAATTTGTAAAATATTGGGAAAACAAATGCCACCATACAAAAGCATTGCCAATTTAAAAGGTTTCATTTGAATGGTCTTTGACACCATAGGATTTTGTCGACAGACTCAAAAGTTAAAACCACATTGCATGTCTCCATGACTGACCCTGAAAGTGAAAGAGTTAAATAAATAAAACACTCCAATATGCCACTTCATTGGCACCCTGAGAATTTATTTTCATTGCTTGTTTTCCATACAGTCTTCATTTCAAGAAATATATAAACTGCTAGAACTTTAATGCTGAACATTTACAAATATCATTTTTGAGTTTTTCTGAGTAGGACCTCCCTTTATAGTCAGGTCTTTTCCTCCCTTAAAAAAGATGGCCATACACATGACAGCTGATCATATATGTCTGTGCCACTACATGTACTTTCTAGTGGCATGGTTTATTCAAGCCTATTTCACACTAGTAACATGGTGAGGTGACACAAATGCAAAACACAACTTATATCTGCATTTTATGTCGCCAATGTGAACAACACAGCATAATGACATAACAATGTCAATATAATTACATAGATATAACAACATAAGGAAAAAACTGATGTTTTCTTTGTGTCATTATGTTATTATGTTCTTATGTTGCTAGTGTAAACCAGGCTTTACTGAACAAATTGGCTCTATATTAGCTGTAAATTCTGTGCATGAAATGCTAAAAGCGTGACCATTCAAAAGAAAGCTATTGAGCAGCATTTTCCAGTGTTCAGGGTTGGCAGAAAATCACGAGCTACTTTGTCTTATCATCCAGCTACTTTGCTTGCCAGTTCTTTAGAGGATTAAATGGCATTTAAAAAATATATATATACATGTATCGGGTTACTTTCCAAAGTCAGATGTCTATTTCAAACTTTTCTGACAACTCTGTTGTTGTTCCTGAATTATGTTGTAACCTGGTAGTCCAAATTTTCAAGTCTAATGGATGTTATCTAAAAGTGAAATTTAAATAAAAGCTATATTGGGTAGTTAATGGTGAAATAGTATTGAGCAGTTTTCTATTACTTTTTCCATAAGTAAGTAAGTCTAAGAAATGTGCTTCAATCATATGGTTCACTTACTCTGTGAATTCAAACACATCAAAGACAAATTTCTCCAGCTTAATTCCATTGGGTTGCACTGGTTTGATTCTGAAAGGCAACCACAAGGACAGGTGATAGTTTGTTAAATTGTTTTTACAGTCAATTGTGTAGTTCCAGAAAAAATCTATACCCACCCCATGGAAGATCATTGGAAATTCCTAGGGGGAGGGGGGGGGGGGGGGGTCTTAAAAGCCAACATTTTAGAATCAAAGTATGAAGCTAAACTGGAATTTCCTGGGGGGACTGGGGTGCTAAGCAAAAAACCTTTTGTGGGGGGAGTATGGATATTTTCTGGAACTGCACAATAGTCCATGCTAAGTTGTAAATACATATGTTGTGGTTCAAGTTTTCTTTGGATTGATTGTTACTGTAATCTGAGACAAAGAAAAACCAAAATCAAACTGGTTTTATCATTTTTTTAAACCAAAGTAAAATTTTAAATTTTAACCAGTCAACACAAGCCAAGAAAAGCAAACAAAAAATAAAACAAAAAGCAACAGTACTGAATGAATGTACATTTTTATGTGTGCCATTCAGAACAAGGAAGGTAAAATGTTTTTATTAACTATAAATGTACCTACACACACCTTTTCATATTGTCGTCAACAAAAGGTATCTTCTTCTTGGCAATGTGGAACTTTAATGATGTTTCGCACTCTCTAAGAATAAAACAAAGAAGCCAAGGTCAATTTAAGTCTAATCACCGACACTAACAAATTAGCTGCAATGAATGTACAGCGTACATGTTGCAGTTTTTAAATGAATATAAATATTTGAAGTGAGCTTGATGCATAGTTTGGGGACTATTTTGAAATGAAGATGCAATAATAAGAGGGAAAGGATAATCTGGGGTTAATTCAATAGACTTTTACAAGTGTTATTTACAGGTGTAGCCATTGTTTCAGAGGTTGAAAACAATAGCTATACTTATAAATTATACTTGTAAAGGTTTTATTGAATTGACCCCTGCTTTCAGTAGATCTGTGCAAACACAGTGGCCAACAAACAGCTTTCTTTGGATTAATGTAAATACAAATTGTAGGTGATGTGTAATAATGATAAATTTTGTGTGTACAGATAATGACAAGACGAAAAAGACAGGTAATGTTAATGCCAGATAGTTGAATACAGTTGAACCTTCTGTAAGCTACATGTGCCACCCAAAATAAAAAGCCCAAGGTGGCCGCTTTTAAGAGGTTGGACCACACAGGGTGTTAACTTTGAACCATATGAACCTATAGTAATTTCAAGGGACAAAATTTTCATTTTGTTGGACTTTTACTGCAGCAAATTATTCAATCTGCATCTGTTGTGACATCAAAAAATGGGTGAAAAATTCACCGGTGTTGAAAGAAGTCACGGCTGCTTATGAGAGGTTTGGACTATATTAGCGGACTTTAGATCGGACTACGAGTACGAGATTGAGTACGAGTATGACTTTTAAAACCTAGTTTATGTGCTCTAAATAACCATTTACCACACAAATTTCAAACCTAGAGCTTCCTTATCATTCTTCTGGTCTGCAACAGGAAGGACCGACAGCTCTGGGGACGTCGTGACTACGCTTTAAATTCAAAAGTCGTACTCATACTCAATCTCGTACTGGTACTCAAATCTAAAGCTCCCTAGTGATTTGACTGGGAGAAATTTGGTATTTTAGAAAACTGGTTGCTTAGGAGAGGTGGTTGTTTATGATAGGTGGAGGTTATTTGACTAAATGACTTTACAAGAGAATTTGTAATACTGTAGCTATATACAGTGTATACACCATACAACAAAATGTGCCTTATGCATTCTGCCAAACTTAAGACAATAGTTTGCATAACACCAAAAAATAACTTTTTGTATTGTAAATGATCAATATAAAGGTCCCCTGTTTAACCTGTCTCAAGTAACTCACCTCACTACTCTCTCCAAGAAGTCCATGGTGAAGAAATGATTGCAAATGTTGCCTTCACGAAACAATAGTTTATCATTGGCAAGTGGGTCTCTCATCTCTGCGAGTTCTTTTGATATTTCACTGTACTCAACAACCTGAATAGGAAAAACCAGTTATAACTTTAATTTGAAAAGAAACAGTATATCTCATAAAAACATGTACACGTACTTTTAAGTTGTCTAACACATACATGTAGTATTAAATTAACTCTAACATCATTGTAAATTTAAAGCCATTTTTACATATTTTTGCTCGTAAAACTTTATATTGATTTATCTCTTTCCAACATCTTAGTGAAATAAATTAGAAGCACAGTATTAATTTCTGTTTAGTTAAAATCCACCTTGCTGATGTAGTGAAACATTTTAACCATTTAGAGGCTACGAAAATTATCGGTAACATGTGGGTGCTATCAGTATGATATTTCACAGAGTATGACTTTAGAATGATGAGCATGAAAATCTGTATAGAAGGCAATGAACAAGTATACTGCTGTACTATCCACACTTGTTTTACTGAAAACAGTGCAAGGCTGTATTTTGTCAGCTGAGGATATCGTAGTTCCTATGAATCAGTGACACAAACCTGGTATTTTCCATCACACTTGACCACAACTCCTACTTTTTCTTCAGGATGGGTTTTCTCAACAACCTAAAAAGAGCCAGCACATTTTCATGCATACAGGGTACATGGATGTAAAGCAAATGGCAAACACTTACAGCTGATAGACAGAGAATGTGAGAATGTAGTTGATTCTTAAGTACAGTGTAACTTAAGAATTGAGACTGTATTGAATCGTAAATGTATGTTTTTAAAAACACTTGTGCTACCTTCAGGGTTCAAGACTACATGTACAGCAATCTACATTGTAGTGGTACTCAACAATCCAAACCCTACAGTGTAGCTCAGAAATAAGCAACCAACACACAATTCAATTTTGGCCGAGTAGGATTTTTATCTTTAGTTTCCTTCACACAGTCACTTGAGTATAAGCATAGTTAATAGAACAAACTGGTTATGAAGCTCAACAAATTTCAAAAAAAGAGTGTACAAAGCTGCTTTGTTTTATGTTGAACGAACCATGACCCTGCACATTGTTTTGTTTAATGTGTGAGCCCAAATGTTTCTACTGGTCAGTTGCTCATATGCATTTCAATACCTTTTGTGTTTTGTGCAGGGTCAAGGCAAACGAACAAAAGAAATGGAAAACAAAAACATATAACAAAGGACCGACTGAGTTTCATAACCAGTTTGTTCTATAACTATGGATAAGTTATGATTCAAACTGAAAAGGTTTTATTATTGCAGGGAGTACAGAATTGGTAAATCTTGTCCAACAAGTGTTTGTCTTTTATACATGAAACAAACTTTGACTTGGCTTTTATGCTTCATTTGGTGTGATGGTTCATGTAAAAATGTAGTAATGCAACACTGACCATACAATGTAGCATTTATATACATATGCCAGTAAAAAGCGTACAAACCTTCGCTCCACACTCTGCTGACTTGTCAATACAGAATCCAATGAACACAGGATCAGCCATCTTGACCAGGATGTTGTCGACGCAGTAAACATGCACATACTCTATTCCACGCCTCTTCATTTTATCAGTGTTAACAGGCTCGTCCGGACCAAGAGCTGCATACAAACCGCCATTTCCTCCAGGTGCTCTGGCAACTTTTCCGGGCTGGTCAAGGATTATTTTTCCATCAAATGAAAGACATGGGAGGGTGTGCTGCTCAAAAAACACAACATCCTCTGTGTGTAGTCCAAAATAATTGTGATCCTCAAAAAACTTTTTGGTGCTATCCATTGTGTGTTCACTGGTCATGATGTACCTGAAGTGGCGCACAATCAATTTAAAAAACTACTAGCTACTGTAACCTACATGTACTTTAAAAGCTTAAAAAGATGCATTCACTGAACTTCCTAAACTAGTTTTCCATATGATACAGTACTGACACTCTTCTGACTAAAAGCTTGTCTATATTACTTTCTGTCTTTCTACAAGGTTTCTCGCTGTCTAAGCAGTGCAACCAAATTTAGCTTTTTGGTCTCCCTGGAGCATATCCACCTAATAAGCATGATTGTGAAGTGCCACCCTGGTGCAAGCATCAATGAACACAATTCTGTTACATTAATACAGTAAACTACTGCTATTTCAAACCTTGCACTATTGGTGTTTTGACACCAAAGTTGCAAAGATGACAAATTATTAAAAAAAATAAAAATAAATGGTAGACAAAATTAAAATTCATTTACAGTCTGTAATTAAGACAGACAGACAGACAAGCAGTCATAAATTTCTGTTTAACAAAATCAAAAAGAAAAATGTTCAGTTCTGAGTTAGAAAGAGGTACCAGATACTAGCGGGAGTCTACTGTATTTGTGTACCTTGACTGTTTTTTTTTTTTTCACTTTGAAAATAAAGCAATTGTTTTTTGCTTGCCCAAAGGCTGGCACTATAAAACTAGACATATAAAAAAATAAGGTCCATTACATGAATCACGAGACATCCTGTTCTGTCAGAAGTGACACCTTCTTAACCCTTTCACACCCAGAGTCAATAATGGAGACATGTAAATATGTTGTTCTAACTTTCGCGTCAGTGGATAAAATCCTATGGTGTGACCATTCAAATGAAACCTCTTTGGCAGTACTTTTGCATGACGGCATCTGTTGTTCAATATTAATTTTTACAAAATTAAATGTGTTTTTTTGTGAATCTTGATGTTTGTCAGATTCTTGGGTTGACCCTTTTACTCCCAGGTCTGTGATGAACAATTTTCTACATAACTTTTGAGTCTATGGATGAAATAATTAAGTTTCAGCATCCAGATGAAAGACCTTGAACAGTTCCTTTGTTAAACGCCGCTTGTTGTTTGGCTTTTTCGCAAAAGGAAATCAAGTATTATTTTCTTGTTTTCATAATGGCCATTTCTTCATCTGAGAGTATATGTAGCTTGTTATCCCATCCCCAGCAGAGACTAACTCCTTACTCTTAGCTAGCTCAACTTTGCAGGCTATGAGATATACCCAATGTAGAAATACATCATCTCAGATGTCTTGACTGGTAAATTTATTACCCCAAGGAGGAGGAATACAAAACCTGTACGAAAAGAAGGAAAATGTAGACAGTGACCTTGGGGTCTTGAAAGTTAACCTATATAAATATAACATGACTCGACAACCACTCGAAAGTCACGAGGTTTTTAGCCGGAACACAAAAAACAGTTCTACATACACAATTACATTAAAACAAACCAAAGAAAGTCGCTAAGGGAAATATATTTTGGACATTACAGTATTTTTTTTCAGTAAAGATCATAGTTAACCATAACTTCGATGTGACAGAAGAAATAAGTCTTGTATAAGCTTAAAAGTTGTAACTTAAGCTAACATAACCTGCAAATCTTTGCTTCTATCTAAGAGTAGATCAGACAATTGTGAGCAAAAATAAAGCACTAACATTACTTTGGAACATAACAAAGAATAGCTTTAATACAATTTAAAAAGCGCTTAAGCTTAATTTAAAAGTAGGAGACTAAAGGAGCCGTTAATGGCGGGTCCAGGCTTTTCAACTTACCACGGAACTGTAGATCTCTTTCCAGTCTGCTCATACGCCAGTTCTTGCACCTTTAAGATTCTTTCAGCTTGTAACTGATAAAGGGTTTTGCCCGAAGGTAAACCGACATCGTACATTCCTTTAGGATGAGATACTCCCAAGCGGGTTCCTTGGCCACCGGCTAGCAGCAACACAGCAACTTTTCCTTCGCTTATTACTTGCAGACCTTTCTCTCCCCAACTGTTTACTTTATTTTGGTTTGCTGCTCCAATAACGCTTCCAACTAATTCTGGAGGAACGGGCTGCATTTCCTCGTCTTTCTTCTCGCCGGCATTCGCTTCGTTCATGGTCGTCACGAAAGACCGGTTGACTTTGGCAAAGTCGATGTTTCTCAGTTCATGGTAAAAATCTGACTGCTGTTTCTCGCTTAATGTTTCCCAGTGCTTGAGCAAATGCTCCTGGTTATGCTCTTTCAAATCTCTTTTTAGCTTTTCTATATCCATCGCGGCTTCGAAGTACTAGTAACGTTTGAAACTACAAGAAAGAAACACCAGGAAAATAAACGTAATACCGGTATTACCGGGAAAACAAGTAGTCATGTGATTTTTTTTATGTCACGTGCTTTTGTTGTCAGGATGTGAGTGCGCCCGAGCGCGCACTGATTTAAAGCACGACAATCGAGACAATTCGGGACCGAAAATAAGAGAATCGGGGAGCCCTGATCGGGGGGAAAATGTAGACTAAACTCACTGGACTAAACTTAACTGGCATCTCACCAAGCGAACACTTTGCTCGTCTTTTAAAAATATCGCTTATCATTTCCCTGTGGGGGCCATAGATAATAACAGTGTTTACCAAAAAAGTCTTTTGTTTATATTCAAACAAGTGGACATAAAATTTACGAAAACTCATTGTTCCAAAAGCTGATCAGACCGTGAGCAGTCTTGTGACGTACACCAGATGTCACGCGTCACAGCGTATCGGCACGTCTATCCTTTCCAGAATATTATAAAATCTCGATCGTGACTTGGCAATTTCGCTTCACTTCAGACTCAACCATATTATAAGTCATGGACGTAGTATTTGCAACTGTTTTTTTTTCTTGAATCATATGCAAAACCAACCTTTAAAAAAAGAAGCCGCTTCAATTTTAATGCACCAGACGACCCGCGCGCGTGCAACTTGTCTCGCGCGGCTGCCGGAAACGGTGCGTGCGGGGGTGTTTCGGGAGGCGAGGCCGTTGCGTGCGAGTCATGTGAGTTGTACGTCATTTCCCGATCGTTTCGTGCCACCTGTCTTGTCAGGACAAGTGCGAATGATAAATCAAGGCTATTTTGCTTAAAGTGCACCTAAACCCCAATTTTTTCTTTTAATCAACTAAAGTACGTTGAAAAATCGAATAGTGAAATATTTCTTGTTTTTAACGTCGCGTTGGTGAGTTATAGAGATTTGAATTTACTAAATGCTAATTACATGACGTCAAATGCAGACTCGTTTATTATACAACTACTTGTTTCCACCTCCAATTATTATTTTTTTTACAAATCAATTGACTATAAACAATTTTTATTAGTATTTCTTAAATTGATTATCCTCAAGCTGTGAACTGTGTATTGTAAATTGAAGTAGAAATAACTAATTATCATTTTGTAAATTCAAATCTCTATAACTCGCTAACGCGACGTTAAAAACAAGAAATATTTCACTATTCGACTTTTCAACGCACATCGAGTAGTACACCTCCTTGTGATTCCTCGTAAATGTCTGATAAACGAATGTTGACTTACGATTTTTCTAATCTTCACCTTATTGTTCCTCACAAAGCATACCCTGGGTGCCAGAGGTGTTATATTTGAGTGAAATCTGCGACAAGAATACCCTGGGTGCCAGAGGTTTTTATTTTTTAGTGAAAACGGCGAGTTTGAGCGGCGAAGCCGCGACAACGAGGCGCAACGCGCCAAGAAAAAATAGGTACGCAATGCGTACAGAAGCGACGACGAGTTTCAACTTGGCGTTAAATCAATAGGTCTGGGGTGCTCTGATAAAATCAGTGAATCACTGGATTTAAATGCGAAGTTCCACTAGAAAAGGGTCGGTGTAGAACTTTCATTGCTACAATGACGTTTTTTCCAAACATTTTCAATTTTTGTACTTATGGTCGTAGGAATAACGTATGTTTGTCAGTTGTTGATTATTTTGTGTTTGATTGAAAACTGAACGTGAGAATGGCCAGGTCAGGCCCCGGGCTAAGCCCTTTTTATACCAAAACCTCCTGTTGAAGACCCAGCAGTGACCATTATGCATTGCATGATAAAAACAATGTAAGTCTCGATCCCGTGTTCAAATAAAAACAATAATGAGCGTAATGGTCATTACTGGGCCTTTAAGGCCCTGGCTGACACCGATACTCATGGTATGCATGAGAAAGTATATCACACAATTGTGGTTGCTGCATTGGTAATTGTACATTTTATTTAAACCATATTGCACAAACTCGTGCGCAAAATCAAAACAATCCATCATTTTCCCTTCATATTTGTGACACTTGGTTGGTATAATTTTATGCTGATCAGGCTTAATATAATTATGTCACACACCCATTAAGCACAGGTAACATTTCCATTTACAAATTACATCTGAGTTAGTTTCACTTGTGTGCAATTCAATATTTGTACATTTTGCAAGTTACATGATAGTCAGTCCATTGTTGTCCGGATGGTTGTTTTTCTGATAAATTTCCTTACAGCCTTACTATGAAGTGTTAATATAGGAAGCACAATTCGAACTGTACAATGTACATCGTTAAAACTGTTACAGTTGATAAATGACAACAACTGGAAATTGTTTCCATGTTTGTGCTTCACAAATTGAAAGACTTTGTCAGCTCTGAACATGTTTTCAGAGATTATTGGTAGACATCTTGTGGTTTCATTAATGCACATACAGCAGGTCACCAGTTTCTTCAGCACTTGAGACTTTTCATCATTATTACCAGCATTAGTTAATGTGCTAAATGTTTGCAGATGCATTGAGTGGAGATGTTTGAGTCCCTTTAAAAAGAAAATAAATGAAGTACCTTAAGATTCAGTTCATTTTTTTAAGTGTTTTGTCATACTAAAGTTTAAAATCAAAATGGCTTTATGGGGACTTAAAAGAGGAATTAAAGTGCTTCATTTAGAGATAAAACGGATGGTGAAGAATTCAATTTGGGAACTGAGAGATGTCATTTTATGTATAGAAAAAACTATCACATGTGGCTAGTCACATTTAGGGATGGACCATTCTTTCTATTTTTGTGGGGGAGGTTGGGCAATTGTTGTAATGGTAAATGACAATCTCTTATATGAGACATATGTAAGTTAATAGCTACACACTGTTTACCAGAATTACTTCCAAACAGCGAGACATTGCCCTGATGAAAATCAGCTGTAACTATCTTTGAGGTATCCACAAAATAGCTGAAAATAGCATGCACAAGCACCAGGATTCATTTCTACATCGTTAGCAAGTCGAATCAAAAGTGGAAATAACAACCGTACGATACATGCAGATTTGTGTGAACCAAAGCTTAGTGTAGTAACTCATTTGCCACGCATAAACAACATTTCTCATCGTTGAAAGGTATACAGCTTCTAGATAAAACACAAATAACAACATAGACCAGAATTTTACTTTGACACGATTTAAACATTCTCTGGCTTTGAAATGAGCATTATACAACCCCACAGCGGCTCAAAATTGCATTAAAGATACCATAACTGTATACACAATATGCTGGTTATGATGGCTTACCTTTATTTTTTAGCGGCTTGAATCCAGTTGCTCCGATATTCTGTATACAACTTATCGTGAATCACCGCACACTACAGCTCTCGTAGGATACTCAGTTATAAGTCAAGTTCAGTAAATCAATGCTATTTCAGTGCTATTTGTGGCCTTCAGTTCTGACAAGTTCTTTCTGAGACAGGCAAAGATTTGTTCCGAAAGTTCAGCGCCTAGATTCGATAATTTAGTGTAGACCTTTTGTCTATCGCGAGTGCGAGTATGTACTGCTGATGTATGTATATCACTTCGTGTCTATTTGTTTGCAAGTGAGCGAAAATATATTCACGATAAATAAAGCACGACGGTGTTAAATTTGAAACAGACAAACAAACCTTTTCTCCACACTTCAAAACAAAATGGCGGACCAAAGACGAGGTGGTCGCGTGACCTTATCTTTCAAGGCTAGTTCCCAATGTTTCTCGGGTGTAATCCGGACAGACATCCGGACACCACGGCACGATGGCAATAACGCGATGACTTCGTCATCGCTTAAAAATAAAAACCTCTGGGCACTCGAGTACACAACCTCATTTCCATGCGATTTGTGGATCGGATATCTCACCAAACCGGTTTTAATCCTTGGGGACCAACGCGTGCCTGTTTGTTTACATTAAATCTGGTGACAATATTCCGCGGGCTAGTTCTAAAATAGGGAACGGGGAATCGGAGAACGGGGAACGGGGAACGGGGAACGGGGAACGGGGAACGGGGAATCTCTAAAATGGGGAATCTCTAAAATGGGGAATCTCTAAAATGGGGAATCTCTAAAATAGGGAATCTCTAAAATGGGGAATCTCTAAAATAGGGAATCTCTAAAATGGGGAATCTCTAAAATAGGGAATCTCTAAAATGGGGAATCTCTAAAATGGGGAATCTCTAAAGTAGGGAATCTCTAAAATAGGGTCTAGTTTCACTTTTATCGCCAGTAAGTGTCCCTCACATCTTCATTTGAACATTAACATTCTTTCTTACACTCATTGACTTTTTTGGAACATTATAAGGAGTTTCGCTAGATCTATAGTCAAATCTTTCTGTGTGTAGTTTAAAATCAGTTTTGTAGCGGTCAGTTAATTAGATTTTTTATCAAACACAGCCAACAAGTATACAAGCTTCTAATCAAATGAACCATGCACAATTTTATTTTTTCTTATTCCTAACATAAAAACTGGAGATCACAAAAAACTAAACATGACTGCGAACAGTTTCCCCTTTCTTCCTAAGAAACGTAGGGAGAGCGGAAAGGTATTAATTATGCAAACCAAGGTCAGCGCTTCCGCGCGACACATCTATTTGCCATTTTCTTGCGCCATAGAAAAACTTGAAGAACAAAACATCAAAGTACCCATGTGAAAGGGACTTGCTGGACTTTATAAAGGGTATTTTGAACGCCATGGTCAAAAGACTATAACATGGCTACTATGAACATTTGCACGTGGAGGCTAGAAGCACATGGCAGATAAGTGAGAAAAAATCACTACCGCTTGGGCTGCCTGTGGTACCGTGTGAAAAATTCGTCTTCCTAGGATAACAAATTCCTTCGTGCGACGGCGCGGAAAGTGAGCACGAACGACGAATGTGAGCACTTCTTTTTTTTAAAGTACACCAGAAACTAGTGAAGTTTTGTGGAAGAAAAAAAAAATACAGTCAAACCTGTATTGTCGATGTCCCAAAATTTTGTTCCCATGTTTACTGTAAAAACTGCCTCTTTTAAGCGAACACCTCAATTATTAAAGCGGACATGGAATAAATAGTCATTTGTCAATGTCAAAAACCTGTACTAACCGAACACTTACAATGGAACTCTTGCCACTGAGAATGAAACCCGAGTTTCCTTTGTTCAATTTGACATGTGTTATCCTTATTAGAGTGAAAAGCAAGGAAAAAGACGTTTTGCGGCGGCTCATTGTAGCAATTCAGAATCAATGCGAAAAATGATAGCACGATTCAGTTGGAAGGGGGACAGAGATGTTCTCATGTTATCACAGCATCATCATCAAGGAACCTGCATATCTCAGTGTATTGAGCGAACGCCCTATTCGGACTGCAGAGCAGAGCAGTCATACAGACTATGTGGTGACAAAAAGCATTTAAATTAATGACTGATAATTGCGGAGATAAAAAAAAAATACTAAAAAATAATTGCGGAGATAACGCATTTATCCCACCCAATTTGCAGAAAAAAGAAAAAAATATAGCATTACTTAAAAAAAGTTGGCATAAGTAACGACGATTTACACGCTGCGCTTTTTCGTTCCGAGGGGGTTTGCGGCCGTTAACAGTGGACAGATGAATTTTTTCC
This sequence comes from Cladopsammia gracilis, assembly GCA_022457155.1. Lineage (NCBI taxonomy): Eukaryota > Metazoa > Cnidaria > Anthozoa > Scleractinia > Dendrophylliidae > Cladopsammia > Cladopsammia gracilis. Next base: position 1,568,109 of record JAJGOT010000139.1, on the reverse strand, counting down.
ACTCCCTTTTCAATGCACGTCGATGTTACATAGAGGTAAGCAAACGGGAAATTCCTTGTAATATTGTAACTTTATGTACCGATTAACTCTCGGGTGTACAAGGGGGGGGGGGGGGGGGGATGCCACCCCGCCATAAAGTTTTTCTTGAATTTTTGCAAGATTCCCAATTTTTCCAAGATGAGTTAATTTTTTTGGTGATTTTTTCTTTTTAATAGTTGGTATTTTAATTTTTGGATTATTATAAATTCTCAACTTAAAGATATCGCGGGTGACGACGGAGCGCCGCCTTTCTAATCTCGTACAGCCAACTAAAATGAGGGTGGTAAAGGGGGGGGGGGGGGGTCTAGATCACGTTTCACGAAAAATAAAATTGTCATTTCACGTTTCACGGAGAATAAAATGGCCATTTCACGAAAAAAAAATCCTTACTTTTTGCTAATTAAATTACATCCAAAGTACAGCTTTGTTTGTTGTCTTCATCGACCGTTCACTCCTCGTTCTTCCTGATGTAAAAAGAAAGCTGAGTCCTTTGTTTTGCTGATGTTGTGTAAAATTACCTAACCTCGTAGAGTGATCTGGGGTCCAGAATGACGATCAGTCACGGTCATGCATTCGACACGCAATTTACCACCGGCGTAGTTAAACGCTTACTGGTCCTTACTGGATAATGTTTTGGGAGGAAGAAAGAATCACGGTTTACAGTAGCATTTCACGAGAAAAAAACAACAGTCATTTTGCAGTGCTCATGAAAAAAAGTCGATTCACGGTTTACGGGTTATGTAACCAAATCACGTTTCACGAGAAAAAAAAATAGCCATTTCACAATTCACGGGGGAAAAAAAGGCCTTTCACGGCTCACGAAAAAACCCTTTACCACCCTCTAAAATCAAGATCGGAAGGAATACTCTTCTCGCAGTTCTCGTCCTACACGGTTCGGACCAACCGCGGGCATGACGCCGGCACGAGAAAACGCAAAGCGGTCACGTTCGCGAACTTACGAGATCTTGCAGATAAATTGAGCTTTTCTCTTTGGGTGTGAAAAAATATAACGAGAAGTTGTTAATTTTTCTTTCAAACTTACCGAAAAGCAAAGTGATTTTTTTTTTTTTTGGAGTTTTCGTGTGACGGTTTCGCAATCGAGACCGGATATTTACACTTATGAACTAGACACTATAAGTGTCGCAGCATGATTTACTTGATTTGTCACACAATATGAAACAAAACACGGTGAGGGACGGACAATTTAATTTTTGTGGGGGGAGGGGGGGGGGGGTGAGCAATTACCAAAAAAAAAATTCCTGCAGAAGAAATTTAAGAGAAAATAATAGTGCACAAGAAAGCACGTAAAAAAAAAATTCAAGCATTTTGGTAAAAAACATTCTTGCAAATAGTGATGCTGAAAAAAAAAATTACACTCAGAAGAAATTGCCCCAACCCCCCACCCCCCCCTCCCCTCCCTCCCCTTCCGACAAAAATTAAATGGTCATCATCATCATCAATCTTTATTTATACACGAAATCGTATCATAATTACATGGTCTTCCTAGGAGTCGTGTGAATTTACACTAGAGTACATCCCTAAATGAACGTCATAACGCATCGCCTGACTTCTAGTTTGTAGCCATCTTGAATTTCAGTTTTATCGCGAGCGGACAGCTTTACTTACGGCCCTCGTAACAGCTGCTTTCAAGATTCCCTATTTTAGAGATTCCCCATTTTAGAGATTCCCCATTTTAGAGATTCCCTATTTTAGAGATTCCCCATTTTAGAGATTCCCTATTTTAGAGATTCCCCATTTTAGAGATTCCCTATTTTAGAGATTCCCCATTTTAGAGATTCCCTATTTTAGAGATTCCCCATTTTAGAGATTCCCCATTGTAGAGATTCCCCGTTCCCCGTTCCCCGTTCCCCATTCCCCGTTCCCCATTCCCCGTTCCCCGATTCCCCGTTCCCTATTTTAGAACTAGCCATATTCCGCGGTCGAGACAGAAATATTAAATCAAATCCACTCAGTGGAAAAGATACATCGATGACATTTTTTCACTGTAGAGTGTTGAGAAAAAGTGGAGACAGAAGATTTTATTGTCCTTGCAAACAAACATTAATCTCAGACAAAGAAATAAACTTTCTGGATACAACCGTTTTCAAAGGAGAGAGATTTAACAAACAAAGAATCCTTGATATCCGCACGCAATTAATCCAGTACACTTATTTCTCTTCCTGTCACCTACCGGTGGTCAGCGAAATCGTTCAGCGAGAATACCTGCAGCTCCAAAGCACGCCACCGTGCTAGAGATAAAAATAAAATAGAGATAACAATTTTCCTCGTTCAAACAAAACTCTAAAGGTCACACTCCACGATAACACGAATTAATAAGTCGTGTCTGGCCTGTCAACACCTCTTTTCAAGACATCCTTGCGCTGAATGGATTTCAACAGCGCTTCTTTCTGAACTGGCTTGAGTTCCCTGATATTTGAAAATTTGGATACTACAGAGTAATCCACAGCGTTTCTTAAAGATCGCAAAAAGCCGCAATCTCTACCTACTACTAAACTACAAAACTATGATTGGTCATCAACATTATCAAAAAGTGACCCATCAGAATCATATGACACGTTTATAAAGGAATTCTTTGAGCAATACGACAAGTCTTTTCCAATAAAAAAGTTAAAAAATTGCAATGTCAGAAGATCGGAAAATTTCTGGATATCTACAGGCTTAAAGAAATCATCTAAAACAAAAGAAAAATTATATAAAAAATATCTAAAAAATCCAACAGGAAAAAATGAACAACATTATAAATCGTACCGGAATAAATTGAATCACTTGATAAGAATTGCCAAAAAGAATTACTACAATGGAAAATTTAGTCAAGCAAAAAATAATTTAAAATTAACATGGAGCACTATTAATGAGCTAATTGGAAAAAAGCCTTCTAATAGACTTTTGCCAAGTGTTTTTATGAAAGATAACAATGAAGTTAAAGATCCCACTTTAATTGCAAATAATTTTAATGAATTTTTTGTTAATGTTGGGCCCAATTTAGCAAAAAAAATTAAAAAAAATTCGACTGATGAATTTCTCACATTTTTAACAGGAAATTACAAAGATTCTATATTCCTTTATGATACAACTTGTGATGAGATTAAACACATTATTGATAAAATGGAAGGTAAAAGTAGCTGTGGTGTTGATGAAATTAGTAGCAAAGTTGTTAAATATGTATCCCCTTATATATTAAAACCGTTGACTCATATTTTTAATCTAACATTTGCAACTGGAAAAATCCCAGATCAATTAAAAGTTGCTCTTGTAACTCCTGTATATAAAGCGTCAGATAAAAGTATATTTTCAAACTACAGACCTATATCGGTCCTTCCGTGTTTCTCAAAAATACTTGAAAAGCTCATGTACAAAAGACTAATTACATATATAGATAAATATAAAATTTTATCTGAACATCAATATGGTTTTAGAAGGAAAAGTTCAACAAACCATGCCATAATTGAGCTTGTAGATAAAATAACAAAAGCCATTGAAAAAAATGAGTATACAGTTGGTATATTTATTGACCTATGCAAGGCATTTGACACAGTAAATCACGATATTCTCTTAAAAAAACTATATTTCTATGGCATACGTGGAAAATGTCACGAATGGATAAAAGATTACCTTACAAACAGGAAACAAATTGTGAAATACAACCAGACAAGATCAAAGGAAATGACTATTACATGTGGGGTCCCACAAGGATCTGTTCTTGGGCCCCTACTTTTCCTAATTTATATTAATGACCTTGTAAATTCTACAAATAGCCTATCCACTATTTTATTTGCTGACGATACTAATTTATTCTGTTCAGGAAGTGACATTAGACAACTTGAATCCACAGTTAACAATGAACTAATTCGAGTTCAAGAATGGTTAACATTAAATCCGCTTACACTTAATATAAAAAAATCAAATTTTATTGTATTCAAATCTCACAGGAAAAAGTTGAATACACTATTAAACCTTAAATTAAATAATGAATCTTTACAATGTGTTGAAGAAACTAAATTTTTAGGAATTATAATTGACCAACACTTAACTTGGAAGAAACATATTGATTATGTTGCAAACAAGGTCATTAAAATTTCTGGAATTCTCTGTAAAGTTCGTTTTTATATCAGTCTGCCACTGTTGAAAGTGTTGTATAACAGTTTGATTTATCCATACCTCCATTATGGTAATATTGTCTGGGCAAATACCTATCCTACAAGGCTGGAGAAAATTTTTAAATTACAAAAAAAGGTGCTAAGAATTATAACTTTTTCATCGTACACGGCACCATCTCTCCCACTCTTTAAGAAATCAAGTCTTTTAAACATTTACCAAATTAATGATCTTTTAATGGGCTCCTTCAGCTTTAATCTTAACAGTAAAGGAACAAATCTACCATCTTACTTCAATGATTTTTGTATAGAAAACAAACGAATTCATGATTACAATACTAGAAATTCAAAGAATCTGCACAAAATATTTAACAGAACAAATTATAGCATTTATTCAACAAGAAAAAAGATAACTGATATTTGGAACACAATTCCTTTATCCACTAAGCATTCTGTATCTATATATAGTTTTAAAAGGAAAATGAAACAGTTTCTCTTATTTACTTAATGATGATTGTAAGAGTAATAATTTCAAAGAACTCATTTCTAAAAGTATATACCGTATGTAACAAATACCTGTTACCAAACTACTTATCTATAGTTTAATTTAAGTTTATCTCTAGGGAGACTACTTGTAAAAGCCCGCAAGGGTTTATATAGTCTTCCTCCCAATTGTTTTAATTAAATGTCATACTATAAATTGATGTAATTTATATCGTTACACTATAAAGAAAATTTGATGTAATTTATATCATGGGAAATAAACATCATCATCAAGACGTCCGTCATTGTTGTTTGTGTGGCTTCACTTTGGGAAACCGGTTTTTCACGCGCCCGTGGCGAATTGTTTTGGTCCAGCCAATCGAAGTTGCTGTTGCATCATTAACTCCCGGTAGAGTCTGGAAACAAGTAGGAGTAACCAATCAGCGACCTAGTTCAGATTCTGAACTAGATCCTCGCATGGAAATGAGGTTGTATATTCGAGTGACCAGAGGTCCGTCTCGCGGCTTCTTCTAACCGTTTATGCGGTTAATTTTACTCATGATATTCAGAGAACGGACCTCTGGATCCAGGGTGCGACAAGAACGAACCTCTGGAGTCAGGATATACAAGCGCATTGTATTAAAAAATCCAATAAAAAAATAGGTAAAGGTTAAACCGCGATCAGGCGTCATTTTTTCAGACTTTTAGGAGCGAAAGTCAACTTTTGAGTCATCGTAAGCGTGAAACCTGATCCTCTTCCTCCCAGCTGGGCAATAAGGCCGCACGAGAAGAGGAGCTGGAATGTAGTGGCGAGAGCACTCGCCGCCCACCGATGTGGCCCAGGTTCGATTCCCGGACTCGGCATCATATGTGGGTTGAGTTTGTTATTGCCTTGCCCCGAGGCTTTTTTCTGCGGGTTCCTCCCTCCTCAAAAACAAACATTTTTTAGTCGATCTGAAAACCGAGGGTCACAGGTGAGTGATTTCCATCGGCTGATCGCACAAATGAATGCAACATATTAATGACAGACAACGCTTGAAGACCTTGAAAACATCACTGGAATACGCAACAAAGAGGAGCAAAGTCGTCCCCAGGGTCTCTCTTCTTCGGGAAGGGAGTCCTTCATGTAAGAACAAGGTTGGAGGAGATGTGAAAAGGTATAAGAAATAACAAACTGAATGAGCCTGTAAATCCAGTTGAGCCCCTGAACAACCAGGGTTGTATTTCTCGCATACATACAATGCAAGTTTATAGTCCAAATTACATGGAAAAATTCACAATTCAAAATGATTCCTACATCTAAACTACTGTGTAGCATGAAGTTTTTGCGGGTTTTAATTTTTGCAGATTGCCCTCGATCAGCAAAATTAAGTTTCCGCAGAAAAAAACTCACAGAATAATACTCCGCAAAAATTTACTTCCTTAAGTCAAATAAAGAACTCTGCTTTTTAATGTAAACTTGCGTTACTGGGACGATATCGGCTGTAAAAAACAACTATTGACATTGATTTTTAATAGAACACGACAGGTTTTTTTTTTTTTTCAATACAGTAGTAACCGTTTATTCTTGGCAGGGGACAGGGGTAGGTTTTTTGTTTGATTTTGTTGTCCTGTAACTCAACATGTAATAAAAGTTGAAAATATTAAGTTTCCTTTTTTGTTAGAGCAGTTTTAATTTGAGTGTCGTAAAACCAAAACCAAAGTAATTACTCTGACCAATCACAGCAGTCGTAAACAATCCAATGAACCAATCAGAGCTCGAAGCAATTGCATGTCGGCGGCGCCAATCACGGGAAAACGCGTGCGAGCAAGTCACGATTGGTTTTGGTTTTACTTCTGATTGGTCGAGAAAGTGGCGTGAGATTTTTTAGCCAATCACAAAGCGTAGCAATGCAAAACCAAAGCAATTGTGTAATTACTTTCGATACTCAATTGAAAACTGCTCTGTTGTTCTGTTTGAACAGGAAATCGCAAAAATTAGTTCCCAGCAAACATTTCAGTCATGACGAACGGCAAAAAATTGTTCTCGCAAAACACAAAAGATCCCCAATCCGAAAAAATAAAACTCCCACAAAAAGTTCATGCAACATGGTATCCCAGAAAACCACCATAGACTAAAGTACTAGCTACATAACCAATCTCCCCAGTTATATGAGTGACAGGGAGTTGTGAATGAAAACAAATTTTTAGACCCTCAAATGTCCCATTCGGCTAAAACTAGAATAAAAGAAGGCCAATACTGGCCCAGAACATAACTCAAAAAACCATCAATAAACGCTAAAAAGCTTAAAAACGTAAAAGATTGTAAATGAAATCAATAAACCGTAAAAAACTTCTCATCTTAAAAGGTCCCCAAATCGCTATTTAATATATTAATTGAATTAAAAATCAATTTATTATAAAGGTACAGTATAAACAGTTACTCTTGAACTTATACTGTAATTTTGAATTTTGAAACAAAAAAAAAAGAATGACAAATTATTAAAAGCTACCGAAGCAGTTTATGATTGCTGCTGAAACTAAATAGATTTTTGAAAGTAAACTGTATGTGTATCTTTGCTATAATGACAATTTCAAATATTGAAATGCACAAGGCTATGGTTTGTCTAAATAATTCACTAATACTCTGTTTCCTATTAACCCCTTTAACTCCCAGGAGTGTCAAAAATCAAATTTCAATTAGTAAAATGTTGTAAAACAAATGTAACCATGCAAAAGTACTGCTGAAGAGACTTCACTTGAATGGTTACACCATACGACTTTGTCGAAAGACTCAAAAGTTAGAACTACACTTCATAATTGTCTCTAGGAGTGAAGAATTAACTCACTTTACACGATACTAGCTGATTTGATACAGTTGTGTACACAACTGACAAAGGAAAGCATTCTCCTTTTTGAACAATAATCTGAACCTAAATCTTGTGCGGAGTGAATCAAAGGAAAAATGGTGGGTGGAGAAAGCATCAACACTCACAAAATTTTCCCTTCACATGCTGCCTATCCGTGGCTTCCCAATATCTGGAGGTCTGAAACAGGCTGGTAATAGTTATATTAGGTATAGCAAATGCTCTGGTAAATCATTACCCTGCAAAGCACTGGCGTATTCTGGGGGCGAACGAGCGCTGAGTTAAACTGCGGACTGAGGTGATTCAAAAGATGCAACCAAGGGTGTGGGAGTTTCATTCCTCCCAGCCCCCGACGTTTGGCAAAACCAAAATGATGACCAAACACTAAATTCAACACTCGCCCACCAAAAAAGAATGCCCACAGGCTAGTAATTCAATATGTGGTGAAGGGGGGGGGGGGGGGGGGGGGGGGAAGGGAAGGGAGTTGTGAACTTCATGTTCCCCCTTCCCTATACCCCCAGTTCTGCCCCTTTCTTGATGTTCCCACCTCTTTGAATTGTAGAATGATATAAAACGTTTTCTTATTTCTCCCACTTTGCACCCTATTTTTCAGGCAACCATTCCCTGTCCCTTCCCCGACAATTCCCATGGAAATGATATCAACAATAATACAAACTATCAAATACCAATTAGCCACAGAAACTATGGTATTCAGAGTGGTGAAAGTAACAATGACGGCATCTTTTGATATTATGCACCAACCAGTGATCTGGCTGCTGTTGTTAAATGGTCAGCACTCTAGACTATGAGTAGTGTTTTACTTCTCTTAGGGATAGCAGAGAGAGTGAAACATGTGAGCTTGACAAGAGAAGATACCACATAAATCTGATGACTGAAATTCAGTGTGCTATATAAACATACTTTAAATTGCATATAAACTTTCCTCTTTGCGATATTTTCTCTGTACATATCAATTGTTACGAAGTAGAAAACAAGCTGTACATCTGGGAGAGCTATAATTGTACAGCGCTTTGTATTGATTTATAAAGAACATAAAAAATAAAATCAAACATAGCTGCAAACCTCCATATCTACAAAAATCAATGCTGAATTTCTTGTTGTAATAATTATATTCAAATACTACCTATCTACTGGTGAATTACTATTTACCCCATTAATAACTATCTGATCACCCTTCATCCTTCCTTTACTTTTTTGCAAGGGAGTTCGCCATTTTGCTCATCCTCCTCGTCTTCTGTTTTCAGGTCAATATCTTCTCTTAATGAAAACTGTCTGTCTCTGACCACATCCTCTAATCCCTGAAAGCAGGTGACACAACAACCATTCAGCCTTTTTGTCAGCTTCGGAAAGAAGTGGAGGGGCAGTGGGAATAAGAACCTGGGAGGAATGGGAAGATTGAGTGTGGGGGGGGGGGGGGGGAGGAGGGGCAGGAGGGAGGGGGTGGAAACTGGGAGTAAAGAACATGGGGAACCAGGAGAAAAGGGGGTTGGAACTAGGAGATAACAGGGTGGGAACTAGGAGAGAAGGAGATGGGAACCACGAGAGAGGGGGGTGTGAACCAGGAGAGAAGGGGGTTGGAACTAGGAGAGAGGGGGTGGGAACTACAATTGGCGACAAAAATAGTTGACACACTGTATACCAAAAACGGTATTTATGCCATATTTATCACAGTATCTTTCAATTCACAACACTCTGCCGCATTAACCCCCGTCCCCCCATCCAATGTTGTAGGATTGTAGTGACGTAAGGCAAAAAAAATGTTACGTTGCATTTCTGAGATTATAGGAGATGGGGAAATTAGGGGAAAGGACTTGTGTGAGCTACCAAGGAATAGGGCAGCAACTGGGTGTTATAGTTACAGGAAAAAGGAAGATCGGGATGTGGCTAATTTCACCGTGATAATCAATTTTGTTGAAGAAAAAACATGAATGTGACCAAACTAAGCACCATGCAATCTTATCGCCTGTCATAACTCTGGTAAGCCAAAAGCCACATACAGCAATGACTGTGGAACTTTCACCTCAAATATTCTATTTCTTTTCAGCACTTTGTGTATTGTTCACCACGTGTAGCCATTGTTGGTTTTCAGTTTGAGGTAAACATTGGCGACAATGAGCCATTGAGCTTTACAGCCTAAGTTCTTTTGAGAACAAAGAAAAAAGAAAACCTCTGGAAGTCTGGAAACAGAGTAAAATTCGCCAGACATGGAAGACACTTTGTTCATTCATGTTTATAATTGTACTCCTCCAACAAGTCAATTATTTGAATGGTGAAAACTGCTGGAGTTATGGCCCAATTTCACCTCTCTACACCCAAGGTGGGGGCTGGCAGTGACAATGAAGTAGCCTGGAGTGAAAATCGTTTAGGATGATTCAAGATATTTTGGACCCTTCAAGTCTATAAAGCAAAATGGGAACTGGTCCCATTCCTGTGCTTGATGCGACTTATAAAAAAAAAAAAGAGTCCCTTACTGTTCTGCAGTAAACAACAGACAGTGGAAAACTAGCTTACCTCTCCTGCATATGAAAGAAGAGGGGAAATTTCACATACTACAGTTGTGGCCCTACAACCATAAGAAAGAAACAGAACATAAGACAAACAACCTTGGAGACTAGAATACAATTTGATGAAACTTGTATATGGTCATGCATAGTTTGTAGTTTGTTTGTGACATTTCAAGCAGTTTGATTGTGCACTTGATTACAGAAAGAACTAGGTAAGAAAGTAAAAGGATGAGATCCAAGACTTTTTCGAACCTCAATCCTGGCCTTTTTTAAATGATTATTTTACTTAAAGAAGTAAATCAAATATAGCATGCAGTTTTCAATCATGATTTAATACATTTGTACTATACTCTACTATAGAAATGTACAGTGTACAGAGAAAAGCAAACCATGGCAAGATACATGACTGGCTCACGTCTCAAGACAAAACTGTTTGTTTGCACATGCACTGGATGCGCCACCTTTGAGGTTGTTTGATCAAAGATCAAAATAAATTTATAGGATATGTTCTGTTCTCAGATCAAATTGTTTGCCCAAAACGTTTGATAGCACTTTACATCATCAAACAGTTGATGACCCTAACAAAATACAATGTGATATACTTTAGATGTAAAGACTGTGAAATAGATAGAAGAACTTACTCATTGCCGTCTACGAATTTGCCACCAGCCCTAAGTATGTAGTTATAATGTAAGTTGAACAAGTCCCTCTTGGCAGTCTCTGGGCTATCTGTTGGGGAGCCCGTGCCATTTTTGAGAGGTGAAAATTCCTCTTCTCGTGCAACTTCCAAGACAGCAAATTTTCTAAAAACAGAATAACAGAAAGAAAATTTAGCAAGGTCATAATTATAGGGGTATCGAATGGTCTTTGCAAGCATTTGCGAGCACGGGCAGTCATGCGAGTCAGACCGTCTGACTCGGAAGTTGTCTGAGAAACTACTAACCTTGAAGCGGAGCGGACATCTATCGGAGGCCGTTTACAACAAGATCAGACCTCGACACAAACAGCCGCCTAGAATCTACGGTTTACCGAAGATCCACAAAACCGACGTACCCTTAAGACCTATTGTGTCATGCATTAACACCTTTGCATATGATTTATCCGCCTACTTAGCTAATATCTTGTCTCCTTTAACAGGTAACTCAGAGTTCACGGTGACCAATTCAGCTCACTTCGTATCCACCATCAACAGTGAGACGATCCTAGACAACGAGATCATGGTGTCTTTCGACGTAGAGTCGCTGTTTACCAACGTTCCTATCGAAGCCGCCGTACAAGCCACACTACAAGACTGGAGAACGACCCTACCCTTGCAGACCGTACGACGCTAACGCCTGCTCAATAACGGATCAATTTACGAACAACAAGAAGGCGCAGCCATGGGGAGTCCGGTTTCTGCTGTTATTGCCAACCTCTTCATGGAGAGCTTCGAGGAACAAGCAATAACTACATCATCTTACAAGCCTAGGATCTGGAAACGCTACGTAGACGACACCTTCACCATTCTAGATCGCGCGATCGTCGATAGCTTCTTACAGCATCTAAACGACCAGCAGCCTTCCATCCGTTTCACCATGGAGACAGAGAATGACAACAAACTCGCCTTCCTGGACACCGCAGTTTCAAGAGAACCCGACGGCCGCCTCACCACCAGCGTATACAGGAAGCCTACACACACTGATCAATACTTAGCGTATGATTCACACCACCCGCAATCAGTAAAACGCGGTATTGTCAAGTGTCTTTACGAGCGCGCCAAACGTCTCGTAACGAAACCCTCTGTTATCTCCAAGGAGAAAAAACATCTGTCATCTGTTCTTGTTTCTAATGGTTATCCTTTTTCTTTCTTGCGGAAACTTACCAAGACCAGAAAACCCAACACCAGTGCTGAGCCCACGACCGAGTTCAAATCTACTGCAGTTTTACCTTATGTCAAAGGTCTGTCCAAACAACTTCGCCGCTGCCTACAACAACAAGGCGTACGCGCTGTTTTCAAGTCGGAGACTACACTTAGATCACACCTAGTACGGCCTAAAGATGCTGTTGACCCGACTAAACAAGATGGTGTGGTTTACAGAATTCCCTGTGAATGCGGTAAAGTTTATATCGGCGAGACTGGAAGACCTATGCAAGACAGAATAAAAGAGCATGACCGAGACATCCGATTCGCCCGTACCCAGACCTCCGCCGTTTCAGAGCACGCCAACAACACCGGACACCACCCGCTTTGGAATGAAGTAAATTTTATTGATCGTGATCCTCATTGGTACACACGCAGGGTCAAAGAGGCGATCCACATAAGACTTAACCCTAACAACATCAACAGGGACAGTGGAATAGAAATTCCAGAAGCATGGATGCCCACGATCAAGAAACACAACAACAGGAGAGCCGTACGACTACGGACCGCTGAGGGAACAATTCGCCGAAACAACGAGGATCAAAATGCGCCAGTCACAGCTGTTGAAAAACCAACCAATCACAGCAGAGCATCGTGCTTCATAAGGTGACGCGTAACCAGTCGACCCCATCGCCTGAAGAAGACTAGCAGTATGCAGTCAAAACGTCGCAATCCACATCGGAAGTGACTACATCGTGAGACAAACGGAAAATACTTCTTTACTAGTGTGTTCACCACGATGAACAACAACAACCCTTTTTACGATAATATCATTAAAGTGACTTTTTTCTTTTGGGAAGTGCATGGAGCCGGTAAACCCCCTAAATGACCGAGGATTGTTCTATTAGCTTCTATTGTTTTATTGGGTATCGAATGGCGCGGCATGGCTGCACAGTTGCTCACACTGTTAACTGTTAGCACTGTTAGCAAAAATTTTGCGAGCACGAGCAAGCAAGCACTGGTCTAAATTTTGTGAGCAAATTGAGCAAAAGCCCATTTTGAAAGCACTTGAAAATTTTAAAGGACCATTCGATACCCCTAATGATTTATCTTCTGAGTGTTGCTACCTTAATTTTGCACTGTCACCTTTCTATTGATTTATTGTATTATTGGCATTTAACAAACTGTATGTAAGTACATTAACAACTTTTTTTCTGTGTGAGTGCATGTATGGTATGCATTATTGTCATGCCACTATAGTAGTCTGTCTCTAACTAGTTCTACATTTAACTGCAACCTTTATTTACATGTATAAACATCATCAATGAAAAAATTAAGACTTTAAAAGTTGATCTTTATCCTGTTGAATCACAGACAAGACCCTGTTGGAAGCCAAAATGTTTCTTTTTGAGGGACACAAGATGGCCTACACAATATTTGGCTTGCGTTCTCCTTTTTCAAAATTATGCCTTAATTATTGTAGACAGCAACACTTACTCTGTGTTCCACCAAAGTAACGGAATCTTCTTGTCGCAATGTTTTAAAGATACTCATAAACCCATAAACCCATAAACCCTTGGCAATTTTGCTCATGAAGCACCTTCACTAGCTTTGCTGACCAGAGTTCTTGAAGGTTTTTTTTTTGTTAATGCCCTATTTTTCCAAATGACTTTGCTGTAACTTTTATTTTTGTGTCCTTTTGTTTGTAGCACTGTTTTTTCTTTTCGTTTCTTTACTTAGAAATTTTAATTTACTATGTATTCTAAACTGTACATGCAATCTATGTATGATTTTATGTTAATAAAATTACTGTATTACAAAATGAAAACACAAGCTTACTCTGTGAATTCAAATACATCAAAGACAAACTTCTCCAGCTTAATTCCATTGGGTTCCTTTGGAACGATCCTTAAAGAGAAGACAACAGTTTGTTAGTAGTTTTCATTAAAATGTCTCAAAGAATGTGTAAAAGATAACAATAAATATTGTAATTAAGTACAGAACTATTATTGGTCAATGAAGCAATTTTAAAGAGAAAATCCACAATGAAATTTGTTATTTAATTAACTGTGTGTGGTGTTCCTAGGAAAGTTATTCAATCAAGGTTGTACATAAGAGCCAGCAGCTGATGAATTTCGCTTGGTACTCTGCAAAGTTTCACCAGTTACTTTTGTCAGCTCAAGATAATGCCAGGAGATGAAGTTGATCAACTGTAAAACTTTTTAAAATTTTTATTTTTATTTTTTATTCATACCAATATTTCTTCAGAGACATCCAATTTAGTTAAGCTAGTTTAAATGGAGCCCTGAATAAACTAAATAAGATTATACAAACAGACGTAAAAAGCAAGGAAGTGTAGCCAATATAAAGGCTACAAACATGGTATGAAAGAAATTGAAAATTACAATTAAAGACTGTACTAGTAAGTTCAAAACAAAAGTACAAAACATAAATCAAGACAACACAGCAGCTGTATTTTTAAGCAAGAACATTATTGCACTATTAATAATGTGTTGACAAGTACATTATTTTTAACTCTTTATAATGGGAGTAATTGCTTGGAGAGATTCAGGTTTTTTTTCTGTCTATATTTTATAAATTTATAACTTAAATATACATGGAGATATGAAGCTTGCATTAATTGCTGTAAATTTATCTAGCAACAAAGACATACAGTAGCATCTCTTCTAACGGCCACCTTGCTCTCCACGACAGCCATGTTTTCTTGTCCCGACTTCTCTTTCATTCTCATGATAACTTCCCCATAATGACCACCTCTCTGCAACAGCCAGAAAGGTCTGTCCGAAGGTGGCCATTGTAGAGAGGTTCAACTTGACTGGTTTTTGTGGCTACTTTAAAAACATTTTCTGCATGCACTTATTGACTGAGTGAGAGGGCCAGACGGGAAAATATTTGGCTGCGCTTGCTCCGTATGCCATGACCGAGAGCCAAATATTTTCCCGTCCGGCCCGACCTAACTCAGTCAATAAGTATTTTATAATATGACTAGAAAGTACAAGAATAGTCGTGCAGTGCGAGGTCGCTTGAACTCGAGCGGGGCCGAATGGCTTTTCCGGGACCGGCTCTCGTCAACCCGTCCGACCCCGCTCATGTCACCTTGCGATTCTATTTTCTGTAGGATTGCGTCAGTGGGGCTATATATGGTCATATTATAAATGTACGTACCGTTTTCCACTGTCATCAACATATGGAATCTTCTTTTTGGCAATGTGGAATTTCAGTGATGGCTCAAGCTCTCTGTTGGTAAAAGAAAGCTTACAGTGTAAGTCAGTCAGGCAAAACAACAACTGAATTACAAACATGTCCTTTAAAAATTTTATCAACTAATTGCAATTTTGAGACTGCAGTACTGCATTATATTGATGGCTACTTGGAAGAAAATATGTTTTGTATTTGCGACTAAGCCCAATATGGAGAATACATTATTTTCTTCCAACTAGTCGTCAATATAATGTAGACCTGCCAAATCTCATGCCTTAGGCGTGGGTCTCACACCTGCGAGTCCAAACTCCGATCTCATACCTACGGAGCAATTTCTCACGCCTAAATGACAGATTTGAGCTATCAGCCTTAACTGATCGCATGATCCAATATAAAATATACTGGTAGTTATGTTCATGAAAATAAGGCACTTTTTTGTAGGTTTTTATCCTTCTGAACATTACAATTACAGAGGTCTGAGGTCCATGGAAACTTCCGAATTCTTCGGAACATCTTCGGACATCTTCGGAATAGATCGGGTTCTCTTTGGATTTGGTCGGGTCGCCTTCGGAATGCCTGGCACTCCCACGAAAAAATTCTCATGCCTATCACTTGGAAAAAGTTGGCAGGTATATATAATGCAGCCATTAACTTTTAATAAAAAGGATCGTTGCAATGAATACAGTGTTGTTTTGTCTGCTAAACTTGACATTAAGTACATGTACATGCATGCGATCAATATTTTTGCCCTTGAAGATAATTTTAAATTTTAGATTTCTACACAAAATAATCCAACTGCACAATTTCGAGAGGGCTCAAGATATAACGGGATTGACTAAAATATCTTCTGGCACAGTCCTCTCACTGGTCATCACAAATATTAAAAAATGTGATCATTCATTTCTAACTTACTTGACAATTTTCTCTAAAAAGTTTATGGTAAAGAAATGGTTGGCTAAATTGCCTTCACGGAAAGTGAGTCTTCCATCTGAGTCCCTCTTGTCTCTCACTTCTTCTGTAATTTCACTGTATTCAGCCACCTGAATAAATAACAAAACATTAAAACTTTACTGAGTGCATGGGATCCCTTCTTTAGTGATGGAAACAACAAAAAGGAAAGGAAAAGAAACTGTAACAATGTAATGTTTTTGTATCTTATTGATTGCATTATCAAGTTTCAAAATAATGGTCACAAGTATCTATCTTTAATTTATCCAGTCAAACCCCATTTATGTGGACAACAAAGGGACCAGGAAAACTGTCCATATTAACGGGGTGTCTGTATTAAGTTGGTAATTCACATGGATGAGGTAATTTAAGTGTTTTTGTTTTCAAGGGAAAATACAGTAAATTACCGCATCTACATTTAACCCCACTAAGACACTAAAAATAATATTATGATTAGACAAACATTCATAATTTTCTTTCATCCAAACTGATAGCATATGACTTTGTATAGCTGACTGACTTGGCACATTTGAGAACATTTTTATTGCTTAGAATTAGCCAAATTGTCCGTATTAAGGAGGTTAACTTTGTATGAGATTGCTTTAATTGGGGCAGAGAAAACTGTCCACTGTCCATATTCAGGGGCGGATCTAGGGGAGGGGTGCAGGGGGTGCGCACCCCCCCCTCCCCCGAGATGACCTGCATCTTTCTAATATAACTAGTATTCTTGTTTACATCACCCTTCAGTTACATCATTCCTTAGAGGTGCACCCTCTCCTAAGAAAAATCCTGGATCCGCCCCTGATATTAACTAGTGTCCGTATTAAGAGAGTAAATTTTAGAGAAAATGTGTGGGCATTTAGCCGGGATCAAGACAACTGTCCATAATAACATCTAGTGTCTGTATTAAGTGGGTGTCTGTAAAGCTGGCTTCAACTGTAATGTAAACTAAGGTTTAAAGGTCTTATACATGTAATTTATTAAAGTGTTACATGTACAGTACCGGTCAAATGTAAGTTGACAGTCACTCGCAACTTGATCCTCGCGCCTCGAGACTCGATCCTTGAAAATTTCGAGTATCAACCATTGACACCTCAGAATGTTTAAATTAAGACCTTTAACACTTCAATAATGAATAAAAAATGACCTCTGTCAGAGTTAATCTGGTACCTTTTAGGGTATCAAGCCAGAAAAATAAGTGGACATGAACAACTTTCAAACAGAATTGAACCTTTTAGGGGTAAAAATTAGTATGAGCCATCATGATGTTAAGCGCCCCTTTCACTTTTATAGGAAAGAATTCCCAGATTTCCACTTACTTTCTAACAGCCTGTTGGTGAATAAATAAAACATATAATTTATTTTACTCACTTGGAATTTTCCATCACATTTGACAACAAGTCCAACCTTCTCTTCTGGGTTCTTTCTTTCTACAACCTGAAGAATGCATGAAACAAGCCTTTCGGCATTTTGTTGAATCTGGCTCTCAGTCAACAAGAGAAAAAAATTCCTACAACTGAATAGAGTACCGAAGTGATGATGTCACAAAAACTAAATTTGAGAAATTATGGGATTTGATTAGATATTCGAAAAGGGCATGACAAAAAACGCCCGCTTACCAAAAATCAGCATCCTAGTGAAATTTGGGGGCAAGATATTGGCACCGTTATGCTTTGATGACTCCATACAAACCCTACTAATTTTGTCTTGGTTCATTACATAATGAACCAAGACAAAATTAGTAGGGTTTGTATGGAGTCATCAAAGCATAACGGTGCCAATATCTCACCCCCAAGTTGCAATAAGATGTTGATTTTTTGCAAGCGGGCATTTTTCGTCATGCCCTTTCCAAATATCTAATCAAATCCAAAAATTTCCCAAATTTCAATTTTTGTGACGTCACACTTTGGTACTCTATTGTGAATATCCACGCCTCAACCATGGAAGGATTTTTTTTTTGGTTTTACCCTTTCACTCCTAGAGACAATAATGGAGTTGTGTAGTGTAGTTCTAACTTTTGAATCTGTCAACAAAATGCTATTGTGTGACCATTCAAATAAAACCTCTTCAGCAGTACTTTGTCATGGTACCATTTGTTTTTCAATATTTTACAAAATGAAATTGGAGATTTTTTCTTGAATTTTGATCTTTGGCACTCTTGGAAGTTAAAGGATTAAACCCCACCCCACCCCACCCCTCTAGAAATTCCAGTTTGGCTTCCCACTTTCCTTTAAAAAGTTTAGCTTTTGAGACCCCCCACCCCCCCCCCCCCCCCCCCTTGGTATTTTCAATGATGTTCCATGGGGAGAGAGTACAGAAATTTCCTGGAATTGCAAAGTTTACGAAGAGACTGAAGGGGCTTTCTGCACATAAAAAAAATTAAAAATAAAGTTCATTATGAATAATTGAAGGACTTAGGGTAAGAGCGTCCTAAGTACCTTCTTACTGGAAAATTTTCACTGAAATTATGGATTTTTAGCCTCAAAAGGGAATCACTTGCCAAAATTATGACTGGATCATGTAAATATGACTGAAAGGATTTCAACCAGGTCAACAAATCCTCTAACTTCGAACAGAATAAAACTTTATCTCGAAAAGATATGGTACATAGAGTGTCCTAAGGCCCAAAAAACTTTCTCAAAGATGTGGATTTTCTTCCCCATTTTGTACATGTACCTTGACAAATAAATCATTAATTTGTCAAAACTGTGCTTTTAAAGGCCTAAAACATACAATAAATTTTAGTGAAAGTTGCCAAGAACATATTTAGGACATTCTTGCCCAGAGTCCTTTTCAATTAAAAAAAGTTGATTAATAATAAATTTTTAATAATCAACTTTTATTTTAATATGTTTTTATATGCATTATTATTTACTAACAACCATTGTAGTGTACACAGTAGAACCAACCTTAGCTCCACACTCTGCTGACTTGTCAATACAAAATCCAATGAACACAGGATCAGCCATCTTGACAAGGATGTTGTCGACACAGTAAACATGCACATACTCTATTCCACGCTTCTTCATTTCATCAATGCAAAGCTTGTCATGTAGAGCTTCATACAAACCGCCATTTCCACCAGGGGCTCTGGCAACTTTATCAGGTTGGTCTAGAATGATTTTGCCTTCCAGTGTTAGACATGGGAGGGTGTGTTGTTCAAAGAACACGACATCATCTCTCTGAAGTCCAAAATAATTGCTCTTCTCAAAAAAACGTTGTGTGTCATCCATTGTGTGCTCACTTGTCATGATGTACCTATGACAAAGTTGCAAAAAGAATAAAAATTAACAATATATTACATTCTGACATGAACATCGAAAAATTTATTATTATTAATTATGCAAAACTTTCAAACTACATGTACTGTGCTGGCAGCAAATACCAATAAATGTTTTGCTATCAAAGCTTAGAATATTTTCTGTTGTTTCCATATTCCAGAATAATCCCTCAATTTTACCCCATTTTAAGTAACCTGCATTTACATTTGAATAATGATTGTGACATTCATGACAAAAACTACATGTACATGGTTCAATTTTATCCTTGGTTCAAATTTTATTTTCCTTTGTTTAAAACTCATTATCATACATTACCATAGCCAAAAACAAAAGAAAATAAAATTTGAACCAAGGATAAAATTGAACCAAAACATGTACAAACATACTGCATTTACTGTAATATATTATTGTGTTCAAAACACAAGAAATATTATACACTCTTATGTAATTTTTGTAGAATAGACCCTGAGATTTATAAACTTTCATAGCTGAATGTGAAGGATTAATCTAAACTTTTATTATTGGAAATTCCTGAGGGGTGGGGTGGGGTGGGGGGTCAAGCCCAAATCATACCATCCAGAAGGACGTTGGACATCTTATTGAGACTTACATTCAAAGGGGACAGACCTCAAATAAATGTGGCTACTAAATATATCTGAATTTCATAACTGTTCAACAGTAGGATGCCCAAAATGCGTGCAATTCCACAATTGGTTTCGGCTCCATTAAATCCTATACCAATTGCAGAACATTTTAGGAGGAGCCACCCACAGTGTGGGCACAGTTACTGACAAGACATATTAGTAAGGAAAACAACGCAAAATAAATGTAAGTATGTTAAATAACGAACTAAGCACACACGTCAAGTTACGCAACGGGTTAGTTTCGTCAGAACATCTTTTTAGTAAATCGAGAGCTTAAAATGCGAACCCAATTCGAGTGCTAGCAATATTGTGTAAGTTTTAGACAGGATCATGTATGAAGAAATTGAGTTGATGTTATTTTTTAAAGCTATTTTCGGTGTTCATTTAATGCAGCTTTATGATCGTTTATAAAATAAATTAACAAATGAATGCCTATCGACACACGGCCTTTGGTTTAGTGTTTGTTCAACTCTTGAACCCTTCTAAAGGAAGCAAAAAACTTTCCAGAGGGTATGGGGGGGTGGGCGATATTTTTTTGGAAATTCCAGAGGGGTGGTGGGGGGAGTCAACGTTTCCTTGTGAAAATGGAAAATCCGAAGGAGTGGGAGGGTCCTGTTTGAAATTCCCTCCATGGTAGGGGTCTGGATATTTTCTGGAACTGCATAATTGGATTTTGTGATCTACAATCTACTCATGATTTCATATCATCCATGCGCTACGTGCATGTTCAGCCAATTTGAAATAACTTGCCCCATTACTCCCTGAATTGTACTTTACTCAGTCCAATAACTGTAATTACTTATTACCAACACTAAAGAATTTTCAATATTTTATTGTTTTATCGTTAATTGTAAAGCACTTTAGAATATTTTTATAATTTTAGCGCTTTAGAAATGTTAATTATTATTATTATTATTATTATTATTATTATTATTATAATGCCTTTTTTATAGAATATTTTTGATGACCTTTCAATTTTTGCCATGTTTGTGCCTAATAGCCATGATTCAACATTTTGAGCAAATGGGCCTGACCAATCAATTATTGGAAATCAATTGATCAATCAATATCAATGATACCCTGGGTGCCAGAGGTTTTTATTTTTTAGTGAAAACGGTGAGTTTGAGTGGCGAAGCCGCGACAACGAGGCGCAACGCGCCGAGAAAAAATAAAAACCTCTGGGCACTCGAGTACACAACCTCATTTCCATACGATTTGTGGATCGGATATCTCACCAAACCGGTTTTAATCCTTGGGGACCAACGCGTGCCTGTTTGTTTACATTAAATCTGGTGACAATATTCCGCGGTCGAGACAGAAATATTAAATCAAATCCATTCAGTGGAAAAGATACATCGATGACATTTTTTCACTGTAGAGTGTTGAGAAAAAGTGGAGACAGAAGATTTTATTGTCCTTGCAAACAAACATTAATCTCAGACAAAGAAGTAAACTTTCTGGATACAACCGTTTTCAAAGGCGAGAGATTTAACAAACAAAGAATCCTTGATATCCGCACGCAATTAATCTCCTGTCACCTACCGGTGGTCAGCGAAATCGTTCAGCGAGAATACCTGCAGCTCCAAAGCACACCACCGTGCTAGAGATAAAAATAAAATAGAGATAACAATTTTCCTCGTTCAAACAAAACTCTAAAGGTCACACTCCACGATAACACGAATTAATAAGTCGTGTCTGGCCTGTCAACACCTCTTTTCAAGACATCCTTGCGCTGAATAGATTTCAACAGTGCTTCTTTCTGAACTGGCTTGAGTTCTCTGATATTTGAAAATTTGGATACTACAGAGTATCTACAGCGTTTCTTAAAGATCGCAAAAAGCCGCAATCTCTATCTACGTCCGTCATTGTTGTTTGTGTGGCTTCACTTTGGAAAACCGGTTTTTCACGCGCCCGTGGCGAATTGTTTTGGTCCAGCCAATCGAAGTTGCTGTTGCATCATTAACTCCCGGTAGAGTCTGGAAACAAGTAGGAGTAACCAATCAGCGACCTAGTTCAGATTCTGAACTAGATCCTCGCATGGAAATGAGGTTGTATATTCGAGTGACCAGAGGTCCGTCTCGCGGCTTCTTCCAACTGTTTATGCGGTTAATTTTAGTCATGATATTCAGGGAACGGACCTCTGGATCCAGGGTGTATCAATGATAATTAGGTAATTGATATCAACTGGTATTGGCCAATCAACACCCAATCAATAGTCAAAAGAAGAAAAAATAACTTCCTCATTACAACTTGGTTTTCATTGATTGGTCGGACGGGGGTATTGGTAGATTTACAGGGTTTGCATTACATTTAATGGATATACATGTAAATACAGAATACAATCAAATGTGTATTAAGTCGACACTTTGGGTGTCCACTTAATACAGGGTGTCTGCTTAAAACAGATTACCATAGAAAACATCACATGCAATGTCAAATATCATTCTTCTGAATGTTGCAAGTTATTGTTAACTTAAACAGTTTCTTTCTGTTCATTTATTTATTTGAAAGTGAAAACCGATCAAATTATTATGTGAAAAGATCATATTTTGCACAACCAACCAAGAAAAACAGGTCAGTTTTGATAAGGCCGTCCCCTTTTTTTTCTCCATTTACAGTCGTCCGACTGACCCATATTTTTGCGGTTTCAAAAAAAAAGTTACGAGGAAGGTATAAATGACCTAGTGAAACATTTTTTCACTTTTAATCTGAAATATCAACATTGTTTTCGCTTTTCTCGGCTGAGGTTCACCACAACATCGATCTTTTCTTCCTCCATTGCCGCCATGCTGATTTTTTAGCCACGTCTCGTTGTTTCCAGGCTCCACAGCAATGGTGCTTGGGTACCAGGCCTTCTAGTTCCAGATTGCTCCTGAATTTTTTTTTAAGATTTTTTTTTTTAATCCGACCGACCGACCCAAAATTAGGAAACGCATTCAACGGTAAACAGAGGAAAAAAAGGAGATGGCCTAATCAAAACATATCAAAACAGTCTTCAATTTCACTGCAGTTCAAAATGCAAGAACATGAAGGGGCGGGTCTACATAATTTGAACAGATTCATTATCACTTTAGTGTCTGCAGCTCAATTTGTTTGGAGCAAGTTATTTACTTTGCAGTTTCATGATAATAAGAAATTATCCTATTCGTGGTAACGAGAATAGTCCAACAACAACTCAACCAGTTGATACGTAGGTTAAAACTGGCCCCCTCGATGGATCATGCTCTTAGAAAGAAGGGAGAGTGGAAATGCATTCATTGTTGTGAATAAGCATTGGCCAGTTAGGTCATCTACAACCAGAGCTTGTGTCTCCTCTTTGAAAAGCAGATATCAATGTTTAACGTAAAATGACTACTTTGTATCTATTTATAGTTTATTAAATTTGCAATAAATTACTCTATGACTTGTACAGTTTAGCTTAGGTTCTGTTGAGCATAATAACACATTTACAGATGCATTTGTCAAGTGCTCTGTACGCTAGAGTAAACTTTGCTCTGTTTCTAAATGATGTTGTGTTCTATTAGACCATAGGAGTTATTTTTTATGACCTACACTGTATGAAAAAGGTTCCTTTAGAACGTAACATCACTGAAGTGAATAAATGAGGTGTCTATTGCTCGATCAAATTAAAAGTCACAAACTTTTCTGTCATCGACTATCGATTTTTATTGATTAATCAGGCTGTGTTCATCTTAGGAAACAACACAATTGGAGAGACCAAAGGTAGGCCACCAGCCAGCACTTGATCAATAAAAATCCATATCTTAAATGGTTGGAGAGGTAAAGCTCTAAGATTACCAGTAGTAACTTACCACGGAACTGTAGATTTCTTTCCAGTCTCCTTATAAGCCAGTTCTTGCACTTTTAAGATTCTTTCAGCTTGTAACTGATATAGAGTTTTCCTTGAAGGTAAACCAACATCGTACATTCCCTTAGGATAATCAACTCCCAAACGGGTTCCTTGGCCACCGGCTAGCAGCAACACAGCAACCTTTCCGTCACCAGTTACTTGCAGACCTTTCTCTCTCCAACTTATCACCTTGCTTTGATTCCCTTCTCCAATGACGCTTCCAACGTGTTCTGGAGGAACTGGTTCCAATTTCTCGTCTTTCTTTTCCCTAGCTTCATCTTCCTTCATCGTCTTGTCGAATGACCGGTTGATCTTGGCGAAGTCGATATTCCTGAGGTCATTGTAGAATGTTAACTTCTCCTTTTCGCTTAAGCCTTCCCAGTGCTTGAGCAAATGCTCTTGATTATTATCTTCTAGGTCTTTTCTTAACTTTTGTACATCCATTTTAGGACAAATTATCGGAACTTTGCACACAAAAGTAAATTTCCCGGAGACTTTATAAGTGCAAATACCTCTCTAGCCTCGTTTTCATTATGTCAACGTGGAGTTGAATTTCTCTAGGGAGGGGTGGTGTTAAACTAAGTAATGTTGTCGAGTTTATTATTTGTTTAAGTAAATGTTTTATCTGTTTTAATAGCAGATAAAAAACCAGACGATAAAAAATATAATTTATTTCAGATTCTTTAAAACTTTTCTCGTATTTTAATTTTTTCCGTAAAACATTTCTATTCGCTTTGCCAGGAGCAATTTTAACTTCTACTTCCTCCCCCTCTGCGTTTTGTTATTGTTATCAATGGTTGCCAAGTAAGAAAACATCCGTTTTTTCCTCGAAAGTCCCAAAATATACGAGGTCTAAAACGACATCTTAAATTACCGGAAATATTAATTAGGAAATTGAAAATATCATGCTGCTTACAAAGAGGGAATTTGAGAAAATCACAAAAGAACATGTGATGGTGAATCGAGCCGCAGGCGAGAGCTTACATAAAGAAATACTGTATATTTTTGGCTGGTGGCGCACCATGTTCAGCTGATTTTGCAACCCGATACTATTAAACTAGTAGTAATCATAGATTATAGTGCGTCTCCTTATCCCGTGGCACCTCGTCTTGACCTAGTACCTCAGTTTCATGAATTAATTCAGCCACTGTTTAAAAGGGCTATCTCGCGAGATATGTCACGCAGGCAAAAACGTCGGGCCGACATCAAACAAATTCACGCTATCACCGGGGTGCTGTGTACTCCGAAAGGTCTCAGATTTTTCCGACATATAAATAGTATATTTGTCTTGATTTCATTTCGGTTATTTCTCCGAATCTGAAATCATACTCCTCAGTACATGTACTAATACCGGAACCGGAAATGAGAAATTTCTGAGAAAGCCTGAAAATTCTTGGACACCGCGTTAATGGAGCATGAAATCGACGATTAAATCACGCAACATTCAACGTGAACTTCGCAAGATTTTCGGATAAAATTACAACTACCAGTTGCAAGTAAGACACAAGACTGTTGAATATAATTCCTTTATTAGCTAGGCAAATTTTAGTCACAAAACTGCGGAATCTTTAGTCGCAAATGCGACCGACAATTTCGAGCACTGTAAAGTTAAGGGATGGACCATTAGAAAAGTGATGGGGGGGGGGGGGGGGGGGGGGTGGTAACTTTGGGAGAGGCAAGAAATTTTTTTTTGTCCACCTAAGGTGGAAATCTTTTTTTTTTTTCACTCGATGGCTGGAATATTTTTTTTAATGGTTTATTTGTTAATTGTCCTTGGGCAGATTTTTTTTTGCGATAATGCGTGGGAATTTTTTTTCCTTAATAATTTACTGGGAAAATTTTTTTTTTTTGCTTTTGCCCCACCCCCCCATCACTTTTCTAATGGTCCATCCCTAATCTGCGTTCGCCTGCATACATGTACAGCGAATTGCACCGTACCGTAGAACATCGCGAAGAACGACGTCAGTATTTGGGTGAAAGCTTCCCAAATCAGGCAGAGAACCACAGCAGAATCAAGATAGAACATTCAAAACATACCAGAACGGTAGCGAGGAAAATCCGATAACTTCTTGCTTGATTCCAAAGAGACCCAACAACTTACTTGGTTCAGAGTAGTAGGTTTAGTAGGCATTGAAATATTGAGCCGTACGATTCCAAAATCGGGAAAATATCCGAAACTAAATCAAGACAAATAGATTATTCACATGTGACATTTCGGAACCCCAGCTCCTCAGCTCCCCAGCGCCGCTGTGACGTGGGTCAATTGGCAAGCATTTGGATTCGAGCTCTCATTGTTGCCATATATCGACACGTGCGATTTGGTAGAGAATTGGCGTTCGCACTAGTTTTTCTATCTTTTTGTGGTTCAGCTGTCCACGGTTGCATTTTGGCTTTCAGTTTGGGCTCTATCATGTCGTTGTCGCGTTAATTGTTCTACGTAGTAGCAGCTTTGCTCACTATGTTTGTATCCCCAGGATGATGCCTGGTTTCTACGCGCTGGGACTGCTGGATACTATTGTGACGTCTCAAGATGGCGCAGATTTTCTCGATTCGTTCCGCCTAGACGACGCGCTAAGCATGCTGGATACTATTGTAATGTTTCAAGATGGCGCAGATTTGGCACCGACACTTTTCTCGATTCGTTCCGCCCAGCCGACAAGATTAGGAAGCGTCTCCTTCGTCGACGCAACAAGAAACGAAGCTGAACCGAGAAAAGCCGTGAGCGATCATTGTTTGATCGGTACTTGCAGTGGTCTTTTTTTCTTATCACTATTTCAGGAAAGCACGAAAAAAGCAAGTGACACACTCAAACATCAACCGCGCGGTCTGGCCAGTACCTTACGCATGCACACAGCCATATCACCCTGGCAGTGGCAGCCATGGACAGCTGTTTCGTCCTGGTTAGGACTCATCAGCATGCCATAGCCCATCAATGGGCTCCTGACCATTTGTACTCCTGACTATTTGTATTCATCCAATGTGTTGCAATAGATCATTCACGGTTTTGCAGTTTCAACTAAACGAGACACCGAAAATCCCAACCAGGCTCTCAACAGGCATCACCGACAAAAATATAAGGATTTGTATGGAATTTTACCGTGACTTTGATAAATATCAAAATAAACAGTCATTCGGGTGTCCACGCATCATTAAGTGATGTCTGTCTGTTGTTTCTTGGCGGCTTTATGGCTTCTAAACGGCATTTTAGCAATTTTTGTTTTAGGCTAGTTTGTCTTTACCCAAAACCAAAATTCCAATAGCCAAGGGAAAATATAGTTGAACACTACTTAACGGACAACCCGTTATGACACTGAAGGTCATACTCGACCCATACTCCACCCATCTGAAGATCCGTGACGCTGACCAAAATTGGATCGCGGCTCTGGGGACGAGAATCACTGACAGTCTTCATGTTCCTGGTAGCCTCCGCGCGCACGGCAGACGTTACTGATTTCTTCCTTCGTCTGAAAAGGGACGAAGAAAAGAAACAGGGACGTCCACGCGCAGTCTACCTTCGTAAAACGAGTTAAACACGAATAATGCGTTCATAATCTTAGCAAAAACAACATAAGAAGAAAAGCCAACCCTTTTTTTCTTGTAGACACTTTGATGCACGAAAAACAAAAACATAAAAAATCTCGCTCCACTTCCTTTACCAATCAGAAGTAAAACCAAAACGAACCAATCGTGACTCACTCTCACACGTTTTCCCGCGCTTGGCGCCAGCGGCATATATTTTCTTCGACCTGTAATTGGATTATTAGATTGTCTGCCTCTGTTTTGATTGGCCAGAGTAATTGCTTTGGTTTTGGTTTTACGACACTCAATTGTACTTTTTTCACGTTTTTATTCTGGCTCTCACTTTTCAACTTCTTGTTCAGTTTACTGACTCATGTCTTAATCAACTTTTCTAGGTATGAAAAACCAAAACGAAAGCTCGAAACAAAATGATCGCATTCAAAACCTCGTGATCAAATGGGGACAACATCGTAAGCAAAATAGCAAGGGCTTTATTCCAAATTCTGAACAACAAAAAATATAATAAAAGCTCACAACCTCGCGCATCTGTTATTTTTGCAGTTTTCTATTAAATCTTATGTGTCGGTAATTAAAAGGAAAACAGTAAGGACTACGCAGACAAAGAATCCACAGGGCACTATGATGAATCGTTTGGTTGGTGGTGGAGGTGGGGTGGGGGAGGGGGGGGGGGAGGGGGGAGGTGCGTGGAGGACGTGGAAAAACGATAATCCTGAGTTCAGAACACACACAAATATGGCTGTGTTCCAAAGCACGAGAAAGGGAAAAAATATGAGATCTCATTTTTTATGAGAAGCTGAAAGGCAACTGTAACCACGCGCTCATATAGCTCCTCTCATGTGTTAAACATTTCGAAGGTAAAAGAAGGGAAAGGAAAAACCATAACTTACCAATTGAACTGACGAATGGTGCATTGTGCATCCCTCAAAACGATCTCACAACCCGTCAGTTATCACGGAAACTAATTCATAGCCCATTCTACGGTCGTGAGTTAAGGGACATGATCTTTGAATGGAAACGAGGCTTGAGTTGACCTTGCCTTGCCCTGTTTTTCACATGTAAAACATGTTTTTTTTTTCACATAATGACAAGTTACATTTATACCTAAGTGAAAAGCACTATAAATTTGTATCGCAAGAAAGTCATCTTCAAATCAACAAAGTGGGTAATTGTCATGCAATTGATGCCGTGATAGAGCAGTTTTCATTTGAGTGTCGTAAAACCAAAACCAAAGTAATTACTCTGGCCAATCACAGCAGTCGTAAACAATCCTACGAACCAATCAGAGCTCGAAGCAATTACATGTCGGCGGCGCCAAGCGCAGGAAAACGCGTGCGAGCAAGTCACGATTGGTTTACTTCTGATTGGTCGAGAAAGTGGCGCGAGATTTTTTAGCCAATCACAAAGCGTAGCAAGGCAAAACCAAAGCAATTGTGTAATTACTTTCGATACTCAATTGAAACCTGCTCTAAACTTCCAGTTTTTAATAACTAAATAAATTTAGCCTTTGGAACACAATACTTGTTTGCCATTTTAAAATCGTCTTAGGTTACTGATATCGCCTACTGACTCTATCAGTTTGCAAGGAAACATTGGCCGTTTTTATGCCAGAGACGTTAAATTCGTCTAGACGCAATTAACGTCTCAGACGTTAAATGCGTCTGGTATAAAAACGGGACGCATTAAAGTAGATGGCCACAGAGAAAAACACGAGATAGCAAAAACTATTCTCTGAAGTAACTGAAGTCGTCCCCAAATAAATTTTAAGAGCACGAATATATAAATAGGGCTAAATTCGTCCTTGTTAAGGTTACAGTGTACCTTCAGATCGAAAATTTATTGAAAAATTTTTTTTGGCGTTAAAATAAAGTTTACAGAATGAACTTTCATCCAAAAAAAAGGTATCGAAAAATAGTGAAAATTGACGGAGAAATGACGGTATAACTTTTGTGGGCGGAGTTTGTTTATTAAGCGATATGTTTTTTTAAACGCCGTTTTCTCAAAGTTAATTTTTCGCTTGTTGGGGACACTTTAAAGAGCTACAACTCAAAGGGAATTTGTTCGATTTTCCTTAAATTTGGACAGAAGCTAGGCTAACATATAAACAACAAAAACGTGTCGGCGAATTTCTTAATTCCGAAAACTTTTTCGTCAAGAGGCATTTCCGTGCGATCATTCCATTTTTTTCTCCCCTTTTCGAAAATATTCTGTAACTTTTCACTGCAATTGAATATGGAAAATCGCTGACACGTTTTTTTAGTGCTTCGTGTCCGGAAATCCAAGTAAAAATCAAATTAACAAAATATAATAATCGCTTTGAGTTATAGCGTTTGAAAGCTGATTCGGACGTTCGAATTTAGACGTCGTAAAAAATTCGACAATTCATTTTATTACCAAATGGTTTCCATATTTAGATAGCCAGCTCTATAAGCTTTAATTTGATATCTGGGTTTAGGTATATTAAGTGTAATCTTAAGACGCTAGAGCTGTTACACTGGAGGCACCCCCGAAGGTACACTGTAACCTTAAGGCCGTCCCGTTTTTATACTAAACGTATTTAACGTCTGAGACGTTTAAGTCGTCTGTTAAGTGCGTCTGAACGACGCACTTAAAAGAAGATGTTAAAGTCGTCAGACGTTAAATCCATCTGGCTTATTTTCCGTTTTTATACTAGACGTTAAAGTCGTCTCGAGACAACTTTAACGTCTCAGTCGATATTAACGTCTGTAGCATAAAAACAGCCATTCCTTCCAAAATAAAACCATTGTCGTATTTCTGATGTTACTCTAATGACATCGTGATTTGGATTAGCACGCAACGTTTGGGAGTGCTGTGGCCTGGCTCTCCGAGGAATCTGGAACGACAGTGGTTGAGCTGGTGGTTCCTTGGGCCATGAGTTGTTAATCCGGGTCTGGTTCAATTTCCTTGCTGTTGTGAAAGTTCCCTCGTATGTGAGCTCTGTTGCGCCTCAGCGCTCTTCCCATCGCGGTTGTTACAGGAACGAGCGAGGAACTCCAGACAACTCCTCCTTCCCTCAGCTGGTGTCCACTTTCGTGTCGTGGGATCTTGGATAGTAATTCTCTATCCCCGAGTACTTCCTAGGAGCTTCTTTGTAGATCGATCATTGTAGTATCTCTGGATTTTCTGCCTTTCCTCTAACCTGGAGGTAACCTCTTCGTTTGAGGTATCTCTTGGAATTTTTCTTTTTAGATTGTCTTGAAACGGGTAACCCAAGAATAACTCGGCGGCCGATGGCAACTTATTGTCAATGGGTGTGGCTCTCAAGCAAAGGAGGGCCATGTCTGGGTCCGCCTGAGTCATTCTTGCCTTGAGGAGAGCTATCTTGACTGATTTTTCTTGCGGACTCTCAATGAAGCCGTTACTGTATGGATAATTCGGGGGGCTTGTCGTATGTTAGAAACCCATGTCTCCTGCAAAATCATGGAATGCTTGGCCACTGTAGAGGCCCATTGTCAGACCTTACTACTCTTGGGATTCCTTGTTCGCTGAATTTTAACTACTGTGTGGCTAGTGCTGTGACTTGAGGAAAGACACAGGGACACCAAACAGGGAATGTTAGGAAAACGATTCCAATGGCGTTGTACTGTTTTTCCATACCTTTTTAAAATAGTCTCTTAAAGAAAACTTTGCGAAAGCTGATACAGTTTGAGCTTTTCGGTTCTTTTAGCTGAATATTTCAGCAGCAGAAAAATTTAGAGAAATTTTACAGGATTAAAATCCTGTCTCCGGAATTTACAAGTTGCTTTCACTTTTTGAAAAATCATAGCTGATCTTCTTTCGTACTCAACATGACATTTTTTAAAAAGAGTAAACGATTCGTTGGATGATCCTGAAAGAAAGGGTTACTAGGCATATCTATTATCTATCTATTTGATAATAAGCAAAACCATGAAACCACCCAGCCAAATCCTTTTATTTTAGCAAATAGCCAAAAAAGGTAAAACGGTTTACACGTGAACACAAGAACAACTTTTTCTAAAAATATTAAAACCAAAACCCAAACCAAAACCTTAACTGAATTTATGACCTTTTAAGCAATGCGAACATAGCCCGTAATGCACCTTACTTTAACACCCTTGTTTTACATGTTTTCGGCGCGAACAAATCATCAGCAATTAACAATGAACATAGTAAACTTGATTAGCCCAAGGTCCGCCTTCACCATCTGACTTGCAAGCTGTAGATTTCCCATACTTGTTATAGGTCTGTGGCGCTGTGGCACTGGCTGCACACCATCCGCCATTCTGAATTGCAAACATGCTGTATCCAGCTCTCAATGCAGCCACAGCGCACTTTGCAATGGGGTTCTTACGAGAGCCATATGATCCATCCAAGACAGAATCTTTTCCTTCCAAGGGTTGGATTGCTCGATTTCCGGTGTCTTTGAAGCATCCAATAGTTTCAGTTCCTTAAGATTAAGCCAGAAAAATAATAAAACTTTCATGCAGGGTTGGTGTTTCTGACGTTTAGATTAGTGAACGACTGTAGGAAGATGGTCTTATCACTACGTATATAATGACTAATTCACAGTGGTTTTACTCGATTAATGTATTGTTAGTTGGTAAGGGTATTGCGGTATGTGCTTCTTGAGTTAAATGGGTGTGGAATGAATCATCTTTAAAATGGATTCGCTTTGGCAATTGGGAATGATTGGTTACCTTTAATGTAGTACACCTGATTGGCCCATGGTCCACCTCTTCCATCTGACTTGCAAGCCGATGACTTTCCATATTTATTGAAGGTTCTTACAGCCGAAAAGCTGGCCGCACACCAGCCACCATCCTGAACAGCAAACATGTGGAATCCTCGCTTTTTCGCTGCTTGATAGCATTTTTCGATGGCGTCTTGCCTTGTCTTGTAACTGCCATGCAAAATGTAATCTTGGCCTTCTAAGGTCGGTATTGCACGACTAGACCGGTCCTGGAAACAACCGATTGTTTCATAATGAAGAAACGGTACTAGAAAGAAAGAGTTAATGTCAGCACAACCTAACTGATGCAGCTGGTCATGGCAAATGGTTCGATTCTTCTATTTGACGTCAATTACCAGTACGAATCTGTGTTCCATGGAGTTCTATTTGATGGCTCGATCTCTAATTTATTATTGTCATGGATATCAGCAACTACATCACATTTTTCTTCGTAATTTCTCTTTCAAGTTATAGTTTCTTTTAATTTGAAAACAAATTTGTATGTTTAAAAACTGTAAATGGCGATGTAAGAATCCCTCCAGCTAACAAGTAATAAATCAGACAATAACTTGAAAAGCAATTGCTTTTAATTTTTAGCTATTGCGACGAATTATTAGTATCCAGAGTTCACCGACGTTACTTCTCCAAAACATTTACTGTGATCAACATAGTTTCGAGTTACCTGGTTTCCCTTTGATGACATACACCTGATTTGCCCACGGTCCGCCTTCACCATCTGACTTGCAAGCTGTAGATTTCCCATACTTGTTATAGGTCTGTGGCGCTGTGGCACTGGCTGCACACCATCCGCCATTCTGAACTGCAAACATGCTATATCCAGCTCTCATTGCAGCCACAGCGCACTTTGCAATAGGGTTCTTACGAGAGCCATATGATCCATCCAAGACAGAATCCTTTCCTTCCAAGGATTGGATTGCTCGATTTCCGGTGTCTTTGTAGCATCCAATAGTTTCATACCCTTAAGATAAAGCCAAAAATAGAAGAAAACTTTCATGCAGGTTTGGTATTTGAACGTTAAGAGTAGTGAACCAGTAAAGGAAGATGGTCGTAGCTTATGTAATGACTAATTCACGGTCGTTTTTTTCAAATTATCTGTAGTTAGATGTTCAGGTTATTGCTCTAAGTGCTTCTCGAGTTAAATGTGCATTGGAACTAATCATCTTTAAAATGGATTCGCTTTGGCGATTGGGAATGAATGGTTACCTTTAATGTAGTACACCTGATTGGCCCATGGTCCGCACTAACTATTAGTTTCATACCCATAACATAAAGCCAAAACTAAAATAGAACTTTCCAACAGGGTTGGTTTTTGAACGTTTGGAGTAGTGAACGATTGTGAGAAGAAAGTTATGGTTATTCTACTGAAGTTACGTGACTTTTAAACACTTTAAACAGCCAATATTGACACGATGACCAACAACTGAAGAAAACAAGTAAACAAGTTAACAAGTCTTCACGATCATAAGAATTATATCCTTAAAAGTTAAAGGAGTACTACTATCAAAAAATGTTTTTTTTCTTTTATCATGGTGGTTGTTGAAAGGTGATTTGGATACGTAACAATATTGCAGGAACTATTTAACTGTTGGCCACGAAATGTTTAATTGCATTGTTTAATGTTAGGGGTGACAAATGGTCTGTCACAATCTATGAAAGTCGCAACCTTTTAGTGAAATTTATGTCCCTCTCTCTGTTGTCATTTTTTTAAGCCATTCTCTAGCTACGTGTTTGCAGTCTTTCTCTTTTCATGAAACTGTTCGGGAGTCTCTGTCTCCTTTACAAAAGTTAAAACGTTCGGGATTGCACAGAAAAATGTCAGTCTCGAATTTACCATCCCCCAACCCCTAATTTTGCATGGAAGAAGCCGTCTGTCTTACCTTTGATGAGATACACCTGATTTGCCCCTCCTCCACCTTCCCCATCCGACTTGCAAGCTGTAGATTTCCCATACTTGTTATAGGTCTGTGGTGCTGAGGCACTGGCTGCACACCATCCACCATTTTGAACTGCAAACATGCTGTATCCCGCTCTCATTGCAGCCACAGCGCACTTTGCAACGGGGTTCTTACGAGAGCCATATGATCCATCCAAGACAGAATCCTTTCCTTCCAAAGGTTGGATAGCTCGATTTCTGGTGTCTCTGTAGCATCCAATAGTTTCATACCCTATAAATAAATAAATAAATAAATAAATAAATAAATAAATAAATAAATAAATAAATAAATAAATAAATAAATAATAAATACAGTCTTTATTTAAAGAGGGTTGCACTAAATAGCAAAGCTAATAAACATGCGGCCCTCTATAACACTAGTCTAATTTACAAAACTATGAAAATTACGAATTTAGATATAAATGATAAAAATAGCACTAAAAACTTCGAACTTGAATAGACAATAAAACTTAAACTAATTACTTTACATTATAACAGTAAGAAATCTAAAAACTAACATTTAAACAATAAAATGATTAAGAAGCTGTTGCTGATTAGAAAGTACATTACACGTTGCCTGCTTAAAAGAATATAATGTGTCCCTTTGTTTTAAATAAAGAGATAAAGCATTCCATAATTGACAACAGGTGGTGGTAAAGGTTTTTCCTCCTTCAGTCTGACGTTTAAAGCGAGGACATCTTAAGTTAAAATTAAGATAAAGTCAAAAATAGAATAAAACATTCCAACAGGGATGGTGTTTGAACGTTTGGAGTAGCGAACGATTGTGACAAGAAGGTTATTATAGTTATTCTACTGAAGTTACGTGCTTTTAAACACTTTGAACATCCAATTTTGACACGATGACTAACAACTGAAGTGAAGCATAGTCATTTATTTATTTTATTTATTTATTTTTATTTTTTTATTGCTTTTATTGAACAATACACGTAATACTTACAATACAGTACATTACTCTACATACAATACAAGATAAAATAATACTACATATAAAACCTACAAACAATATCTCATAAATTACAGAGACGTACTAACACAAACTTAAAATTAAATAAATAAATAAATAAATAAATAAATAAAGACGGGTGATTCGGCCATATGGAACGCTGCAGGAGAAAAGAAAAAGAGGGAAGCTGCATATTTAGCTTAAATAGTTTAGAAAAGGGCGCCACTTCTTTTTGTGAAAATCAAGCCTGTTATTCTTAAAAGCAATGTGATTTTCAATACATTCTATAAACTTTAATTTCGCTGTAAGGTGAGCCAGGGGAGGTCGAGACTTTCTTTGCCGATTGTAAAATATTATTTGCTTACAAATGATGATGATATGATTCAGGAGTGTCCAAAACCGAGTATTAATAGTGTATCCAAGCATGATAACAATTTTGTCAAGTGCGTTGATTCCAAAGTCAAGTTCGTTTAGCCACGAGATTACTGATTTCCAGAAGTTCTGACTGGCCTTACATTCAAAGAATAAATGCTCGAGGGATTCTTCCGCCTCCTCGCAAAAGGAACACAAATTCGAATTCGTGAAATTCATTTTGTACAGCAGATTATTCGTATAATCGCCCCCGGAAACCCCCTGCACCCTCTTATACACTCGCAGATCACTGGACAGTCCCCTCGCTATAATCTGAGACCAAAAGCGCATACCACTATAGCGGCAAAAACCGACCGATTTGCCAGTTTTGTCAGCGTAAAATATGCGCATAGAGCGCTCGTCATCTAGTCCTCGGTTATTTCTTCATACATTCATGCGTGTGTGTGTGTGTGTGTGTGTGTGTGTGTGTGTGTTATAGAGTAATTTATTATCATATTAAATTATAGAGTAACTTACTGTGAAACTATTTATTTGTAGTATATATTTATTATCGACCTACACTGTAATTCAGCCATAGGCTGCGAGAGTGATAAATAAACAAATCATCATGATACTATGCGATGAAGGAGATTAAACTAAAAGCATCTAGTTCGGACGTCCAGAGTAACCTTGAAGAGAATTAAAAATATTTGGTCCCACTTGATTATGTGGTTGGGAAATTGTGTATTATATTTATGCATTGAGGTAGGAGAGACACGTGCTTGTGCGACTAAATGCCAGTATAATTTCTTAGAAGTTAAAAGCGGGAAGTTAACAACATCATCGCCTAATTATAGAAGGAAATTCTAAGTTTCTATTTCGTTGTTGTCTCAAGTTAACGTTAGCTGTGTTGAGTAAATTCTTCCACGGAAGTGGGAGCGCCATTGATAGACCAAAAAGCATCAAGTATTCGTTAACATTTAGTCCATTGCTCCTAAAGTGATCCCATGATCGGAGTTTTCCATTGTCGGAAAGGATGTCGGAGACTTTAGCGATTCCCTTTTTGAGTAGCTTGTTACTGAATATGGGTATATTTTCAATACGTAAATGATGATTGTTCCATATAATTTCCTCTAGGACATCTTCACGAGAAGATATAACTTTATTATTGATTGTTGACCACGCTGTTAGGCAATCGCGATAGAATTTGGGGAGATTATCAAAGGACAATTCAGCCGGCCTAAAGTTGCATTTCAGAATAAAAATACCACCGTAGTATCCTCTTCAGATAAAGTGACAAGATATGTTTCCAAGGCCTGAAATATTCTTCGGAGAATTTTTTGAGGCAGGTGATACGCTGAGTCGTAATGGCAGATTCAATATGAGGCATGTGGAGACCGCCTTCTTTATAATCACTGATGAGAGCTATCCGCTTGATTTATCCTTTCCCTTCCAGATGAAATTAAACATGGAATTGGCTATTTTAATTATGGATTTATCGAGACAAATTAGGGAAGCGCGGTACATAAATTTGGGTAAGGCGAAGGTCTTAACAACCTGAACTTTACCCATTATAGTCAGGTTCCTCTATTGCCAAGAATATAAAAATTTTTCAAGAGAATCTAGGATGTTGTTGAAATTTAGTTCTTGTTTTAATCGCCAGTTATATGTGAAATATATACCAAGAATCTTCATAGGTTTATTTACTTTCTCTATATTGAGCGGCTCTTCACAGTTATGGCTGCTGCCCAGCCAGTAGGCTTCAGTTTTGTCTTCATTTAGTTTTAAGCAGGAACATTCACCGCACCGAAATGTTTTATTGTAACGGACAAGTTCTGCAATGAAATTTTATTTCCTAGAAAAGTAGTAAGGTCGTCCGCAAAGGCCGCAAGTTTAAATTCTTTATTACCTATTTGGATGCCTTTGATGTCTGGGTCACTGCGGATTTTGATTAGTAGTATTTCAAGAGCTATGATGAATAGATAAGGCGATAGCGGATCACCTTGCCTAACGCCTCTTTGAATCTCCAAAAGAGGAGTCGAAAAGCCATTATTAGTAACACAGCTTGAGATGTTGGTGTAAAGAGAAGAGACCCATTTGATAAAGGATTCCCCGAAATTAAAGGATTTTAAAGTCTTCAACAGAAAGTTCCAGCTAAGTGAATCAAATGCTTTTTCAAAATCAAGTGCAACCATCAAACCAGGAAGTTGTTCGGTCTTTATAAATTCTATGATGTCGTCAATAGTCCTCACCGCGTCAAAAATGTTTCTTCCTTTAACGTCAGTAAGCCATGTGCATACTGATCTTCATTAATAATGTAAGGGAGTACCTTAACTAATCTAGAGGCTAAAGCCTTTGAGGCTATCTTAACGTCAACGTTTAACAACGAGATTGGTCGCCAGTTCTTGATATATCTCCTGTCTCGGTTTTTCTTCTCAATAAGCATAATGACGGCCTGCCTTTGAGAGTTCGATAATTCACCATGTGTAAAAGAGCATAGTCATTTAGGCCAGTTAACAAGTCTTCACAATCATAAGCATTATATCCTTAAAAGTTAAAGGAGTACGACTATCAAAAAATATTGTTTCTTTTGTTATGGTGGTTGTTGGAAGGTGATTTGTGTACGTAAAAACATTGCAGGCAATTTTTTTTTTAAAAATTAAAACTGATGGCCACGAAATGTTAAATTGTACTGATTGTTAAATGTTAGGGGTGACAAATGGTCTGTCACAATCTATGGAAGTCGCAATCTTTTAGTCAAATTTATGTCCCGGTCTCTGTTGTCCCTTTTTAAAGCCATTCTCTAGCTACGTGTTCGTAATCTTTCTTTTTTCACGAAGCTGGTCTGTCAAATACTATGGATGTCGCAAAGTGAACAAAGCTATGTGTTCGCAGTCATTCTTTTTTCACGAAGCTGTTCGGGAGTCTATGTCGCCTATTCAAAAGTTGAAACGTTTCAGGATTGCACAGAAAAATGTCAGTCTCGAATTTACCATTCTCCCCACTAATTTTGCATGGAAGAAGCCGTTTCCCTTACCTTTGATGATGACATACACCTGATTTGCCCATCCTCCACCTTCCCCATCCGACTTGCAAGCTGTAGATCTCCCATACTTGTTATAGGTCTGTGGTGCTGTGGCACTGGCTGCACACCATCCACCATTTTGAACTGCAAACATGTTGTATCCCGCTCTCATTGCAGCCACAGCGCACTTTGCAATGGGGTTCTTTCGCGCCCAATACAAGCCATCCAGGACAGAATCCTTTCCTTCCAAGGGTTGGATTGCTCGATTTCCGGTGTCTTTGTAGCATCCAATAGTTTCATACCCTTAAGATAAAGCCAAAAATAGAATAAAACGTTCCAACAGGGTTGGTGTTTGAAAGTTTGGAGTAGCGAACGATTGTGAGAAGAAGGTTGTTATAGTTATTCTACTGAAGTTACGTGACTTTTAAACACGTTGAACAGCCAATTTTGACACGATGACCAACAACTGAAGAAAAGCATAGTCATTTAGGCCAGTTAACAAGTCTTCACAATCATAAGCATTATATACTTAAAAGTTAAAGGAGTACTACTATCAAAAAATGTTTTTTTTCCTTTATCATGGTGGTTGTTGGAAGGTTATTTGGATACGTAACAATACTGCAGGAACTATTTAACTGTTGGCCACGAAATGTTAAATTGCATTGTTTAATGTTAGGGGTGACAAATGGTTTGTCACAATCTATGAAAGTGGCAACCTTCTGTCAAATTTATGTCCCCGTCTCTGTTGTCATTTTTTCAAGCCATTCTCTAGCTACGTGTTCGCAGTCTTTCTTTTTTCACGAAGCTGTTCAGGTGTCTCTGTCTCCTTTCCAAAAGTTAATACGTTTCGGGATTGCAGAGAAAAATGCCAGTCTCGAATTTACCATTCTCCACCCCTAATGTTGCATGGTAGAAGCCGTTTTTCTTACCATTGATGACATACACCTGATTTGCCCACGGTCCGCCTTCACCATCTGACTTGCAAGCTGTAGATTTCCCATACTTGTTATAGGTCTGTGGTGCTGTGGCACTGGCTGCACACCATCCGCCATTCTGAACTGCAAACATGCTGTATCCAGCTCTCATAGCAGCCACAGCGCACTTTGCAATGGGGTTCTTACGAGAGCCATACGATCCATCCAAGAAAGAATCCTTTCCTTCCAAGGATTGGATTGCTCGATTTCCGGTGTCTTTGTAGCATCCAATAGTTTTAAACGATGAAGATGAAGCTAAAAATAGAATAAACCTTTCAAGCAGGGTTGATGTTTGAACGTTAAGAATAGTGAAACAGTAAAGGCAGATGGTCGTAGTTTACGTAATGACTAATTTACGGTCGTTTTACTCAATTTACGTATAGTTAGATGTTCAGGGTATTGCTCTAAGTGCTTCTCGAGTTAAATGTGCATTGGCGTTTGGGAATGATTGGTTACCTTGAATGTAGTACACCTGATTGGCCCATGGTCCACCTTTACGATTAGTTTCATACCCTTAAGATCATGAAAGCCAAAAATAGAATAAAACTTTCCAACAGGGTTAGTGTTTGAACGTTTGGAGTAGCGAACGTTTGTGAGAAGATGGTTATAGTTTTTCTACTGATGTTACGTGACTTTTAAACACATTGAACATCCAATTTTGACACGATGACCAACAACTGAAGAACAGCATAGTCATTTAGGCCAGTTTAAAGGAGTACTACTAGCAAAACATGTTTTTAATATTGTCATGGTGGTCGTTGGAATGTGATTTGTATACGTAGCAATACTACAGGGACTATTTAACTGTTGGCCACGAAATGGTAAACTGCATATGTTAAATATTAAGGGAGACAAATGGTTTATCAAAAACTATGGATGTCGCAAAGTGAACAAAGTGAACAAAGCTATGTGTTCGCAGTCTTTGTTTTTTCACAAAGCTATTCGGTAGTCTATATCGCCTATTCAAAAGTTGAAACGTTTCGAGATTTCACAGAAAAATGTCAGTCTCGAATTTACCATTCTCCACCCCTAATTTTGCATGGAAGAAGCCGTCTGTCTTACCTTTGATCAGATAGACCTGATTTGCCCCTCCTCCACCTTCCCCATCCGACTTGCAAGCTGTAGATTTCCCATACTTGTTATAGGTCTGTGGTGCTGTGGCACTGGCTGCACACCATCCGCCATTCTGAACTGCAAACATGATGTATCCCGCTCTCATTGCAGCCACAGCGCACTTTGCAATGGGGTTCTTACGAGAGCCATATGATCCATCCAAGACAGAATCCTTTCCTTCCAAAGGTTGGATAGCTCGATTTCCGGTGTCTCTGTAGCATCCAATAGTTTTAAACCCTATAAATAAATAAATAAATAAATAAATAAATAAATAAATAATAAATAAATAAAGTCTTTATTTAAAGAGGGTTGCACTAAATAGCAAAGCTAATAAACATGCGGCCCTCTATAACACTAGTCTAATTTACAAAACTATGAAAATTACGAATTTAGATATAAATGATAAAAATAGCACTAAAAACTTCGAACTTGAATAGACAATAAAACTTAAACTAATTACTTTACATTATAACAGTAAGAAATCTAAAAACTAACATTTAAACAATAAAATGATTAAGAAGCTGTTGCTGATTAGAAAGTACATTACACGTTGCCTGCTTAAAAGAATATAATGAGTCCCTTTGTTTTAAATAAAGAGATAAAGCATTCCATAATTGACAACAGGTGGTGGTAAAGGTTTTTCCTCCTTCAGTCTGACGTTCAAAGCGAGGACATCTTAAGTTAAAATTAAGATAAAGTCAAAAATAGAATAAAACATTCCAACAGGGATGGTGTTTGAACGTTTGGAGTAAAGAACGATTGTGAGAAGAAGGTTATTATAGTTATTCTACTGAAGTTACGTGACTTTTAAACACTTTGAACATCCAATTTTGACACGATGACTAACAACTGAAGTGAAGCATGGTCATTTATTTATTTTATTTCTTTATTTTTATTTTTTTATAGCTTTTATTGAACAATACACGTAATACTTACAATACAGTACATTGCTCTACATACAATACAAGATAAAATAATACTACACATAAAACCTACAAACAATATCTACGTTAAATTACAGAGACGTACTAACACAAACTTAAAATTAAATAAATAAATAAATAAATAAATAAATAAAGACGGGTGATTCGGCCATATGGAACGCTGCAGGAGAAAAGAAAAAGAGAGAAGCTGCATATTTAGCTTAAATAGTTTAGAAAAGGGCGCCACTTCTTTTTGTGAAAATCAAGCCTGTTATTCTTAAAAGCAATGTGATTTTTAATACATTCTATATACTTTAATTTGGCTGTAAGGTGAGCCAGGGAAGGTCGAGATTTTCTTTGCCGATTGTAAAATATTATTTGCTTACAAATGATGATGATATGATTCAGGAGTGTCCAAAACCGAGTATTAATAGTGTATCCAAGCATGATATCAATTTTGTCAAGTGCGTTGATTCCAAAGTCAAGTTCGTTTAGCCACGAGATTACTGATTTCCAGAAGTGCTGACTGGCCTTACATTCAAAGAATAAATGCTCGAGGGATTCTTCCGCCTCCTCGCAAAAGGAACACAAATTCGAATTCGTGAAATTCATTTTGTACAGCAGATTATTCGCATAATACTATGCGATGAAGGAGATTAAACTAAAAGCATCTAGTTCGGACGTCCAGAGTAACCTTGAAGAGTATTAAAAATATTTGGTCCCACTTGATTATGTGGTTGGGAAATTGTGTATTATATTTATGCATTGAGGTAGGAGAGACACGTGCTTGTGCGACTAAATGCCAGTATAATTTCTTAGAAGTTAAAAGCGGGAGGTTAACAACATCATCGCCTAATTATAGAAGGAAATTCTAAGTTTCTATTTCGTTGTTGTCTCAAGTTAACGTTAGCTGTGTTGAGTAAATTCTTCCAAGGAAGTGGGAGCGCCTTTGATAGACCAAAAAGCATCAAGTATTCGTTAACATTTAGTCCATTGCTCCTAAAGTGATCCCATGATCGGAGTTTTCCATTGTCGGAAAGGATGTCGGAGACTTTAGCGATTCCCTTTTTGAGTAGCTTGTTACTGAATATGGGTATATTTTCAATACGTAAATGATGATTGTTCCATATAATTTCCTCTAGGACATCTTCACGAGAAGATATAACTTTATTATTGATTGTTGACCACGCTGTTAGGCAATCGCGATAGAATTTGGGGAGATTATCAAAGGACAATTCAGCCGGCCTAAAGTTGCATTTCAGAATAAAAATACCACCGTAGTATTTCAGATAAAGTGACAAGATATGTTTCCAAGGCCTGAAATATTCTTCGGAGAATTTTTTGAGGCAGGTGATACGCTGAGTCGTAATGGCAGATTCAATATGAGGCATGTGGAGACCGCCTTCTTTATAATCACTGATGAGAGCTATCCGCTTGATTTATCCTTTCCCTTCCAGATGAAATTAAACATGGAATTGGCTATTTTAATTATGGATTTATCGAGACAAATTAGGGAAGCGCGGTACATAAATTTGGGTAAGGCGAAGGTCTTAACAACCTGAACTTTACCCATTATAGTCAGGTTCCTCTATTGCCAAGAATTTAAGGATTTTTCAAGAGAATCTAGGATGTTGTTGAAATTTAGTTCTTGTTTTAATTGCCAGTTATATGTGAAATATATACCAAGAATCTTCATAGGTTTATTTACTTTCTCTATATTGAGCGGCTCTTCACAGTTATGGCTGCTGCCCAGCCAGTAGGCTTCAGTTTTGTTTTCATTTAGTTTTAAGCAGGAACATTCACCGCACCGAAATGTTTTATTGTAACGGACAAGTTCTGCAATGAAATTTTATTTCCTAGAAAAGTAGTAAGGTCGTCCGCAAAGGCCGCAAGTTTAAATTCTTTATTACCTATTTGGATGCCTTTGATGTCTGGGTCACTGCGGATTTTGATTAGTAGTATTTCAAGAGCTACGATGAATAGATAAGGCGATAGCGGATCACCTTGCCTAACGCCTCTTTGAATCTCGAAAAGAGAAGTCGAAAAGCCATTATTAGTAACACAGCTTGAGATGTTGGTGTAAAGAGTAGAGAACCATTTGATAAAGGATTCCCCGAAATTAAAGGATTTTAAAGTCTTCAACAGAAAGTTCCAGCTAAGTGAATCAAATGCTTTTTCAAAATCAAGTGCAACCATCAAACCAGGAAGTTGTTCGGTCTTTATAAATTCTATGATGTCGTCAATAGTCCTCACCGCGTCAAAAATGTTTCTTCCTTTAACGTCAGTAAGCATACTGATCTTCATTAATAATGTAAGGGAGTACCTTAACTAATCTAGAGGCTAAAGCCTTTGAGGCTATCTTAACGTCAACGTTTAACAACGAGATTGGTCGCCAGTTCTTGATATATCTCCTGTCTCGGTTTTTCTTCTCAATAAGCCTAATGACGGCCTGCTTTTGAGAGTTCGATAATTCACCATGTGTAAAAGAGCATAGTCATTTAGGCCAGTTAACAAGTCTTCACAATCATAAGCATTATATCCTTAAAAGTTAAAGGAGTACGACTATCAAAAAATATTGTTTCTTTTATTATGGTGGTTGTTGGAAGGTGATTTGTGTACGTAAAAACATTGCAGGCAATTTTTTTTAAAAAGTTAAAACTGATGGCCACGAAATGTTAAATTGTACTGATTGTTAAATGTTAGGGGTGACAAATGGTCTGTCACAATCTATGGAAGTCGCAATCTTTTAGTCAAATTTATGTCCCGGTCTCTGTTGTCCCTTTTTAAAGCCATTCTCTAGCTACGTGTTCGTAATCTTTCTTTTTTCACGAAGCTGGTCTGT
Organism: Cladopsammia gracilis; assembly: GCA_022457155.1. Lineage (NCBI taxonomy): Eukaryota > Metazoa > Cnidaria > Anthozoa > Scleractinia > Dendrophylliidae > Cladopsammia > Cladopsammia gracilis. The sequence continues at coordinate 1,523,922 of JAJGOT010000139.1, read as the reverse complement.
CAAATACTATGGATGTCGCAAAGTGAACAAAGCTATGTGTTCGCAGTCATTCTTTTTTCACGAAGCTGTTCGGGAGTCTATGTCGCCTATTCAAAAGTTGAAACGTTTCGGGATTGCACAGAAAAATGTCAGTCTCGAATTTACCATTCTCCCCACTAATTTTGCATGGAAGAAGCCGTTTCCCTTACCTTTGATGATGACATACACCTGATTTGCCCATCCTCCACCTTCCCCATCCGACTTGCAAGCTGTAGATCTCCCATACTTGTTATAGGTCTGTGGTGCTGTGGCACTGGCTGCACACCATCCACCATTTTGAACTGCAAACATGTTGTATCCCGCTCTCATTGCAGCCACAGCGCACTTTTCAATGGGGTTCTTTCGAACCCAATACAAGCCATCCAGGACAGAATCTCTTCCTTCCAATGGTTGGATTGCTCGATTTCTGGTGTCTTTGTAGCATCCAATAGTTTCATACCCTTAAGATAAAGCCAAAAATAGAATAAACGTTCCAACAGGGTTGGTGTTTGAAAGTTTGGAGTAGCGAACGATTGTGAGAAGAAGGTTGTTATAGTTATTCTACTGAAGTTACCTGACTTTTAAACACGTTGAACAGCTAATTTTGACACGATGACCAACAACTGAAGAAAAGCATAGTCATTTAGGCCGGTTAACAAGTCTTCACAATCATAAGCATTATATACTTAAAAGTTAAAGGAGTACTACTATCAAAAAATGTTTTTTTCTTTTATCATGGTGGTTGTTGGAAGGTTATTTGGATACGTAACAATACTGCAGGAACTATTTGACTGTTGGCCAGGAAATGTTAAATTGCATTGTTTAATGTTAGGGGTGACAAATGTTTGTCACAATCTATGAAAGTGGCAACCTTCTGTCAAATTTATGTCCCAGTCTCTGTTGTCATTTTTTCAAGCCATTCTCTAGCTACGTGTTCGCAGTCTTTCTTTTTTCACGAAGCTGTTCAGGTGTCTCTGTCTCCTTTCCAAAAGTTAATACGTTTCGGGATTGCAGAGAAAAATGCCAGTCTCGAATTTACCATTCTCCACCCCTAATGTTGCATGGTAGAAGCCGTTTTTCTTACCATTGATGACATACACCTGATTTGCCCATCCTCCGCCTTCACCATCTGACTTGCAAGCTGTAGATTTCCCATACTTGTTATAGGTCTGTGGTGCTGTGGCACTGGCTGCACACCATCCGCCATTCTGAACTGCAAACATGCTGTATCCAGCTCTTATAGCAGCCACAGCGCACTTTGCAATGGGGTTCTTACGAGAGCCATACGATCCATCCAAGAAAGAATCCTTTCCTTCCAAGGATTGGATTGCTCGATTTCCGGTGTCTTTGTAGCATCCAATAGTTTTAAACGATGAAGATGAAGCTAAAAATAGAATAAACCTTTCAAGCAGGGTTGGTGTTTGAACGTTAAGAGTAGTGAAACAGTAAAGGCAGATGGTCGTAGTTTACGTAATGACTAATTTACGGTCGTTTTGCTCAATTTACGTATAGTTAGATGTCTAGGGTGGTATTGCTCTAAGTGCTTCTCGAGTTAAATGTGCATTGGCGTTTGGGAATGATTGGTTACCTTGAATGTAGTACACCTGATTGGCCCATGGTCCACCTTTACGATTAGTTTCATACCCTTAAATCATGAAAGCCAAAAATAGAATAAAACTTTCCAACAGGGTTAGTGTTTGAACATTTGGAGTAGCGAACGTTTGTGAGAAGATGGTTATAGTTTTTCTACTGATGTTACGTGACTTTTAAACACATTGAACATCCAATTTTGACACGATGACCAACAACTGAAGAACAGCATAGTCATTTAGGCCAGTTTAAAGGAGTACTACTAGCAAAAAATGTTTTTAATATTGTCATGGTGGTCGTTGGAATGTGATTTGTATACGTAGCAATACTACAGGGACTAGTTAACTGTTGGCCACGAAATGGTAAACTGCATATGTTAAATATTAAGGGAGACAAATGGTTTATCAAAAACTATGGATGTCGCAAAGTGAACAAAGTGAACAAAGCTATGTGTTCGCAGTCTTTGTTTTTTCACAAAGCTATTCGGTAGTCTATATCGCCTATTCAAAAGTTGAAACGTTTCGGGATTGCACAGAAAAATGTCAGTCTCGAATTTACCATTCTCCACCCCTAATTTTGCATGGAAGAAGCCGTCTGTCTTACCTTTGATGAGATACACCTGATTTGCCCCTCCTCCACCTTCCCCATCCGACTTGCAAGCTGTAGATTTCCCATACTTGTTATAGGTCTGTGGTGCTGTGGCACTGGCTGCACACCATCCGCCATTCTGAACTGCAAACATGATGTATCCCGCTCTCATTGCAGCCACAGCGCACTTTGCAATGGGGTTCTTACGAGAGCCATATGATCCATCCAAGACAGAATCCTTTCCTTCCAAAGGTTGGATAGCTCGATTTCCGGTGTCTCTGTAGCATCCAATAGTTTCATACCCTATATATAAATAAATAAATAAATAATAAATAAATAAAGTCTTTATTTAAAGAGGGTTGCACTAAATAGCAAAGCTAATAAACATGCGGCCCTCTATAACACTAGTCTAATTTACAAAACTATGAAAATTACGAATTTAGATATAAATGATAAAAATAGCACTAAAAACTTCGAACTTGAACAGACAATAAAACTTAAACTAATTACTTTGCATTATAACAGTAAGAAATCTAAAAACTAACATTTAAACAATAAAATGATTAAGAAGCTGTTGCTGATTAGAAAGTACATTACACGTTGCCTGCTTAAAAGAATATAATGTGTCCCTTTGTTTTAAATAAAGAGATAAAGCATTCCATAATTGACAACAGGTGGTGGTAAAGGTTTTTCCTCCTTCAGTCTGACGTTTAAAGCGAGGACATCTTAAGTTAAAATTAAGATAAAGTCAAAAATAGAATAAAACATTCCAACAGGGATGGTGTTTGAACGTTTGGAGTAAAGAACGATTGTGAGAAGAAGGTTATTATAGTTATTCTACTGAAGTTACGTGACTTTTAAACACTTTGAACATCCAATTTTGACACGATGACTAACAACTGAAATGAAGTATGGTCATTTATTTATTTTATTTCTTTATTTTTATATTTTTATAGCTTTTATTGAACAATACACGTAATACTTACAATACAGTACATTGCTCTACATACAATACAAGATAAAATAATACTACACATAAAACCTACAAACAATATCTACGTTAAATTACAGAGACGTACTAACACAAACTTAAAATTAAATAAATAAATAAATAAATAAATAAATAAATAAATAAATAAAGACGGGTGATTCGGCCATATGGAACGCTGCAGGAGAAAAGAAAAAGAGAGAAGCTGCATATTTAGCTTAAATAGTTTAGAAAAGGGCGCCACTTCTTTTTGTGAAAATCAAGCCTGTTATTCTTAAAAGCAATGTGATTTTCAATACATTCTATATACTTTAATTTGACTGTAAGGTGAGCCAGGGAAGGTCGAGATTTTCTTTGCCGATTGTAAAATATTATTTGCTTACAAATGATGATGATATGATTCAGGAGTGTCCAAAACCGAGTATTAATAGTGTATCCAAGCATGATATCAATTTTGTCAAGTGCGTTCATTCCAAAGTCAAGTTCGTTTAGCCACGAGATTACTGATTTCCAGAAGTGCTGACTGGCCTTACATTCAAAGAATAAATGCTCGAGGGATTCTTCCGCCTCCTCGCAAAAGGAACACAAATTCGAATTCGTGAAATTCATTTTGTACAGCAGATTATTCGCATAATACTATGCGATGAAGGAAATTAAACTAAAAGCATCTAGTTCGGACGTCCAGAGTAACCTTGAAGAGAATTAAAAATATTTGGTCCCACTTGATTATGTGGTTGGGAAATTGTGTATTATATTTATGCATTGAGGTAGGAGAGACACGTGCTTGTGCGACTAAATGCCAGTATAATTTCTTAGAAGTTAAAAGCGGGAGGTTAACAACATCATCGCCTAATTATAGAAGGAAATTCTAAGTTTCTATTTCGTTGTTGTCTCAAGTTAACGTTAGCTGTGTTGAGTAAATTCTTCCAAGGAAGTGGGAGCGCCATTGATAGACCAAAAAGCATCAAGTATTCGTTAACATTTAGTCCATTGCTCCTAAAGTGATCCCATGATCGGAGTTTTCCATTGTCGGAAAGGATGTCGGAGACTTTAGCGATTCCCTTTTTGAGTAGCTTGTTACTGAATATGGGTATATTTTCAATACGTAAATGATGATTGTTCCATATAATTTCCTCTAGGACATCTTCACGAGAAGATATAACTTTATTATTGATTGTTGACCACGCTGTTAGGCAATCGCGATAGAATTTGGGGAGATTATCAAAGGACAATTCAGCCGGCCTAAAGTTGCATTTCAGAATAAAAATACCACCGTAGTATTTCAGATAAAGTGACAAGATATGTTTCCAAGGCCTGAAATATTCTTCGGAGAATTTTTTGAGGCAGGTGATACGCTGAGTCGTAATGGCAGATTCAATATGAGGCATGTGGAGACCGCCTTCTTTATAATCACTGATGAGAGCTATCCGCTTGATTTATCCTTTCCCTTCCAGATGAAATTAAACATGGAATTGGCTATTTTAATTATGGATTTATCGAGACAAGTTAGGGAAGCGCGGTACATAAATTTGGGTAAGGCGAAGGTCTTAACAACCTGAACTTTACCCATTATAGTCAGGTTCCTCTATTGCCAAGAATTTAAGGATTTTTCAAGAGAATCTAGGATGTTGTTGAAATTTAGTTCTTGTTTTAATTGCCAGTTATATGTGAAATATATACCAAGAATCTTCATAGGTTTATTTACTTTCTCTATATTGAGCGGCTCTTCACAGTTATGGCTGCTGCCCAGCCAGTAGGCTTCAGTTTTGTTTTCATTTAGTTTTAAGCAGGAACATTCACCGCACCGAAATGTTTTATTGTAACGGACAAGTTCTGCAATGAAATTTTATTTCCTAGAAAAGTAGTAAGGTCGTCCGCAAAGGCCGCAAGTTTAAATTCTTTATTACCTATTTGGATGCCTTTGATGTCTGGGTCACTGCGGATTTTGATTAGTAGTATTTCAAGAGCTACGATGAATAGATAAGGCGATAGCGGATCACCTTGCCTAACGCCTCTTTGAATCTCGAAAAGAGAAGTCGAAAAGCCATTATTAGTAACACAGCTTGAGATGTTGGTGTAAAGAGTAGAGAACCATTTGATAAAGGATTCCCCGAAATTAAAGGATTTTAAAGTCTTCAACAGAAAGTTCCAGCTAAGTGAATCAAATGCTTTTTCAAAATCAAGTGCAACCATCAAACCAGGAAGTTGTTCGGTCTTTGTAAATTCTATGATGTCGTCAATAGTCCTCACCGCGTCAAAAATGTTTCTTCCTTTAACGTCAGTAAGCATACTGATCTTCATTAATAATGTAAGGGAGTACCTTAACTAATCTAGAGGCTAAAGCCTTTGAGGCTATCTTAACGTCAACGTTTAACAACGAGATTGGTCGCCAGTTCTTGATATATCTCCTGTCTCGGTTTTTCTTCTCAATAAGCCTAATGACGGCCTGCTTTTGAGAGTTCGATAATTCACCATGTGTAAAAGAGCATAGTCATTTAGGCCAGTTAACAAGTCTTCGCAATCATAAGCATTATATCCTTAAAAGTTAAAGGAGTACGACTATCAAAAAATATTGTTTCTTTTGTTATGGTGGTTGTTGGAAGGTGATTTGTGTACGTAAAAACATTGCAGGCAATTTTTTTTAACCCTATTCAGACTGGGCTTTTTTAGGCAATCTGTGACTGGGGGGGGGGGCTCCTCGGACCCCCCCCTTCATATCTCTGGAACCAGTATGGCTAGGACCATGAAATTTTCACACAATGTTCATCTCCATACAAGGAAACCTCACACTCAGTTTTGACCTGCCACACCCAATTATGACGTCACAGTGACGTAATTTTTGTTTTTCCGACGTTTCTTTGATATTTTTCCATCCAGATACTTAAAATATCAAATATAACTGTAAAATCATCTCTTTAATATTAAAACATAATAAATACAAACAAGGACACACTTGTGAAGCGAGAAAAGGCAAAAAAAGGCGATAAAACTATAATTTTGTAAATTATTGTCCGCCATCTTGGATCCGCCATCTTGGATCCGCCATCTTGGATTTCCTTTTTTTTCGTTTAAATTAAAATTTAAAAAATATCTAAAAGAGAAAAGGATCAGAATGTATAAAACACGTATCAAAGTAATGTCTATTATCCAAACAATGAACTTAGAAGCGTTATTTAATAAATAGTACAAAATTTTTCTCTATAAGTAAAAGTGAGCAAAAATTTACCTACCCCTCCCCCCCAAATATTTGATGTTAAAAATTTTTGATGTCTTTCAAGAACTAGTCCCAAGAAAAAACTATTCTAATAAGAAAATGCACTATAAGTCAAAAAACAAGATCTTAAAATAAAAAATTCACCATATTTTAATATTTTGAAAACCTATGTGTCAAAAACCGGTTGCTATGGCAACATGGTTAATCACACTGACATGTTATACATACCAAAATGTCCGTAGATAAATTCTAGGAAAAGTCAGAAAGTTTCAGCCTCATAGCTATTTCGGTGTAAAAGTTATTACAATTTTACTGGAGGGGGGGTTCGAAAAGCCCCCCCCCAGTCTGAATAGGGTTAAAAAGTTAAAACTGATGGCCACGAAATGTTAAATTGTACTGATTGTTAAATGTTAGGGGTGACAAATGGTCTGTCACAATCTATGGAAGTCGCAATCTTTTAGTCAAATTTATGTCCCGGTCTCTGTTGTCCCTTTTTAAAGCCATTCTCTAGCTACGTGTTCGTAATCTTTCTTTTTTCACGAAGCTGGTCTGTCAAATACTATGGATGTCGCAAAGTGAACAAAGCTATGTGTTCGCAGTCATTCTTTTTTCACGAAGCTGTTCGGGAGTCTATGTCGCCTATTCAAAAGTTGAAACGTTTCGGGATTGCACAGAAAAATGTCAGTCTCGAATTTACCATTCTCCCCACTAATTTTGCATGGAAGAAGCCGTTTCCCTTACCTTTGATGATGACATACACTTGATTTGCCCATCCTCCACCTTCCCCATCCGACTTGCAAGCTGTAGATCTCCCATACTTGTTATAGGTCTGTGGTGCTGTGGCACTCGCTGCACACCATCCACCATTTTGAACTGCAAACATGTTGTATCCCGCTCTCATTGCAGCCACAGCGCACTTTTCAATGGGGTTCTGTCGAACCCAATACAAGCCATCCAGGACAGAATCTCTTCCTTCCAATGGTTGGATTGCTCGATTTCTGGTGTCTCTGTAGCATCCAATAGTTTCATACCCTTAAGATAAAGCCAAAAATAGAATAAAACGTTCCAACAGGGTTGGTGTTTGAAAGTCTGGAGTAGCGAACGATTGTGAGAAGAAGGTTGTTATAGTTATTCTACTGAAGTTACCTGACTTTTAAACACGTTGAACAGCTAATTTTGACGCGATGACCAACAACTGAAGAAAAGCATAGTCATTTAGGCCGGTTAACAAGTCTTCACAATCATAAGCATTATATACTTAAAAGTTAAAGGAATACTACTATCAAAAAATGTTTTTTCTTTTATCATGGTGGTTGTTGGAAGGTTATTTGGATACGTAACAATACTGCAGGAACTATTTGACTGTTGGCCATGAAATGTTAAATTGCATTGTTTAATGTTAGGGGTGACAAATGTTTTGTCACAATCTATGAAAGTGGCAACCTTCTGTCAAATTTATGTCCCCGTCTCTGTTGTCATTTTTCAAGCCATTCTCTAGCTACGTGTTCGCAGTCTTTCTTTTTTCACGAAGCTGTTCAGGTGTCTCTGTCTCCTTTCCAAAAGTTAATACGTTTCGGGATTGCAGAGAAAAATGCCAGTCTCGAATTTACCATTCTCCACCCCTAATGTTGCATGGTAGAAGCCGTTTTTCTTACCATTGATGACATACACCTGATTTGCCCATCCTCCGCCTTCACCATCTGACTTGCAAGCTGTAGATTTCCCATACTTGTTATAGGTCTGTGGTGCTGTGGCACTGGCTGCACACCATCCGCCATTCTGAACTGCAAACATGCTGTATCCAGCTCTCATAGCAGCCACAGCGCACTTTGCAATGGGGTTCTTACGAGAGCCATACGATCCATCCAAGAAAGAATCCTTTCCTTCCAAGGATTGGATTGCTCGATTTCCGGTGTCTTTGTAGCATCCAATAGTTTTAAACGATGAAGATGAAGCTAAAAATAGAATAAACCTTTCAAGCAGGGTTGGTGTTTGAACGTTAAGAGTAGTGAAACAGTAAAGGCAGATGGACGTAGTTTACGTAATGACTAATTTACGGTCGTTTTGCTCAATTTACGTATAGTTAGATGTTCAGGGTGGTATTGCTCTAAGTGCTTCTCGAGTTAAATGTGCATTGGCGTTTGGGAATGATTGGTTACCTTGAATGTAGTACACCTGATTGGCCCATGGTCCACCTTTACGATTAGTTTCATACCCTTAAATCATGAAAGCCAAAAATAGAATAAAACTTTCCAACAGGGTTAGTGTTTGAACATTTGGAGTAGCGAACGTTTGTGAGAAGATGGTTATAGTTTTTCTACTGATGTTACGTGACTTTTAAAAACATTGAACATCCAATTTTGACACGATGACCAACAACTGAAGAACAGCATAGTCATTTAGGCCAGTTTAAAGGAGTACTACTAGCAAAAAATGTTTTTAATATTGTCATGGTGGTCGTTGGAATGTGATTTGTATACGTAGCAATACTACAGGGACTATTTAACTGTTGGCCACGAAATGGTAAACTGCATATGTTAAATATTGTAGCGAAATGAATGCGTGACATTATTTGTGACTGTGTTGTCGTTGCGTAACTATCACGTCATTGTAATTGAATCCCAGACAAAAGGGATCGGTTGTTGAAGAAGTAATAAACTCGTGTGTAGAACGTCTGTCGTTTTGTGGGTGATCTGTTCGGTAATTTCGGCACGTTACATTGGTGGCAGCGGTTAAAATCACCTAGAGACAGAGGAATGGAGAAATATGACGATGGCGAAGTGAATTTTTGGGCCGCTCATCGACCTGTATGCGGAGGAAATGCGTCCCACGACCAGTGATACAGTACTGGCGAAATCACCGGAACCAGTCGCGACCAGCACTCCAGCAGGACAAACCAGCGACTCAACTGTGGATCAAGTCCTAAAAGCGATATCGGCGCTAAGTGTAGGGATGGACAGACAAAATAGTGTTGTAGAGAATCGGCTTAGTGTACTGAGCGAACGCCTCGATGCCCTTGAATCTAAGCAGCGTGACTGTCACGTTCCAGTAGGCACCAGTCGTTGTGCGACCTCGCCGAGTGTCCCCGATTTGTTTGCAGAGCCCGAGGATGAAGATTTTCGCGCTCTACCGGCACCTCTTTCAGCTAGTCAATATCGCCAGCCTTCTCAGCAACAAGAAAAGCCACGTGTCCGTCCCTCGGCTTACAATGGTTCATCTTCATGGGAGGATTATAAAGCCCAGTTTGAGCTGGTTTCCGACATCAACGGATGGGATAGGCGGACCAAAGCCGCCTACCTGGCGGTCAGCCTCAGCGGCCCAGCTCAGGCAGTGCTTGGTGATCTCGACAAGACCCAGCGTACAAACTATTCAGACCTTGTGGCGGCGCTCGATAGTAGGTTTGGGACATCCAATAGAACAGAGATGTTTCGGGTTTCTCTACGAAGCCGCTCTAGGCAACCTGCAGAAACCCTTCCAGAACTGGCCCAAGCAATCCGGCGCCTTACAAGGCAAGCCTACCCCGATGCCCCAATTTCCATCAGAGAGTCAATCGCCAAAGACCAGTTCATCGAGGCAATGGGTGACCCCGAGCTACGTTGGAAGGTTCATCAAGCGAAACCAGGCACTCTCACGGAGGCATTGGATGCTGCTGTTGAGGTTGAGGCGTTTTTCTCGGCTGAAAAACAACGCGGAGGTGCAACAAAGATAGTGCAGGCGGTAACTTCGCAGAACCCTCAGCCAGTCGACTCAGCACTCCGGCAAGAGGTTAATGAGCTTAAAACCATGGTGCAAAGGCTGGTCCAGCAACCAAGAGGTGGATCAGACAACTCGCAACGGAGTTGGCAGAGGACCTGGACGTCCCCAGAGTGTTGGGCCTGTGGCGATAAGGGGCACATTCAACGGTACTGCCCTAAACGGCCTGGAGATCGATTGCCTATGCCCTCGGGGAGATCAACTTTCCAACAATCTCAGGAGCGTCCGGGAAACGAGACGCTGTCGAGTTCAAGGGCCGGAACCCGACAGGACAATCACCACTAAGGCCCGCGTTACCTTCCGTGAAAACCGATTCAGTGGGTGCTAACACAGATGGCCTGTACGTCACGGGGTTTGTGCATGACATACCTGTCAAGTTCTTGGTGGACACAGGTGCCAACATCACCATTCTTAAGTCTACAAAGTGGGAGATCATCTCTCGCGCATCAGCATCAACCCCTGGAAAACTCGAAAACGTTCATGACACCATGAAATTGGCCGACGGACGTACTTCGTCATTCCTGGGACGTGGGAGAATGACACTCAAAATAGGCGACCGGGAACTGGACCATCCGTTGTGGGTCGCGGACATTGAACCCGAGGGGATCCTTGGTTTGGATTTCATCCGTCAATATGACTGCCAACTGGTGCTTAAGGGTGGCCTCTACGAGTTACAGTTTGGGAATGCCACGGAAGCTAAGCAAAGTAAACCGCTTACCCCCAGCTGTTTTCGAGTTTCCGTTGACCGTACAGAAGTCGTACCCCCTAGAAGCGAGGCACTGATAGCTGGCAAAATAGTTGGTCCCTGTGCCCCTGTTCTAGGACTACTTGAACCCACGGCAAGACTGATGGAAGTCAACCAACTGATGCTGGCTAGAAGCCTGGTAGATACAGCTTCAGGCGTTGTCCCATTGCGAGTGCTAAACCCGACGGATTCTCCTTGCACCTTGTACAAGGACACCGTGGCGGCGATATGTGAACCTGTCGAACTTGTAGACCAACCTGACGGCAACCACAACAGCGTGGCTCTCTGCCAAGTAAAGGAGGAGGGTGGTGAAGTGACATCTGCAATAGAGCCCGATAGTGTCCCTGAGCACCTGCTAGACCTGTTCGAGCGCAGCACACATCAACTGGACCCCGAGGAGCGCTCTCAAATTGCCCAGCTGTTGACTGAGTTTGCCGACGTATTTGCCGTCTCCTCTGATGACCTTGGCCATACCAGCTTGGTAACACACAAGATCAACACTGGATCCTCGCAGCCCATCCGTCAGCCGGCAAGACGCCTTCCGTTACATAAGAGAGCTGAAGCCGACACTCTTATCCAGGAAATGCTTCAGAAGGGAGTGATTGAGCCGTCGTCAAGTCCCTGGGTGTCTCCTATAGTCTTGGTCAGAAAGAAAGACGGGACCACCCGTTTCTGCGTTGATTATCGGAAGCTGAATGAAGTGACAATCAAGGACAGTTACCCTCTGCCAAGGATCGACGACTGCTTGGATGCGCTAGCCGGCTGCAAATGGTTTTCTACCCTAGACCTGTGTAGTGGTTACTGGCAGGTTGCGATGGACGAGCATGACAAGCTGAAGACTGCCTTCACGACTGGAAACGGTCTGTACCAGTTCACGGTTATGAGTTTTGGACTCTGCAATGCCCCGGCAACATTCGAGCGTCTGATGGAAAAAGTGTTGTCCGGTCTCCCTTGGGAGGTCTGCCTTCTCTACTTGGAGACATCATAGTCCATGGTCGTCAGTTTCGAGAGGCCATTCAGAGGCTCCGCACGGTATTACAGCGATTACGTGATGCAGGTCTTAAATTAAGCCCAAAGAAGTGCGTTCTTCTTCAGCGATCTGTTCCCTTCCTTGGCCACGTAGTGAGCGACCAAGGGGTGTCTACCGACCCCAAGAAGATCGATGCGGTACGTAATTGGCCTCTCCCACGAACAGCCAAAGACGTCAAAAGCTTCCTGGGCCTTTGCTCGTACTACAGGCGCTTCGTTCGTGGTTTCGCTGACATTGCCAGGCCCCTTTACAAGCTTACCGAAGAACAGAGAGAGTTTCGATGGACCAGCGAGTGCGAAGACGCGTTTTGCCGGCTAAAATCCTTGTTAACGACAGCCCCCATTCTGGCCTTCCCAACAGTTGATGGCTCGTTTATCCTGGACACTGATGCAAGCAACACTGGTCTTGGTGTAGTACTGTCCCAAATCCAGGAGGGGGAAGAGAAGGTGATTGCGTTCCACAGTAAGTCACTGAGCAAGAGTGAGAGGAACTACTGCGTGACCCGCAAAGAGCTCTTGGCGGTTATTGTGGCAGTAAAGACTTACCACCACTACTTGTGTGGAAGGCAGTTCCTCGTCCGTACAGATCATCGTGCTTTAAAATGGTTGCTTAAATTCAAAAACCCAGAGGGCCAACTCGCCAGGTGGTTAGAACTTCTGGGGACTTACGACTTTAAGATCCAACACCGTTCTGGTGTACACCATGGGAATGCTGACGCCCTTTCAAGAAGGCCATGCGGTGACTGCCGGTACTGCGATCGTCTCGAACAAAAGAGGGAACGCACATTAGAAGAAGATTCTAATACAAGCTTAGACGTCATACCCTGTTGCGCACTTCAAGGTCCAGAGAAGCCCACGGGGGGCAATGGTAGGACTGCTCAGCCCGATCCAAAATCTGAGCCCAGGACCGAACAGAACCTCACCGGAAGCGACACCTCCAAGCAGGCCTGTGTTGCTATGGGTAACAGGAGTGATTTTCGGACCAGTCAGTTGGCCGACGCAGACTTAAGGAAAATAATCACGTGGAAGGAATCTTGCAGTTCTCGTCCTTCATGGGAAAAGGTGTCGATCGAAAACAAATCAATCAAGGCTTTCTGGAGTCAATGGGAACGTCTGTCACTACGAGACGGTGTCCTTTATCGACGATGGGAATCTGAAGCTGGAGACGAGGTCCGTTGGCAGCTTGTAATACCGTCCGGTCTCAGAAAGGATGTCCTTTACGACCTCCACACCAAGGAAACGGCAGGGCACTTGGGTATCAAGAAGACGCTGGGAAGAGTTAAAGAAAGGTTCTTTTGGCCCGGAAGCACGAAAGACGTTAAGGACTGGTGTCGGGAATGCGACCTCTGTGCCTCCAGGGAAAGGCCAACCCGCCAGCCCCGAGCGCCCTTGCGAACTTACAACGTGGGTTCCCCCCTGGAGAGAGTGGCACTGGACGTCTTGGGACCACTGCCCGTGTCAGATCGTGGCAATAAGTACATCCTTGTCGTTGGGGATTACTTTTCGAAGTGGACGGAAGCCTATGCGATTCCTAATCAAGAAGCTACAACCGTAGCGCGAGTTCTAGTTGAAGAGTTCGTAGCACGTTTTGGCATCCCGAGGCAGATACATTCCGACCAGGGAAGAAATTTCGAGTCAAAGGTGTTTCAAGAAATGTGCCAGACACTGGGGATGGATAAAACTAGAACCACACCCCTCCACCCACAGTCCGACGGAATGATTGAAAGATTTAACCGGACCATAGAAGCCATGTTGTCCAAGTTTGTAGCGGAGAATCAGCGAGATTGGGATAGCCATTTGCCAATTCTCATGATGGCTTATCGCTCCGCTGTTCACGAAACCACTTCCTTTACCCCATGCGAGCTAATGTTTGGGCGGCAGATCGACCTACCAATTGACCTTGAGTTTGGACGTCCTGATCAAGGAAGTGCTAATGCGGACAAGACCGAATATGTCCACCACCTACAGGCCCGACTGGATCGAATCCATGCATTTGCCCGTGAAAATCTAAAGTTGGGGAGTGAGCGGCAAAAACGGAACTACGATCATAGAGCACAGCAGCGTGGCTTTAAGCCTGGGGACCCCGTTTGGCTACATAACCCTTCGCGCAAGAAAGGAAGAACCCCTAAGTTCCAGAGGCCATGGGAAGGACCATACCTGATAACGTCTCGCCTTGATGACCTGATCTACCGCATCCAGAAAGGGCCCAGGTCGCGACCGAAAGTCGTCCACGTTGATCGACTAAAGCAGTACCAAGGCCATAGTTTCGTCAACTGGTTAACAGAAAGTAAGGCTGGCAAAGGAGAGGTACGATCCACCAAGGATACGGTTTCTACTCATGGCGATTCAACCGAGCAGCAGGACTCCGACTCTGTGCCTCCGGCCAAGAAGGCAGTGCAAGGAAGACCACGTCGAGCACTGAGAAGACCAGTCTGGTCAGCTGATTATCACATGGACTAAGACTTTGTTTTACTTTAATACCTGATTAGCAGATTAGTGACATTTTAAAGACTCTAGTAAACTTTTTGTGGGTTTTGTTCCTTTTGTAAGGGGGGATAGTGTAGCGAAATGAATGCGTGACATTATTTGTGACTGTGTTGTCGTTGCGTAACTATCACGTCATTGTAATTGAATCCCAGACAAAAGGGATCGGTTGTCGAAGAAGTAATAAACTCGTGTGTAGAACGTCTGTCGTTTTGTGGGTGATCTGTTCGGTAATTTCGCACGTTTACAATATTAAGGGAGACAAATGGTTTATCAAAAACTATGGATGTCGCAAAGTGAACAAAGTGAACAAAGCTATGTGTTCGCAGTCTTTGTTTTTCACAAAGCTATTCGGTAGTCTATATCGCCTATTCAAAAGTTGAAACGTTTCGGGATTGCACAGAAAAATGTCAGTCTCGAATTTACCATTCTCCACCCCTAATTTTGCATGGAAGAAGCCGTCTGTCTTACCTTTGATGAGATACACCTGATTTGCCCCTCCTCCACCTTCCCATCCGACTTGCAAGCTGTAGATTTCCCATACTTGTTATAGGTCTGTGGTGCTGTGGCACTGGCTGCACACCATCCGCCATTCTGAACTGCAAACATGATGTATCCCGCTCTCATTGCAGCCACAGCGCACTTTGCAATGGGGTTCTTACGAGAGCCATATGATCCATCCAAGACAGAATCCTTTCCTTCCAAAGGTTGGATAGCTCGATTTCCGGTGTCTCTGTAGCATCCAATAGTTTCATACCCTATATATAAATAAATAAATAAATAAATAATAAATAAATAAAGTCTTTATTTAAAGAGGGTTGCACTAAATAGCAAAGCTAATAAACATGCGGCCCTCTATAACACTAGTCTAATTTACAAAACTATGAAAATTACGAATTTAGATATAAATGATAAAAATAGCACTAAAAACTTCGAACTTGAATAGACAATAAAACTTAAACTATTACTTTGCATTATAACAGTAAGAAATCTAAAAACTAACATTTAAACAATAAAATGATTAAGAAGCTGTTGCTGATTAGAAAGTACATTACACGTTGCCTGCTTAAAAGAATATGTGTCCCTTTGTTTTAAATAAAGAGATAAAGCATTCCATAATTGACAACAGGTGGTGGTAAAGGTTTTTCCTCCTTCAGTCTGACGTTTAAAGCGAGGACATCTTAAGTTAAAATTAAGATAAAGTCAAAAATAGAATAAAACATTCCAACAGGGATGGTGTTTGAACGTTTGGAGTAAAGAACGATTGTGAGAAGAAGGTTATTATAGTTATTCTACTGAAGTTACGTGACTTTTAAACACTTTGAACATCCAATTTTGACACGATGACTAACAACTGAAGTGAAGTATGGTCATTTATTTATTTTATTTCTTTATTTTTATATTTTTATAGCTTTTATTGAACAATACACGTAATACTTACAATACAGTACATTGCTCTACATACAATACAAGATAAAATAATACTACACATAAAACCTACAAACAATATCTACGTTAAATTACAGAGACGTACTAACACAAACTTAAAATTAAATAAATAAATAAATAAATAAATAAATAAATAAAGACGGGTGATTCGGCCATATGGAACGCTGCAGGAGAAAAGAAAAAGAGAGAAGCTGCATATTTAGCTTAAATAGTTTAGAAAAGGGCGCCACTTCTTTTTGTGAAAATCAAGCCTGTTATTCTTAAAAGCAATGTGATTTTCAATACATTCTATATACTTTAATTTGCTGTAAGGTGAGCCAGGGAAGGTCGAGATTTTCTTTGCCGATTGTAAAATATTATTTGCTTACAAATGATGATGATATGATTCAGGAGTGTCCAAAACCGAGTATTAATAGTGTATCCAAGCATGATATCAATTTTGTCAAGTGCGTTGATTCCAAAGTCAAGTTCGTTTAGCCACGAGATTACTGATTTCCAGAAGTGCTGACTGGCCTTACATTCAAAGAATAAATGCTCGAGGGATTCTTCCGCCTCCTCGCAAAAGGAACACAAATTCGAATTCGTGAAATTCATTTTGTACAGCAGATTATTCGCATAATACTATGCGATGAAGGAGATTAAACTAAAAGCATCTAGTTCGGACGTCCAGAGTAACCTTGAAGAGAATTAAAAATATTTGGTCCCACTTGATTATGTGGTTGGGAAATTGTGTATTATATTTATGCATTGAGGTAGGAGAGACACGTGCTTGTGCGACTAAATGCCAGTATAATTTCTTAGAAGTTAAAAGCGGGAGGTTAACAACATCATCGCCTAATTATAGAAGGAAATTCTAAGTTTCTATTTCGTTGTTGTCTCAAGTTAACGTTAGCTGTGTTGAGTAAATTCTTCCAAGGAAGTGGAGCGCCTTTGATAGACCAAAAAGCATCAAGTATTCGTTAACATTTAGTCCATTGCTCCTAAAGTGATCCCATGATCGGAGTTTTCCATTGTCGGAAAGGATGTCGGAGACTTTAGCGATTCCCTTTTTGAGTAGCTTGTTACTGAATATGGGTATATTTTCAATACGTAAATGATGATTGTTCCATATAATTTCCTCTAGGACATCTTCACGAGAAGATATAACTTTATTATTGATTGTTACGCTGTTAGGCAATCGCGATAGAATTTGGGGAGATTATCAAAGGACAATTCAGCCGGCCTAAAGTTGCATTTCAGAATAAAAATACCACCGTAGTATTTCAGATAAAGTGACAAGATATGTTTCCAAGGCCTGAAATATTCTTCGGAGAATTTTTTGAGGCAGGTGATACGCTGAGTCGTAATGGCAGATTCAATATGAGGCATGTGGAGACCGCCTTCTTTATAATCACTGATGAGAGCTATCGCTTGATTTATCCTTTCCCTTCCAGATGAAATTAAACATGGAATTGGCTATTTTAATTATGGATTTATCGAGACAAATTAGGGAAGCGCGGTACATAAATTTGGGTAAGGCGAAGGTCTTAACAACCTGAACTTTACCCATTATAGTCAGGTTCCTCTATTGCCAAGAATTTAAGGATTTTTCAAGAGAATCTAGGATGTTGTTGAAATTTAGTTCTTGTTTTAATCGCCAGTTATATGTGAAATATATACCAAGAATCTTCATAGGTTTATTTACTTTCTCTATATTGAGCGGCTCTTCACAGTTATGGCTGCTGCCCAGCCAGTAGGCTTCAGTTTTGTCTTCATTTAGTTTTAAGCAGGAACATTCACCGCACCGAAATGTTTTATTGTAACGGACAAGTTCTGCAATGAAATTTTATTTCCTAGAAAAGTAGTAAGGTCGTCCGCAAAGGCCGCAAGTTTAAATTCTTTATTACCTATTTGGATGCCTTTGATGTCTGGGTCACTGCGGATTTTGATTAGTAGTATTTCAAGAGCTACGATGAATAGATAAGGCGATAGCGGATCACCTTGCCTAACGCCTCTTTGAATCTCAAAAGAGGAGTCGAAAAGCCATTATTAGTAACACAGCTTGAGATGTTGGTGTAAAGAGTAGAGAACCATTTGATAAAGGATTCCCCGAAATTAAAGGATTTTAAAGTCTTCAACAGAAAGTTCCAGCTAAGTGAATCAAATGCTTTTTCAAAATCAAGTGCAACCATCAAACCAGGAAGTTGTTCGGTCTTTGTAAATTCTATGATGTCGTCAATAGTCCTCACCGCGTCAAAAATGTTTCTTCCTTTAACGTCAGTAAGCATACTGATCTTCATTAATAATGTAAGGAGTACCTTAACTAATCTAGAGGCTAAAGCCTTTGAGGCTATCTTAACGTCAACGTTTAACAACGAGATTGGTCGCCATTCTTGATATATCTCCTGTCTCGGTTTTTCTCAATAAGCATAATGACGCCTGCTTTGAGAGTTCGATAATTCACCATGTGTAAAAGAGCATAGTCATTTAGCCAGTTAACAAGTCTTCACATCATAAGCATTATATCCTTAAAAGTTAAAGAGTACGACTATCAAAAAATATTGTTTCTTTTGTTATGGTGGTTGTTGGAAGGTGATTTGTGTACGTAAAAACATTGCAGGCAATTTTTTTTTAAAAATTAAAACTGATGGCCACGAAATGTTAAATTGTACTGATTGTTAAATGTTAGGGTGACAAATGGTCTGTCACAATCTATGGAAGTCGCAATCTTTTAGTCAAATTTATGTCCCGGTCTCTGTTGTCCCTTTTTAAAGCCATTCTCTAGCTACGTGTTCGTAATCTTTCTTTTTTCACGAAGCTGGTCTGTCAAATACTATGGATGTCGCAAAGTGAACAAAGCTATGTGTTCGCAGTCATTCTTTTTTCACGAAGCTGTTCGGAGTCTATGTCGCCTATTCAAAAGTTGAAACGTTTCAGGATTGCACAGAAAAATGTCAGTCTCGAATTTACCATTCTCCCCACTAATTTTGCATGGAAAAGCCGTTTCCCTTACCTTTGATGATGACATACACCTGATTTGCCCATCCTCCACCTTCCCCATCCGACTTGCAAGCTGTAGATCTCCCATACTTGTTATAGGTCTGTGGTGCTGTGGCACTGGCTGCACACCATCCACCATTTTGAACTGCAAACATGTTGTATCCCGCTCTCATTGCAGCCACAGCGCACTTTGCAATGGGGTTCTTTCGCGCCAATACAAGCCATCCAGGACAGAATCCTTTCCTTCCAATGGTTGGATTGCTCGATTTCCGGTGTCTTTGTAGCATCCAATAGTTTCATACCCTTAAGATAAAGCCAAAAATAGAATAAAACGTTCCAACAGGGTTGGTGTTTGAAAGTTTGGAGTAGCGAACGATTGTGAGAAGAAGGTTGTTATAGTTATTCTACTGAAGTTACGTGACTTTTAAACACGTTGAACAGCCAATTTTGACACGATGACCAACAACTGAAGAAAAGCATAGTCATTTAGGCCAGTTAACAAGTCTTCACAATCATAAGCATTATATACTTAAAAGTTAAAGGAGTACTACTATCAAAAAATGTTTTTTTTCTTTATCATGGGTTGTTGGAAGGTTATTTGGATACGTAACAATACTGCAGGAACTATTTAACTGTTGGCCACGAAATGTTAAATTGCATTGTTTAATGTTAGGGTGACAAATGGTTTGTCACAATCTATGAAAGTGGCAACCTTCTGTCAAATTTATGTCCCCGTCTCTGTTGTCATTTTTTCAAGCCATTCTCTAGCTACGTGTTCGCAGTCTTTCTTTTTTCACGAAGCTGTTCAGGTGTCTCTGTCTCCTTTCCAAAAGTTAATACGTTTCGGGATTGCAGAGAAAAATGCCAGTCTCGAATTTACCATTCTCCACCCCTAATGTTGCATGGTAGAAGCCGTTTTTCTTACCATTGATGACATACACCTGATTTGCCCACGGTCCTCCTTCACCATCTGACTTGCAAGCTGTAGATTTCCCATACTTGTTATAGGTCTGTGGTGCTGTGGCACTGGCTGCACACCATCCGCCATTCTGAACTGCAAACATGCTGTATCCAGCTCTCATAGCAGCCACAGCGCACTTTGCAATGGGGTTCTTACGAGAGCCATACGATCCATCCAAGAAAGAATCCTTTCCTTCCAAGGATTGGATTGCTCGATTTCCGGTGTCTTTGTAGCATCCAATAGTTTTAAACGATGAAGATGAAGCTAAAAATAGAATAAACCTTTCAAGCAGGGTTGATGTTTGAACGTTAAGAATAGTGAAACAGTAAAGGCAGATGGTCGTAGTTTACGTAATGACTAATTTACGGTCGTTTTACTCAATTTACGTATAGTTAGATGTTCAGGGTATTGCTCTAAGTGCTTCTCGAGTTAAATGTGCATTGGCGTTTGGGAATGATTGGTTACCTTGAATGTAGTACACCTGATTGGCCCATGGTCCACCTTTACGATTAGTTTCATACCCTTAAGATCATGAAAGCCAAAAATAGAATAAAACTTTCCAACAGGGTTAGTGTTTGAACGTTTGGAGTAGCGAACGTTTGTGAGAAGATGGTTATAGTTTTTCTACTGATGTTACGTGACTTTTAAACACATTGAACATCCAATTTTGACACGATGACCAACAACTGAAGAACAGCATAGTCATTTAGGCCAGTTTAAAGGAGTACTACTAGCAAAACATGTTTTTAATATTGTCATGGTGGTCGTTGGAATGTGATTTGTATACGTAGCAATACTACAGGGACTATTTAACTGTTGGCCACGAAATGGTAAACTGCATATGTTAAATATTAAGGGAGACAAATGGTTTATCAAAAACTATGGATGTCGCAAAGTGAACAAAGTGAACAAAGCTATGTGTTCGCAGTCTTTGTTTTTTCACAAAGCTATTCGGTAGTCTATATCGCCTATTCAAAAGTTGAAACGTTTCGGATTGCACAGAAAAATGTCAGTCTCGAATTTACCATTCTCCACCCCTAATTTTG
The DNA here is from genome assembly GCA_022457155.1 of Cladopsammia gracilis. NCBI lineage: Eukaryota > Metazoa > Cnidaria > Anthozoa > Scleractinia > Dendrophylliidae > Cladopsammia > Cladopsammia gracilis. The sequence continues at coordinate 1,503,078 of JAJGOT010000139.1, read as the reverse complement.
CATGGAAGAAGCCGTCTGTCTTACCTTTGATCAGATACACCTGATTTGCCCCTCCTCCACCTTCCCCATCCGACTTGCAAGCTGTAGATTTCCCATACTTGTTATAGGTCTGTGGTGCTGTGGCACTGGCTGCACACCATCCGCCATTCTGAACTGCAAACATGATGTATCCCGCTCTCATTGCAGCCACAGCGCACTTTGCAATGGGGTTCTTACGAGAGCCATATGATCCATCCAAGACAGAATCCTTTCCTTCCAAAGGTTGGATAGCTCGATTTCCGGTGTCTCTGTAGCATCCAATAGTTTTCAACCCTATAAATAAATAAATAAATAAATAAATAAATAAATAAATAATAAATAAATAAAGTCTTTATTTAAAGAGGGTTGCACTAAATAGCAAAGCTAATAAACATGCGGCCCTCTATAACACTAGTCTAATTTACAAAACTATGAAAATTACGAATTTAGATATAAATGATAAAAATAGCACTAAAAACTTCGAACTTGAATAGACAATAAAACTTAAACTAATTACTTTACATTATAACAGTAAGAAATCTAAAAACTAACATTTAAACAATAAAATGATTAAGAAGCTGTTGCTGATTAGAAAGTACATTACACGTTGCCTGCTTAAAAGAATATAATGAGTCCCTTTGTTTTAAATAAAGAGATAAAGCATTCCATAATTGACAACAGGTGGTGGTAAAGGTTTTTCCTCCTTCAGTCTGACGTTTAAAGCGAGGACATCTTAAGTTAAAATTAAGATAAAGTCAAAAATAGAATAAAACATTCCAACAGGGATGGTGTTTGAACGTTTGGAGTAAAGAACGATTGTGAGAAGAAGGTTATTATAGTTATTCTACTGAAGTTACGTGACTTTTAAACACTTTGAACATCCAATTTTGACACGATGACTAACAACTGAAGTGAAGCATGGTCATTTATTTATTTTATTTCTTTATTTTTATTTTTTATAGCTTTTATTGAACAATACACGTAATACTTACAATACAGTACATTGCTCTACATACAATACAAGATAAAATAATACTACACATAAAACCTACAAACAATATCTACGTTAAATTACAGAGACGTACTAACACAAACTTAAAATTAAATAAATAAATAAATAAATAAATAAATAAAGACGGGTGATTCGGCCATATGGAACGCTGCAGGAGAAAAGAAAAAGAAGAAGCTGCATATTTAGCTTAAATAGTTTAGAAAAGGGCGCCACTTCTTTTTGTGAAAATCAAGCCTGTTATTCTTAAAAGCAATGTGATTTTTAATACATTCTATATACTTTAATTTGGCTGTAAGGTGAGCCAGGGAAGGTCGAGATTTTCTTTGCCGATTGTAAAATATTATTTGCTTACAAATGATGATGATATGATTCAGGAGTGTCCAAAACCGAGTATTAATAGTGTATCCAAGCATGATATCAATTTTGTCAAGTGCGTTGATTCCAAAGTCAAGTTCGTTTAGCCACGAGATTACTGATTTCCAGAAGTGCTGACTGGCCTTACATTCAAAGAATAAATGCTCGAGGGATTCTTCCGCCTCCTCGCAAAAGGAACACAAATTCGAATTCGTGAAATTCATTTTGTACAGCAGATTATTCGCATAATACTATGCGATGAAGGAGATTAAACTAAAAGCATCTAGTTCGGACGTCCAGAGTAACCTTGAAGAGATTAAAAATATTTGGTCCCACTTGATTATGTGGTTGGGAAATTGTGTATTATATTTATGCATTGAGGTAGGAGAGACACGTGCTTGTGCGACTAAATGCCAGTATAATTTCTTAGAAGTTAAAAGCGGGAGGTTAACAACATCATCGCCTAATTATAGAAGGAAATTCTAAGTTTCTATTTCGTTGTTGTCTCAAGTTAACGTTAGCTGTGTTGAGTAAATTCTTCCAAGGAAGTGGGAGCGCCTTTGATAGACCAAAAAGCATCAAGTATTCGTTAACATTTAGTCCATTGCTCCTAAAGTGATCCCATGATCGGAGTTTTCCATTGTCGGAAAGGATGTCGGAGACTTTAGCGATTCCCTTTTTGAGTAGCTTGTTACTGAATATGGGTATATTTTCAATACGTAAATGATGATTGTTCCATATAATTTCCTCTAGGACATCTTCACGAGAAGATATAACTTTATTATTGATTGTTGACCACGCTGTTAGGCAATCGCGATAGAATTTGGGGAGATTATCAAAGGACAATTCAGCCGGCCTAAAGTTGCATTTCAGAATAAAAATACCACCGTAGTATTTCAGATAAAGTGACAAGATATGTTTCCAAGGCCTGAAATATTCTTCGGAGAATTTTTTGAGGCAGGTGATACGCTGAGTCGTAATGGCAGATTCAATATGAGGCATGTGGAGACCGCCTTCTTTATAATCACTGATGAGAGCTATCCGCTTGATTTATCCTTTCCCTTCCAGATGAAATTAAACATGGAATTGGCTATTTTAATTATGGATTTATCGAGACAAATTAGGGAAGCGCGGTACATAAATTTGGGTAAGGCGAAGGTCTTAACAACCTGAACTTTACCCATTATAGTCAGGTTCCTCTATTGCCAAGAATTTAAGGATTTTTCAAGAGAATCTAGGATGTTGTTGAAATTTAGTTCTTGTTTTAATCGCAGTTATATGTGAAATATATACCAAGAATCTTCATAGGTTTATTTACTTTCTCTATATTGAGCGGCTCTTCACAGTTATGGCTGCTGCCCAGCCAGTAGGCTTCAGTTTTGTCTTTCATTTAGTTTTAAGCAGGAACATTCACCGCACCGAAATGTTTTATTGTAACGGACAAGTTCTGCAATGAAATTTTATTTCCTAGAAAAGTAGTAAGGTCGTCCGCAAAGGCCGCAAGTTTAAATTCTTTATTACCTATTTGGATGCCTTTGATGTCTGGGTCACTGCGGATTTTGATTAGTAGTATTTCAAGAGCTACGATGAATAGATAAGGCGATAGCGGATCACCTTGCCTAACGCCTCTTTGAATCTCGAAAAGAGGAGTCGAAAAGCCATTATTAGTAACACAGCTTGAGATGTTGGTGTAAAGAGTAGAGAACCATTTGATAAAGGATTCCCCGAAATTAAAGGATTTTAAAGTCTTCAACAGAAAGTTCCAGCTAAGTGAATCAAATGCTTTTTCAAAATCAAGTGCAACCATCAAACCAGGAAGTTGTTCGGTCTTTGTATAAATTCTATGATGTCGTCAATAGTCCTCACCGCGTCAAAAATGTTTCTTCCTTTAACGTCAGTAAGCATACTGATCTTCATTAATAATGTAAGGGAGTACCTTAACTAATCTAGAGGCTAAAGCCTTTGAGGCTATCTTAACGTCAACGTTTAACAACGAGATTGGTCGCCAGTTCTTGATATATCTCCTGTCTCGGTTTTTCTTCTCAATAAGCCTAATGACGGCCTGCTTTTGAGAGTTCGATAATTCACCATGTGTAAAAGAGCATAGTCATTTAGGCCAGTTAACAAGTCTTCACAATCATAAGCATTATATCCTTAAAAGTTAAAGGAGTACGACTATCAAAAAATATTGTTTCTTTTTTTATGGTGGTTGTTGGAAGGTGATTTGTGTACGTAAAAACATTGCAGGCAATTTTTTTTAAAAAGTTAAAACTGATGGCCACGAAATGTTAAATTGTACTGATTGTTAAATGTTAGGGGTGACAAATGGTCTGTCACAATCTATGGAAGTCGCAATCTTTTAGTCAAATTTATGTCCCGGTCTCTGTTGTCCCTTTTTAAAGCCATTCTCTAGCTACGTGTTCGTAATCTTTCTTTTTTCACGAAGCTGGTCTGTCAAATACTATGGATGTCGCAAAGTGAACAAAGCTATGTGTTCGCAGTCATTCTTTTTTCACGAAGCTGTTCGGGAGTCTATGTCGCCTATTCAAAAGTTGAAACGTTTCGGGATTGCACAGAAAAATGTCAGTCTCGAATTTACCATTCTCCCCACTAATTTTGCATGGAAGAAGCCGTTTCCCTTACCTTTGATGATGACATACACCTGATTTGCCCATCCTCCACCTTCCCCATCCGACTTGCAAGCTGTAGATCTCCCATACTTGTTATAGGTCTGTGGTGCTGTGGCACTCTGCACACCATCCACCATTTTGAACTGCAAACATGTTGTATCCCGCTCTCATTGCAGCCACAGCGCACTTTTCAATGGGGTTCTTTCGAACCCAATACAAGCCATCCAGGACAGAATCTCTTCCTTCCAATGGTTGGATTGCTCGATTTCTGGTGTCTTTGTAGCATCCAATAGTTTCATACCTTAAGATAAAGCCAAAAATAGAATAAACGTTCCAACAGGGTTGGTGTTTGAAAGTTTGGAGTAGCGAACGATTGTGAGAAGAAGGTTGTTATAGTTATTCTACTGAAGTTACCTGACTTTTAAACACGTTGAACAGCTAATTTTGACACGATGACCAACAACTGAAGAAAAGCATAGTCATTTAGGCCGTTAACAAGTCTTCACAATCATAAGCATTATATACTTAAAAGTTAAAGGAGTACTACTATCAAAAAATGTTTTTTTCTTTTCATGGTGGTTGTTGGAAGGTTATTTGGATACGTAACAATACTGCAGGAACTATTTGACTGTTGGCCAGGAAATGTTAAATTGCATTGTTTAATGTTAGGGGTGACAAATGTTTGTCACAATCTATGAAAGTGGCAACCTTCTGTCAAATTTATGTCCCAGTCTCTGTTGTCATTTTTTCAAGCCATTCTCTAGCTACGTGTTCGCAGTCTTTCTTTTTTCACGAAGCTGTTCAGGTGTCTCTGTCTCCTTTCCAAAAGTTAATACGTTTCGGGATTGCAGAGAAAAATGCCAGTCTCGAATTTACCATTCTCCACCCCTAATGTTGCATGGTAGAAGCCGTTTTTCTTACCATTGATGACATACACCTGATTTGCCCATCCTCCGCCTTCACCATCTGACTTGCAAGCTGTAGATTTCCCATACTTGTTATAGGTCTGTGGTGCTGTGGCACTGGCTGCACACCATCCGCCATTCTGAACTGCAAACATGCTGTATCCAGCTCTTATAGCAGCCACAGCGCACTTTGCAATGGGGTTCTTACGAGAGCCATACGATCCATCCAAGAAAGAATCCTTTCCTTCCAAGGATTGGATTGCTCGATTTCCGGTGTCTTTGTAGCATCCAATAGTTTTAAACGATGAAGATGAAGCTAAAAATAGAATAAACCTTTCAAGCAGGGTTGGTGTTTGAACGTTAAGAGTAGTGAAACAGTAAAGGCAGATGGTCGTAGTTTACGTAATGACTAATTTACGGTCGTTTTGCTCAATTTACGTATAGTTAGATGTCTAGGGTGGTATTGCTCTAAGTGCTTCTCGAGTTAAATGTGCATTGGCGTTTGGGAATGATTGGTTACCTTGAATGTAGTACACCTGATTGGCCCATGGTCCACCTTTACGATTAGTTTCATACCCTTAAATCATGAAAGCCAAAAATAGAATAAAACTTTCCAACAGGGTTAGTGTTTGAACATTTGGAGTAGCGAACGTTTGTGAGAAGATGGTTATAGTTTTTCTACTGATGTTACGTGACTTTTAAACACATTGAACATCCAATTTTGACACGATGACCAACAACTGAAGAACAGCATAGTCATTTAGGCCAGTTTAAAGGAGTACTACTAGCAAAAAATGTTTTTAATATTGTCATGGTGGTCGTTGGAATGTGATTTGTATACGTAGCAATACTACAGGGACTAGTTTAACTGTTGGCCACGAAATGGTAAACTGCATATGTTAAATATTAAGGGAGACAAATGGTTTATCAAAAACTATGGATGTCGCAAAGTGAACAAAGTGAACAAAGCTATGTGTTCGCAGTCTTTGTTTTTTCACAAAGCTATTCGGTAGTCTATATCGCCTATTCAAAAGTTGAAACGTTTCGGGATTGCACAGAAAAATGTCAGTCTCGAATTTACCATTCTCCACCCCTAATTTTGCATGGAAGAAGCCGTCTGTCTTACCTTTGATGAGATACACCTGATTTGCCCCTCCTCCACCTTCCCCATCCGACTTGCAAGCTGTAGATTTCCCATACTTGTTATAGGTCTGTGGTGCTGTGGCACTGGCTGCACACCATCCGCCATTCTGAACTGCAAACATGATGTATCCCGCTCTCATTGCAGCCACAGCGCACTTTGCAATGGGGTTCTTACGAGAGCCATATGATCCATCCAAGACAGAATCCTTTCCTTCCAAAGGTTGGATAGCTCGATTTCCGGTGTCTCTGTAGCATCCAATAGTTTCATACCCTATATAAAATAAATAAATAAATAATAAATAAATAAAGTCTTTATTTAAAGAGGGTTGCACTAAATAGCAAAGCTAATAAACATGCGGCCTCTATAACACTAGTCTAATTTACAAAACTATGAAAATTACGAATTTAGATATAAATGATAAAAATAGCACTAAAAACTTCGAACTTGAACAGACAATAAAACTTAAACTAATTACTTTGCATTATAACAGTAAGAAATCTAAAAACTAACATTTAAACAATAAAATGATTAAGAAGCTGTTGCTGATTAGAAAGTACATTACACGTTGCCTGCTTAAAAGAATATAATGTGTCCCTTTGTTTTAAATAAAGAGATAAAGCATTCCATAATTGACAACAGGTGGTGGTAAAGGTTTTTCCTCCTTCAGTCTGACGTTTAAAGCGAGGACATCTTAAGTTAAAATTAAGATAAAGTCAAAAATAGAATAAAACATTCCAACAGGGATGGTGTTTGAACGTTTGGAGTAAAGAACGATTGTGAGAAGAAGGTTATTATAGTTATTCTACTGAAGTTACGTGACTTTTAAACACTTTGAACATCCAATTTTGACACGATGACTAACAACTGAAATGAATATGGTCATTTATTTATTTTATTTCTTTATTTTTATATTTTTATAGCTTTTATTGAACAATACACGTAATACTTACAATACAGTACATTGCTCTACATACAATACAAGATAAAATAATACTACACATAAAACCTACAAACAATATCTACGTTAAATTACAGAGACGTACTAACACAAACTTAAAATTAAATAAATAAATAAATAAATAAATAAATAAATAAATAAATAAAGACGGGTGATTCGGCCATATGGAACGCTGCAGGAGAAAAGAAAAAGAGAGAGCTGCATATTTAGCTTAAATAGTTTAGAAAAGGGCGCCACTTCTTTTTGTGAAAATCAAGCCTGTTATTCTTAAAAGCAATGTGATTTTCAATACATTCTATATACTTTAATTTGACTGTAAGGTGAGCCAGGGAAGGTCGAGATTTTCTTTGCCGATTGTAAAATATTATTTGCTTACAAATGATGATGATATGATTCAGGAGTGTCCAAAACCGAGTATTAATAGTGTATCCAAGCATGATATCAATTTTGTCAAGTGCGTTCATTCCAAAGTCAAGTTCGTTTAGCCACGAGATTACTGATTTCCAGAAGTGCTGACTGGCCTTACATTCAAAGAATAAATGCTCGAGGGATTCTTCCGCCTCCTCGCAAAAGGAACACAAATTCGAATTCGTGAAATTCATTTTGTACAGCAGATTATTCGCATAATACTATGCGATGAAGGAAATTAAACTAAAAGCATCTAGTTCGGACGTCCAGAGTAACCTTGAAGAGAATTAAAAATATTTGGTCCCACTTGATTATGTGGTTGGGAAATTGTGTATTATATTTATGCATTGAGGTAGGAGAGACACGTGCTTGTGCGACTAAATGCCAGTATAATTTCTTAGAAGTTAAAAGCGGGAGGTTAACAACATCATCGCCTAATTATAGAAGGAAATTCTAAGTTTCTATTTCGTTGTTGTCTCAAGTTAACGTTAGCTGTGTTGAGTAAATTCTTCCAAGGAAGTGGGAGCGCCATTGATAGACCAAAAAGCATCAAGTATTCGTTAACATTTAGTCCATTGCTCCTAAAGTGATCCCATGATCGGAGTTTTCCATTGTCGGAAAGGATGTCGGAGACTTTAGCGATTCCCTTTTTGAGTAGCTTGTTACTGAATATGGGTTATTTTCAATACGTAAATGATGATTGTTCCATATAATTTCCTCTAGGACATCTTCACGAGAAGATATAACTTTATTATTGATTGTTGACCACGCTGTTAGGCAATCGCGATAGAATTTGGGAGATTATCAAAGGACAATTCAGCCGGCCTAAAGTTGCATTTCAGAATAAAAATACCACCGTAGTATTTCAGATAAAGTGACAAGATATGTTTCCAAGGCCTGAAATATTCTTCGGAGAATTTTTTGAGGCAGGTGATACGCTGAGTCGTAATGGCAGATTCAATATGAGGCATGTGGAGACCGCCTTCTTTATAATCACTGATGAGAGCTATCCGCTTGATTTATCCTTTCCCTTCCAGATGAAATTAAACATGGAATTGGCTATTTTAATTATGGATTTATCGAGACAAGTTAGGGAAGCGCGGTACATAAATTTGGGTAAGGCGAAGGTCTTAACAACCTGAACTTTACCCATTATAGTCAGGTTCCTCTATTGCCAAGAATTTAAGGATTTTTCAAGAGAATCTAGGATGTTGTTGAAATTTAGTTCTTGTTTTAATTGCCAGTTATATGTGAAATATATACCAAGAATCTTCATAGGTTTATTTACTTTCTCTATATTGAGCGGCTCTTCACAGTTATGGCTGCTGCCCAGCCAGTAGGCTTCAGTTTTGTTTTCATTTAGTTTTAAGCAGGAACATTCACCGCACCGAAATGTTTTATTGTAACGGACAAGTTCTGCAATGAAATTTTATTTCCTAGAAAAGTAGTAAGGTCGTCCGCAAAGGCCGCAAGTTTAAATTCTTTATTACCTATTTGGATGCCTTTGATGTCTGGGTCACTGCGGATTTTGATTAGTAGTATTTCAAGAGCTACGATGAATAGATAAGGCGATAGCGGATCACCTTGCCTAACGCCTCTTTGAATCTCGAAAAGAGAAGTCGAAAAGCCATTATTAGTAACACAGCTTGAGATGTTGGTGTAAAGAGTAGAGAACCATTTGATAAAGGATTCCCCGAAATTAAAGGATTTTAAAGTCTTCAACAGAAAGTTCCAGCTAAGTGAATCAAATGCTTTTTCAAAATCAAGTGCAACCATCAAACCAGGAAGTTGTTCGGTCTTTGTAAATTCTATGATGTCGTCAATAGTCCTCACCGCGTCAAAAATGTTTCTTCCTTTAACGTCAGTAAGCATACTGATCTTCATTAATAATGTAAGGAGTACCTTAACTAATCTAGAGGCTAAAGCCTTTGAGGCTATCTTAACGAACGTTTAACAACGAGATTGGTCGCCAGTTCTTGATATATCTCCTGTCTCGGTTTTTCTTCTCAATAAGCCTAATGACGGCCTGCTTTTGAGAGTTCGATAATTCACCATGTGTAAAAGAGCATAGTCATTTAGGCCAGTTAACAATGTCTTCGCAATCATAAGCATTATATCCTTAAAAGTTAAAGGAGTACGACTATCAAAAAATATTGTTTCTTTTGTTATGGTGGTTGTTGGAAGGTGATTTGTGTACGTAAAAACATTGCAGGCAATTTTTTTTAACCCTATTCAGACTGGGCTTTTTTAGGCAATCTGTGACTGGGGGGGGGGCTCCTCGGACCCCCCCTTCATATCTCTGGAACCAGTATGGCTAGGACCATGAAATTTTTCACACAATGTTCATCTCCATACAAGGAAACCTCACACTCAGTTTTGACCTGCACACACCCAATTATGACGTCACAGTGACGTAATTTTTGTTTTTCCGACGTTTCTTTGATATTTTTCCATCCAGATACTTAAATATCAAATATAACTGTAAAATCATCTCTTTAATATTAAAACATAATAAATACAAACAAGGACACACTTGTGAAGCGAGAAAAGGCAAAAAAAGGCGATAAAACTATAATTTTGTAAATTATTGTCCGCCATCTTGGATCCGCCATCTTGGATCCGCCATCTTGGATTTCCTTTTTTTTCGTTTAAATTAAAATTTAAAAAATATCTAAAAGAGAAAAGGATCAGAATGTAAAAAACAGTATCAAAGTAATGTCTATTATCCAAACAATGAACTTAGAAGCGTTATTTAATAAATAGTACAAAATTTTTCTCTATAAGTAAAAGTGAGCAAAAATTTACCTACCCCTCCCCCCCAAATATTTGATGTTAAAAATTTTTGATGTCTTTCAAGAACTAGTCCCAAGAAAAAACTATTCTAATAAGAAAATGCACTATAAGTCAAAAAACAAGATCTTAAAATAAAAAATTCACCATATTTTAATATTTTGAAAACCTATGTGTCAAAAACCGGTTGCTATGGCAACATGGTTAATCACACTGACATGTTATACATACCAAAATGTCCGTAGATAAATTCTAGGAAAAGTCAGAAAGTTTCAGCCTCATAGCTATTTCGGTGTAAAAGTTATTACAATTTTACTGGAGGGGGGGTTCGAAAAGCCCCCCCCCAGTCTGAATAGGGTTAAAAAGTTAAAACTGATGGCCACGAAATGTTAAATGTACTGATTGTTAAATGTTAGGGGTGGTACAAATGGTCTGTCACAATCTATGGAAGTCGCAATCTTTTAGTCAAATTTATGTCCCGGTCTCTGTTGTCCCTTTTTAAAGCCATTCTCTAGCTACGTGTTCGTAATCTTTCTTTTTTCACGAAGCTGGTCTGTCAAATACTATGGATGTCGCAAAGTGAACAAAGCTATGTGTTCGCAGTCATTCTTTTTTCACGAAGCTGTTCGGGAGTCTATGTCGCCTATTCAAAAGTTGAAACGTTTCGGGATTGCACAGAAAAATGTCAGTCTCGAATTTACCATTTCCCCACTAATTTTGCATGGAAGAAGCCGTTTCCCTTACCTTTGATGATGACATACACTTGATTTGCCATCCTCCACCTTCCCCATCCGACTTGCAAGCTGTAGATCTCCCATACTTGTTATAGGTCTGTGGTGCTGTGGCACTCGCTGCACACCATCCACCATTTTGAACTGCAAACATGTTGTATCCCGCTCTCATTGCAGCCACAGCGCACTTTTCAATGGGGTTCTGTCGAACCCAATACAAGCCATCCAGGACAGAATCTCTTCCTTCCAATGGTTGGATTGCTCGATTTCTGGTGTCTCTGTAGCATCCAATAGTTTCATACCTTAAGATAAAGCCAAAAATAGAATAAAACGTTCCAACAGGGTTGGTGTTTGAAAGTCTGGAGTAGCGAACGATTGTGAGAAGAAGGTTGTTATAGTTATTCTACTGAAGTTACCTGACTTTTAAACACGTTGAACAGCTAATTTGACGCGATGACCACAACTGAAGAAAAGCATAGTCATTTTAGGCCGGTTAACAAGTCTTCACAATCATAAGCATTATATACTTAAAAGTTAAAGGAATACTACTATCAAAAAATGTTTTTTCTTTTATCATGGTGGTTGTTGGAAGGTTATTTGGATACGTAACAATACTGCAGGAACTATTTGACTGTTGGCCATGAAATGTTAAAATTGCATTGTTTAATGTTAGGGGTGACAAATGTTTTGTCACAATCTATGAAAGTGGCAACCTTCTGTCAAATTTATGTCCCCGTCTCTGTTGTCATTTTTCAAGCCATTCTCTAGCTACGTGTTCGCAGTCTTTCTTTTTTCACGAAGCTGTTCAGGTGTCTCTGTCTCCTTTCCAAAAGTTAATACGTTTCGGGATTGCAGAGAAAAATGCCAGTCTCGAATTTACCATTCTCCACCCCTAATGTTGCATGGTAGAAGCCGTTTTTCTTACCATTGATGACATACACCTGATTTGCCCATCCTCCGCCTTCACCATCTGACTTGCAAGCTGTAGATTTCCCATACTTGTTATAGGTCTGTGGTGCTGTGGCACTGGCTGCACACCATCCGCCATTCTGAACTGCAAACATGCTGTATCCAGCTCTCATAGCAGCCACAGCGCACTTTGCAATGGGGTTCTTACGAGAGCCATACGATCCATCCAAGAAAGAATCCTTTCCTTCCAAGGATTGGATTGCTCGATTTCCGGTGTCTTTGTAGCATCCAATAGTTTTAAACGATGAAGATGAAGCTAAAAATAGAATAAACCTTTCAAGCAGGGTTGGTGTTTGAACGTTAAGAGTAGTGAAACAGTAAAGGCAGATGGACGTAGTTTACGTAATGACTAATTTACGGTCGTTTTGCTCAATTTACGTATAGTTAGATGTTCAGGGTGGTATTGCTCTAAGTGCTTCTCGAGTTAAATGTGCATTGGCGTTTGGGAATGATTGGTTACCTTGAATGTAGTACACCTGATTGGCCCATGGTCCACCTTTACGATTAGTTCATACCCTTAAATCATGAAAGCCAAAAATAGAATAAAACTTTCCAACAGGGTTAGTGTTTGAACATTTGGAGTAGCGAACGTTTGTGAGAAGATGGTTATAGTTTTTCTACTGATGTTACGTGTTTTAAAAACATTGAACATCCAATTTTGACACGATGACCAACAACTGAAGAACAGCATAGTCATTTAGGCCAGTTTAAAGGAGTACTACTAGCAAAAAATGTTTTTAATATTGTCATGGTGGTCGTTGGAATGTGATTTGTATACGTAGCAATACTACAGGGACTATTTAACTGTTGGCCACGAAATGGTAAACTGCATATGTTAAATATTGTAGCGAAATGAATGCGTGACATTATTTGTGACTGTGTTGTCGTTGCGTAACTATCACGTCATTGTAATTGAATCCCAGACAAAAGGGATCGGTTGTCGAAGAAGTAATAAACTCGTGTGTAGAACGTCTGTCGTTTTGTGGGTGATCTGTTCGGTAATTTCGGCACGTTACATTGGTGGCAGCGGTTAAAATCACCTAGAGACAGAGGAATGGAGAAATATGACGATGGCGAAGTGAATTTTGGGCCGCTCATCGACCTGTATGCGGAGGAAATGCGTCCCACGACCAGTGATACAGTACTGGCGAAATCACCGGAACCAGTCGCGACCAGCACTCCAGCAGGACAAACCAGCGACTCAACTGTGGATCAAGTCCTAAAAGCGATATCGGCGCTAAGTGTAGGGATGGACAGACAAAATAGTGTTGTAGAGAATCGGCTTAGTGTACTGAGCGAACGCCTCGATGCCCTTGAATCTAAGCAGCGTGACTGTCACGTTCCAGTAGGCACCAGTCGTTGTGCGACCTCGCCGAGTGTTCCCGATTTGTTTGCAGAGCCCGAGGATGAAGATTTTCGCGCTCTACCGGCACCTCTTTCAGCTAGTCAATATCGCCAGCCTTCTCAGCAACAAGAAAAGCCACGTGTCCGTCCCTCGGCTTACAATGGTTCATCTTCATGGGAGGATTATAAAGCCCAGTTTGAGCTGGTTTCCGACATCAACGGATGGGATAGGCGGACCAAAGCCGCCTACCTGGCGGTCAGCCTCAGCGGCCCAGCTCAGGCAGTGCTTGGTGATCTCGACAAGACCCAGCGTACTAACTATTCAGACCTTGTGGCGGCGCTCGATAGTAGGTTTGGGACATCCAATAGAACAGAGATGTTTCGGGTTTCTCTACGAAGCCGCTCTAGGCAACCTGCAGAAACCCTTCCAGAACTGGCCCAAGCAATCCGGCGCCTTACAAGGCAAGCCTACCCCGATGCCCCAATTTCCATCAGAGAGTCAATCGCCAAAGACCAGTTCATCGAGGCAATGGGTGACCCCGAGCTACGTTGGAAGGTTCATCAAGCGAAACCAGGCACTCTCACGGAGGCATTGGATGCTGCTGTTGAGGTTGAGGCGTTTTTCTCGGCTGAAAAACAACGCGGAGGTGCAACAAAGATAGTGCAGGCGGTAACTTCGCAGAACCCTCAGCCAGTCGACTCAGCACTCCGGCAAGAGGTTAATGAGCTTAAAACCATGGTGCAAAGGCTGGTCCAGCAACCAAGAGGTGGATCAGACAACTCGCAACGGAGTTGGCAGAGGACCTGGACGTCCCCAGAGTGTTGGGCCTGTGGCGATAAGGGGCACATTCAACGGTACTGCCCTAAACGGCCTGGAGATCGATTGCCTATGCCCTCGGGGAGATCAACTTTCCAACAATCTCAGGAGCGTCCGGGAAACGAGACGCTGTCGAGTTCAAGGGCCGGAACCCGACAGAACAATCACCACTAAGGCCCGCGTTACCTTCCGTGAAAACAGATTCAGTGGGTGCTAACACAGATGGCCTGTATGTCACGGGGTTTGTGCATGACATACCTGTCAAGTTCTTGGTGGACACAGGTGCCAACATCACCATTCTTAAGTCTACAAAGTGGGAGATCATCTCTCGCGCATCAGCATCAACCCCTGGAAAACTCGAAAACGTTCATGACACCATGAAATTGGCCGACGGACGTACTTCGTCATTCCTGGGACGTGGGAGAATGACACTCAAAATAGGCGACCGGGAACTGGACCATCCGTTGTGGGTCGCGGACATTGAACCCGAGGGGATCCTTGGTTTGGATTTCATCCGTCAATATGACTGCCAACTGGTGCTTAAGGGTGGCCTCTACGAGTTACAGTTTGGGAATGCCACGGAAGCTAAGCAAAGTAAACCGCTTACCCCCAGCTGTTTTCGAGTTTCCGTTGACCGTACAGAAGTCGTACCCCCTAGAAGCGAGGCACTGATAGCTGGCAAAATAGTTGGTCCCTGTGCCCCTGTTCTAGGACTACTTGAACCCACGGCAAGACTGATGGAAGTCAACCAACTGATGCTGGCTAGAAGCCTGGTAGATACAGCTTCAGGCGTTGTCCCATTGCGAGTGCTAAACCCGACGGATTCTCCTTGCACCTTGTACAAGGACACCGTGGCGGCGATATGTGAACCTGTCGAACTTGTAGACCAACCTGACGGCAACCACAACAGCGTGGCTCTCTGCCAAGTAAAGGAGGAGGGTGGTGAAGTGACATCTGCAATAGAGCCCGATAGTGTCCCTGAGCACCTGCTAGACCTGTTCGAGCGCAGCACACATCAACTGGACCCCGAGGAGCGCTCTCAAATTGCCCAGCTGTTGACTGAGTTTGCCGACGTATTTGCCGTCTCCTCTGATGACCTTGGCCATACCAGCTTGGTAACACACAAGATCAACACTGGATCCTCGCAGCCCATCCGTCAGCCGGCAAGACGCCTTCCGTTACATAAGAGAGCTGAAGCCGACACTCTTATCCAGGAAATGCTTCAGAAGGGAGTGATTGAGCCGTCGTCAAGTCCCTGGGTGTCTCCTATAGTCTTGGTCAGAAAGAAAGACGGGACCACCCGTTTCTGCGTTGATTATCGGAAGCTGAATGAAGTGACAATCAAGGACAGTTACCCTCTGCCAAGGATCGACGACTGCTTGGATGCGCTAGCCGGCTGCAAATGGTTTTCTACCCTAGACCTGTGTAGTGGTTACTGGCAGGTTGCGATGGACGAGCATGACAAGCTGAAGACTGCCTTCACGACTGGAAACGGTCTGTACCAGTTCACGGTTATGAGTTTTGGACTCTGCAATGCCCCGGCAACATTCGAGCGTCTGATGGAAAAAGTGTTGTCCGGTCTCCCTTGGGAGGTCTGCCTTCTCTACTTGGATGACATCATAGTCCATGGTCGTCAGTTTCGAGAGGCCATTCAGAGGCTCCGCACGGTATTACAGCGATTACGTGATGCAGGTCTTAAATTAAGCCCAAAGAAGTGCGTTCTTCTTCAGCGATCTGTTCCCTTCCTTGGCCACGTAGTGAGCGACCAAGGGGTGTCTACCGACCCCAAGAAGATCGATGCGGTACGTAATTGGCCTCTCCCACGAACAGCCAAAGACGTCAAAAGCTTCCTGGGCCTTTGCTCGTACTACAGGCGCTTCGTTCGTGGTTTCGCTGACATTGCCAGGCCCCTTTACAAGCTTACCGAAGAACAGAGAGAGTTTCGATGGACCAGCGAGTGCGAAGACGCGTTTTGCCGGCTAAAATCCTTGTTAACGACAGCCCCCATTCTGGCCTTCCCAACAGTTGATGGCTCGTTTATCCTGGACACTGATGCAAGCAACACTGGTCTTGGTGTAGTACTGTCCCAAATCCAGGAGGGGGAAGAGAAGGTGATTGCGTTCCACAGTAAGTCACTGAGCAAGAGTGAGAGGAACTACTGCGTGACCCGCAAAGAGCTCTTGGCGGTTATTGTGGCAGTAAAGACTTACCACCACTACTTGTGTGGAAGGCAGTTCCTCGTCCGTACAGATCATCGTGCTTTAAAATGGTTGCTTAAATTCAAAAACCCAGAGGGCCAACTCGCCAGGTGGTTAGAACTTCTGGGGACTTACGACTTTAAGATCCAACACCGTTCTGGTGTACACCATGGGAATGCTGACGCCCTTTCAAGAAGGCCATGCGGTGACTGCCGGTACTGCGATCGTCTCGAACAAAAGAGGGAACGCACATTAGAAGAAGATTCTAATACAAGCTTAGACGTCATACCCTGTTGCGCACTTCAAGGTCCAGAGAAGCCCACGGGGGGCAATGGTAGGACTGCTCAGCCCGATCCAAAATCTGAGCCCAGGACCGAACAGAACCTCACCGGAAGCGACACCTCCAAGCAGGCCTGTGTTGCTATGGGTAACAGGAGTGATTTTCGGACCAGTCAGTTGGCCGACGCAGACTTAAGGAAAATAATCACGTGGAAGGAATCTTGCAGTTTTCGTCCTTCATGGGAAAAGGTGTCGATCGAAAACAAATCAATCAAGGCTTTCTGGAGTCAATGGGAACGTCTGTCACTACGAGACGGTGTCCTTTATCGACGATGGGAATCTGAAGCTGGAGACGAGGTCCGTTGGCAGCTTGTAATACCGTCCGGTCTCAGAAAGGATGTCCTTTACGACCTCCACACCAAGGAAACGGCAGGGCACTTGGGTATCAAGAAGACGCTGGGAAGAGTTAAAGAAAGGTTCTTTTGGCCCGGAAGCACGAAAGACGTTAAGGACTGGTGTCGGGAATGCGACCTCTGTGCCTCCAGGGAAAGGCCAACCCGCCAGCCCCGAGCGCCCTTGCGAACTTACAACGTGGGTTCCCCCCTGGAGAGAGTGGCACTGGACGTCTTGGGACCACTGCCCGTGTCAGATCGTGGCAATAAGTACATCCTTGTCGTTGGGGATTACTTTTCGAAGTGGACGGAAGCTTATGCGATTCCTAATCAAGAAGCTACAACCGTAGCGCGAGTTCTAGTTGAAGAGTTCGTAGCACGTTTTGGCATCCCGAGGCAGATACATTCCGACCAGGGAAGAAATTTCGAGTCAAAGGTGTTTCAAGAAATGCGCCAGACACTGGGGATGGATAAAACTAGAACCACACCCCTCCACCCACAGTCCGACGGAATGATTGAAAGATTTAACCGGACCATAGAAGCCATGTTGTCCAAGTTTGTAGCGGAGAATCAGCGAGATTGGGATAGCCATTTGCCAATTCTCATGATGGCTTATCGCTCCGCTGTTCACGAAACCACTTCCTTTACCCCATGCGAGCTAATGTTTGGGCGGCAGATCGACCTACCAATTGACCTTGAGTTTGGACGTCCTGATCAAGGAAGTGCTAATGCGGACAAGACCGAATATGTCCACCACCTACAGGCCCGACTGGATCGAATCCATGCATTTGCCCGTGAAAATCTAAAGTTGGGGAGTGAGCGGCAAAAACGGAACTACGATCATAGAGCACAGCAGCGTGGCTTTAAGCCTGGGGACCCCGTTTGGCTACATAACCCTTCGCGCAAGAAAGGAAGAACCCCTAAGTTCCAGAGGCCATGGGAAGGACCATACCTGATAACGTCTCGCCTTGATGACCTGATCTACCGCATCCAGAAAGGGCCCAGGTCGCGACCGAAAGTCGTCCACGTTGATCGACTAAAGCAGTACCAAGGCCATAGTTTCGTCAACTGGTTAACAGAAAGTAAGGCTGGCAAAGGAGAGGTACGATCCACCAAGGATACGGTTTCTACTCATGGCGATTCAACCGAGCAGCAGGACTCCGACTCTGTGCCTCCGGCCAAGAAGGCAGTGCAAGGAAGACCACGTCGAGCACTGAGAAGACCAGTCTGGTCAGCTGATTATCACATGGACTAAGACTTTGTTTTACTTTAATACCTGATTAGCAGATTAGTGACATTTTAAAGACTCTAGTAAACTTTTTGTGGGTTTTGTTCCTTTTGTAAGGGGGGATAGTGTAGCGAAATGAATGCGTGACATTATTTGTGACTGTGTTGTCGTTGCGTAACTATCACGTCATTGTAATTGAATCCCAGACAAAAGGGATCGGTTGTCGAAGAAGTAATAAACTCGTGTGTAGAACGTCTGTCGTTTTGTGGGTGATCTGTTCGGTAATTTCGGCACGTTACAATATTAAGGGAGACAAATGGTTTATCAAAAACTATGGATGTCGCAAAGTGAACAAAGTGAACAAAGCTATGTGTTCGCAGTCTTTGTTTTTTCACAAAGCTATTCGGTAGTCTATATCGCCTATTCAAAAGTTGAAACGTTTCGGGATTGCACAGAAAAATGTCAGTCTCGAATTTACCATTCTCCACCCCTAATTTTGCATGGAAGAAGCCGTCTGTCTTACCTTTGATGAGATACACCTGATTTGCCCCTCCTCCACCTTCCCCATCCGACTTGCAAGCTGTAGATTTCCCATACTTGTTATAGGTCTGTGGTGCTGTGGCACTGGCTGCACACCATCCGCCATTCTGAACTGCAAACATGATGTATCCCGCTCTCATTGCAGCCACAGCGCACTTTGCAATGGGGTTCTTACGAGAGCCATATGATCCATCCAAGACAGAATCCTTTCCTTCCAAAGGTTGGATAGCTCGATTTCCGGTGTCTCTGTAGCATCCAATAGTTTCATACCCTATATATAAATAAATAAATAAATAAATAATAAATAAATAAAGTCTTTATTTAAAGAGGGTTGCACTAAATAGCAAAGCTAGTAAACATGCGGCCCTCTATAACACTAGTCTAATTTACAAAACTATGAAAATTACGAATTTAGATATAAATGATAAAAATAGCACTAAAAACTTCGAACTTGAATAGACAATAAAACTTAAACTTATTACTTTGCATTATAACAGTAAGAAATCTAAAAACTAACATTTAAACAATAAAATGATTAAGAAGCTGTTGCTGATTAGAAAGTACATTACACGTTGCCTGCTTAAAAGAATATGTGTCCCTTTGTTTTAAATAAAGAGATAAAGCATTCCATAATTGACAACAGGTGGTGGTAAAGGTTTTTCCTCCTTCAGTCTGACGTTTAAAGCGAGGACATCTTAAGTTAAAATTAAGATAAAGTCAAAAATAGAATAAAACATTCCAACAGGGATGGTGTTTGAACGTTTGGAGTAAAGAACGATTGTGAGAAGAAGGTTATTATAGTTATTCTACTGAAGTTACGTGACTTTTAAACACTTTGAACATCCAATTTTGACACGATGACTAACAACTGAAGTGAAGTATGGTCATTTATTTATTTTATTTCTTTATTTTTATATTTTTATAGCTTTTATTGAACAATACACGTAATACTTACAATACAGTACATTGCTCTACATACAATACAAGATAAAATAATACTACACATAAAACCTACAAACAATATCTACGTTAAATTACAGAGACGTACTAACACAAACTTAAAATTAAATAAATAAATAAATAAATAAATAAATAAATAAAGACGGGTGATTCGGCCATATGGAACGCTGCAGGAGAAAAGAAAAAGAGAGAAGCTGCATATTTAGCTTAAATAGTTTAGAAAAGGGCGCCACTTCTTTTTGTGAAAATCAAGCCTGTTATTCTTAAAAGCAATGTGATTTTCAATACATTCTATATACTTTAATTTGACTGTAAGGTGAGCCAGGGAAGGTCGAGATTTTCTTTGCCGATTGTAAAATATTATTTGCTTACAAATGATGATGATATGATTCAGGAGTGTCCAAAACCGAGTATTAATAGTGTATCCAAGCATGATATCAATTTTGTCAAGTGCGTTGATTCCAAAGTCAAGTTCGTTTAGCCACGAGATTACTGATTTCCAGAAGTGCTGACTGGCCTTACATTCAAAGAATAAATGCTCGAGGGATTCTTCCGCCTCCTCGCAAAAGGAACACAAATTCGAATTCGTGAAATTCATTTTGTACAGCAGATTATTCGCATAATACTATGCGATGAAGGAGATTAAACTAAAAGCATCTAGTTCGGACGTCCAGAGTAACCTTGAAGAGAATTAAAAATATTTGGTCCCACTTGATTATGTGGTTGGGAAATTGTGTATTATATTTATGCATTGAGGTAGGAGAGACACGTGCTTGTGCGACTAAATGCCAGTATAATTTCTTAGAAGTTAAAAGCGGGAGGTTAACAACATCATCGCCTAATTATAGAAGGAAATTCTAAGTTTCTATTTCGTTGTTGTCTCAAGTTAACGTTAGCTGTGTTGAGTAAATTCTTCCAAGGAAGTGGGAGCGCCTTTGATAGACCAAAAAGCATCAAGTATTCGTTAACATTTAGTCCATTGCTCCTAAAGTGATCCCATGATCGGAGTTTTCCATTGTCGGAAAGGATGTCGGAGACTTTAGCGAGTCCCTTTTTGAGTAGCTTGTTACTGAATATGGGTATATTTTCAATACGTAAATGATGATTGTTCCATATAATTTCCTCTAGGACATCTTCACGAGAAGATATAACTTTATTATTGATTGTACGCTGTTAGGCAATCGCGATAGAATTTGGGGAGATTATCAAAGGACAATTCAGCCGGCCTAAAGTTGCATTTCAGAATAAAAATACCACCGTAGTATTTCAGATAAAGTGACAAGATATGTTTCCAAGGCCTGAAATATTCTTCGGAGAATTTTTTGAGGCAGGTGATACGCTGAGTCGTAATGGCAGATTCAATATGAGGCATGTGGAGACCGCCTTCTTTATAATCACTGATGAGAGCTATCTGCTTGATTTATCCTTTCCCTTCCAGATGAAATTAAACATGGAATTGGCTATTTTAATTATGGATTTATCGAGACAAATTAGGGAAGCGCGGTACATAAATTTGGGTAAGGCGAAGGTCTTAACAACCTGAACTTTACCCATTATAGTCAGGTTCCTCTATTGCCAAGAATTTAAGGATTTTTCAAGAGAATCTAGGATGTTGTTGAAATTTAGTTCTTGTTTTAATCGCCAGTTATATGTGAAATATATACCAAGAATCTTCATAGGTTTATTTACTTTCTCTATATTGAGCGGCTCTTCACAGTTATGGCTGCTGCCCAGCCAGTAGGCTTCAGTTTTGTCTTCATTTAGTTTTAAGCAGGAACATTCACCGCACCGAAATGTTTTATTGTAACGGACAAGTTCTGCAATGAAATTTTATTTCCTAGAAAAGTAGTAAGGTCGTCCGCAAAGGCCGCAAGTTTAAATTCTTTATTACCTATTTGGATGCCTTTGATGTCTGGGTCACTGCGGATTTTGATTAGTAGTATTTCAAGAGCTACGATGAATAGATAAGGCGATAGCGGATCACCTTGCCTAACGCCTCTTTGAATCTCCAAAAGAGGAGTCGAAAAGCCATTATTAGTAACACAGCTTGAGATGTTGGTGTAAAGAGTAGAGAACCATTTGATAAAGGATTCCCCGAAATTAAAGGATTTTAAAGTCTTCAACAGAAAGTTCCAGCTAAGTGAATCAAATGCTTTTTCAAAATCAAGTGCAACCATCAAACCAGGAAGTTGTTCGGTCTTTGTAAATTCTATGATGTCGTCAATAGTCCTCACCGCGTCAAAAATGTTTCTTCCTTTAACGTCAGTAAGCATACTGATCTTCATTAATAATGTAAGGGAGTACCTTAACTAATCTAGAGGCTAAAGCCTTTGAGGCTATCTTAACGTCAACGTTTAACAACGAGATTGGTCGCCAGTTCTTGATATATCTCCTGTCTCGGTTTTTCTTCTCAATAAGCCTAATGACGGCCTGCTTTTGAGAGTTCGATAATTCACCATGTGTAAAAGAGCATAGTCATTTAGGCCAGTTAACAAGTCTTCGCAATCATAAGCATTATATCCTTAAAAGTTAAAGGAGTACGACTATCAAAAAATATTGTTTCTTTTGTTATGGTGGTTGTTGGAAGGTGATTTGTGTACGTAAAAACATTGCAGGCAATTTTTTTTAAAAAGTTAAAACTGATGGCCACGAAATGTTAAATTGTACTGATTGTTAAATGTTAGGGGTGACAAATGGTCTGTCACAATCTATGGAAGTCGCAATCTTTTAGTCAAATTTATGTCCCGGTCTCTGTTGTCCCTTTTTAAAGCCATTCTCTAGCTACGTGTTCGTAATCTTTCTTTTTTCACGAAGCTGGTCTGTCAAATACTATGGATGTCGCAAAGTGAACAAAGCTATGTGTTCGCAGTCATTCTTTTTTCACGAAGCTGTTCGAAAGTCTATGTCGCCTATTCAAAAGTTGAAACGTTTCGGGATTGCACAGAAAAATGTCAGTCTCGAATTTACCACTCTCCCAACTAATTTTGCATGGAAGAAGCCGTTTCCCTTACCTTTGATGATGACATACACCTGATTTGCCCATCCTCCACCTTCCCCATCCGACTTGCAAGCTGTAGATCTCCCATACTTGTTATAGGTCTGTGGTGCTGTGGCACTCGCTGCACACCATCCACCATTTTGAACTGCAAACATGTTGTATCCCGCTCTCATTGCAGCCACAGCGCACTTTTCAATGGGGTTCTGTCGAACCCAATACAAGCCATCCAGGACAGAATCTCTTCCTTCCAATGGTTGGATTGCTCGATTTCTGGTGTCTCTGTAGCATCCAATAGTTTCATATTCTTAAGATAAAGCCAAAAATAGAATAAAACGTTCCAACAGGGTTGGTGTTTGAAAGTTTGGAGTAGCGAACGATTGTGAGAAGAAGGTTGTTATAGTTATTCTACTGAAGTTACGTGACTTTTAAACACGTTGAACAGCTAATTTTGACACGATGACCAACAACTGAAGAAAAGCATAGTCATTTAGGCCGGTTAACAAGTCTTCACAATCATAAGCATTATATACTTAAAAGTTAAAGGAGTACTACTATCAAAAAATGTTTTTTTCTTTTATCATGGTGGTTGTTGGAAGGTTATTTGGATACGTAACAATACTGCAGGAACTATTTGACTGTTGGCCATGAAATGTTAAATTGCATTGTTTAATGTTAGGGGTGACAAATGGTTTGTCACAATCTATGAAAGTGGCAACCTTCTGTCAAATTTATGTCCCCGTCTCTGTTGTCATTTTTCAAGCCATTCTCTAGCTACGTGTTCGCAGTCTTTCTTTTTTCACGAAGCTGTTCAGGTGTCTCTGTCTCCTTTCCAAAAGTTAATACGTTTCGGGATTGCAGAGAAAAATGCCAGTCTCGAATTTACCATTCTCCACCCCTAATGTTGCATGGTAGAAGCCGTTTTTCTTACCATTGATGACATACACCTGATTTGCCCATCCTCCGCCTTCACCATCTGACTTGCAAGCTGTAGATTTCCCATACTTGTTATAGGTCTGTGGTGCTGTGGCACTGGCTGCACACCATCCGCCATTCTGAACTGCAAACATGCTGTATCCAGCTCTTATAGCAGCCACAGCGCACTTTGCAATGGGGTTCTTACGAGAGCCATACGATCCATCCAAGAAAGAATCCTTTCCTTCCAAGGATTGGATTGCTCGATTTCCGGTGTCTTTGTAGCATCCAATAGTTTTAAACGATGAAGATGAAGCTAAAAATAGAATAAACCTTTCAAGCAGGGTTGGTGTTTGAACGTTAAGAGTAGTGAAACAGTAAAGGCAGATGGACGTAGTTTACGTAATGACTAATTTACGGTCGTTTTGCTCAATTTACGTATAGTTAGATGTTCAGGGTGGTATTGCTCTAAGTGCTTCTCGAGTTAAATGTGCATTGGCGTTTGGGAATGATTGGTTACCTTGAATGTAGTACACCTGATTGGCCCATGGTCCACCTTTACGATTAGTTTCATACCCTTAAGATCATGAAAGCCAAAAATAGAATAAAACTTTCCAACAGGGTTAGTGTTTGAACATTTGGAGTAGCGAACGTTTGTGAGAAGATGGTTATAGTTTTTCTACTGATGTTACGTGACTTTTAAAAACATTGAACATCCAATTTTGACACGATGACCAACAACTGAAGAACAGCATAGTCATTTAGGCCAGTTTAAAGGAGTACTACTAGCAAAAAATGTTTTTAATATTGTCATGGTGGTCGTTGGAATGTGATTTGTATACGTAGCAATACTACAGGGACTATTTAACTGTTGGCCACGAAATGGTAAACTGCATATGTTAAATATTAAGGGAGACAAATGGTTTATCAAAAACTATGGATGTCGCAAAGTGAACAAAGTGAACAAAGCTATGTGTTCGCAGTCTTTGTTTTTTCACAAAGCTATTCGGTAGTCTATATCGCCTATTCAAAAGTTGAAACGTTTCGGGGTTGCACAGAAAAATGTCAGTCTCGAATTTACCATTCTCCACCCCTAATTTTGCATGGAAGAAGCCGTCTGTCTTACCTTTGATGAGATACACCTGATTTGCCCCTCCTCCACCTTCCCCATCCGACTTGCAAGCTGTAGATTTCCCATACTTGTTATAGGTCTGTGGTGCTGTGGCACTGGCTGCACACCATCCGCCATTCTGAACTGCAAACATGATGTATCCCGCTCTCATTGCAGCCACAGCGCACTTTGCAATGGGGTTCTTACGAGAGCCATATGATCCATCCAAGACAGAATCCTTTCCTTCCAAAGGTTGGATAGCTCGATTTCCGGTGTCTCTGTAGCATCCAATAGTTTCATACCCTATATATAAATAAATAAATAAATAATAAATAAATAAAGTCTTTATTTAAAGAGGGTTGCACTAAATAGCAAAGCTAATAAACATGCGGCCCTCTATAACACTAGTCTAATTTACAAAACTATGAAAATTACGAATTTAGATATAAATGATAAAAATAGCACTAAAAACTTCGAACTTGAATAGACAATAAAACTTAAACTAATTACTTTACATTATAACAGTAAGAAATCTAAAAACTAACATTTAAACAATAAAATGATTAAGAAGCTGTTGCTGATTAGAAAGTACATTACACGTTGCCTGCTTAAAAGAATATAATGTGTCCCTTTGTTTTAAATAAAGAGATAAAGCATTCCATAATTGACAACAGGTGGTGGTAAAGGTTTTTCCTCCTTCAGTCTGACGTTGAAAGCGAGGACATCTTAAGTTAAAATTAAGATAAAGTCAAAAATAGAATAAAACATTCCAACAGGGATGGTGTTTGAACGTTTGGAGTAAAGAACGATTGTGAGAAGAAGGTTATTATAGTTATTCTACTGAAGTTACGTGACTTTTAAACACTTTGAACATCCAATTTTGACACGATGACTAACAACTGAAGTGAAGCATGGTCATTTATTTATTTTATTTCTTTATTTTTATTTTTTTATAGCTTTTATTGAACAATACACGTAATACTTACAATACAGTACATTGCTCTACATACAATACAAGATAAAATAATACTACACATAAAACCTACAAACAATATCTACGTTAAATTACAGAGACGTACTAACACAAACTTAAAATTAAATAAATAAATAAATAAATAAATAGAGACGGGTGATTCGGCCATATGGAACGCTGCAGGAGAATAGAAAAAGAGAGAAGCTGCATATTTAGCTTAAATAGTTTAGAAAAGGGCGCCACTTCTTTTTGTGAAAATCAAGCCTGTTATTCTTAAAAGCAATGTGATTTTCAATACATTCTATATACTTTAATTTGGCTGTAAGGTGAGCCAGGGAAGGTCGAGATTTTCTTTGCCGATTGTAAAATATTATTTGCTTACAAATGATGATGATATGATTCAGGAGTGTCCAAAACCGAGTATTAATAGTGTATCCAAGCATGATATCAATTTTGTCAAGTGAGTTGATTCCAAAGTCAAGTTCGTTTAGCCACGAGATTACTGATTTCCAGAAGTGCTGACTGGCCTTACATTCAAAGAATAAATGCTCGAGGGATTCTTCCGCCTCCTCGCAAAAGGAACACAAATTCGAATTCGTGAAATTCATTTTGTACAGCAGATTATTCGCATAATACTATGCGATGAAGGAGATTAAACTAAAAGCATCTAGTTCGGACGTCCAGAGTAACCTTGAAGAGAATTAAAAATATTTGGTCCCACTTGATTATGTGGTTGGGAAATTGTGTATTATATTTATGCATTGAGGTAGGAGAGACACGTGCTTGTGCGACTAAATGCCAGTATAATTTCTTAGAAGTTAAAAGCGGGAGGTTAACAACATCATCGCCTAATTATAGAAGGAAATTCTAAGTTTCTATTTCGTTGTTGTCTCAAGTTAACGTTAGCTGTGTTGAGTAAATTCTTCCAAGGAAGTGGGAGCGCCATTGATAGACCAAAAAGCATCAAGTATTCGTTAACATTTAGTCCATTGCTCCTAAAGTGATCCCATGATCGGAGTTTTCCATTGTCGGAAAGGATGTCGGAGACTTTAGCGATTCCCTTTTTGAGTAGCTTGTTACTGAATATGGGTATATTTTCAATACGTAAATGATGATTGTTCCATATAATTTCCTCTAGGACATCTTCACGAGAAGATATAACTTTATTATTGATTGTTGACCACGCTGTTAGGCAATCGCGATAGAATTTGGGGAGATTATCAAAGGACAATTCAGCCGGCCTAAAGTTGCATTTCAGAATAAAAATACCACCGTAGTATTTCAGATAAAGTGACAAGATATGTTTCCAAGGCCTGAAATATTCTTCGGAGAATTTTTTGAGGCAGGTGATACGCTGAGTCGTAATGGCAGATTCAATATGAGGCATGTGGAGACCGCCTTCTTTATAATCACTGATGAGAGCTATCCGCTTGATTTATCCTTTCCCTTCCAGATGAAATTAAACATGGAATTGGCTATTTTAATGATGGATTTATCGAGACAAATTAGGGAAGCGCGGTACATAAATTTGGGTAAGGCGAAGGTCTTAACAACCTGAACTTTACCCATTATAGTCAGGTTCCTCTATTGCCAAGAATTTAAGGATTTTTCAAGAGAATCTAGGATGTTGTTGAAATTTAGTTCTTGTTTTAATCGCCAGTTATATGTGAAATATATACCAAGAATCTTCATAGGTTTATTTACTTTCTCTATATTGAGCGGCTCTTCACAGTTATGGCTGCTGCCCAGCCAGTAGGCTTCAGTTTTGTCTTCATTTAGTTTTAAGCAGGAACATTCACCGCACCGAAATGTTTTATTGTAACGGACAAGTTCTGCAATGAAATTTTATTTCCTAGAAAAGTAGTAAGGTCGTCCGCAAAGGCCGCAAGTTTAAATTCTTTATTACCTATTTGGATGCCTTTGATGTCTGGGTCACTGCGGATTTTGATTAGTAGTATTTCAAGAGCTACGATGAATAGATAAGGCGATAGCGGATCACCTTGCCTAACGCCTCTTTGAATCTCCAAAAGAGGAGTCGAAAAGCCATTATTAGTAACACAGCTTGAGATGTTGGTGTAAAGAGTAGAGAACCATTTGATAAAGGATTCCCCGAAATTAAAGGATTTTAAAGTCTTCAACAGAAAGTTCCAGCTAAGTGAATCAAATGCTTTTTCAAAATCAAGTGCAACCATCAAACCAGGAAGTTGTTCGGTCTTTGTAAATTCTATGATCTCGTCAATAGTCCTCACCGCGTCAAAAATGTTTCTTCCTTTTAACGTCAGTAAGCATACTGATCTTCATTAATAATGTAAGGGAGTACCTTAACTAATCTAGAGGCTAAAGCCTTTGAGGCTATCTTAACGTCAACGTTTAACAACGAGATTGGTCGCCAGTTCTTGATATATCTCCTGTCTCGGTTTTTCTTCTCAATAAGCCTAATGACGGCCTGCTTTTGAGAGTTCGATAATTCACCATGTGTAAAAGAGCATAGTCATTTAGGCCAGTTAACAAGTCTTCACAATCATAAGCATTATATCCTTAAAAGTTAAAGGAGTACGACTATCAAAAAATATTGTTTCTTTTGTTATGGTGGTTGTTGGAAGGTGATTTGTGTACGTAAAAACATTGCAGGCAATTTTTTTTTAGAAAGTTAAAACTGATGGCCACGAAATGTTAAATTGTACTGATTGTTAAATGTTAGGGGTGACAAATGGTCTGTCACAATCTATGGAAGTCGCAATCTTTTAGTCAAATTTATGTCCCGGTCTCTGTTGTCCCTTTTTAAAGCCATTCTCTAGCTACGTGTTCGTAATCTTTCTTTTTTCACGAAGCTGGTCTGTCAAATACTATGGATGTCGCAAAGTGAACAAAGCTATGTGTTCGCAGTCATTCTTTTTTCACGAAGCTGTTCGAAAGTCTATGTCGCCTATTCAAAAGTTGAAACGTTTCGGGATTGCACAGAAAAATGTCAGTCTCGAATTTACCATTCTCCCCACTAATTTTGCATGGAAGAAGCCGTTTCCCTTACCTTTGATGATGACATACACCTGATTTGCCCATCCTCCACCTTCCCCATCCGACTTGCAAGCTGTAGATCTCCCATACTTGTTATAGGTCTGTGGTGCTGTGGCACTCGCTGCACACCATCCACCATTTTGAACTGCAAACATGTTGTATCCCGCTCTCATTGCAGCCATAGCGCACTTTGCAATGGGGTTCTTTCGAACCCAATACAAGCCATCCAGGACAGAATCTCTTCCTTCCAATGGTTGGATTGCTCGATTTCTGGTGTCTCTGTAGCATCCAATAGTTTCATACCCTTAAGATAAAGCCAAAAATAGAATAAAACGTTCCAACAGGGTTGGTGTTTGAAAGTTTGGAGTAGCGAACGATTGTGAGAAGAAGGTTGTTATAGTTATTCTACTGAAGTTACGTGACTTTTAAACGCGTTGAACAGCCAATTTTGACACGATGACCAACAACTGAAGAAAAGCATAGTCATTTAGGCCAGTTAACAAGTCTTCACAATCATAAGCATTATATACTTAAAACTTAAAGGAGTACTACTATCAAAAAATGTTTTTTTCTTTTATCATGGTGGTTGTTGGAAGGTTATTTGGATACGTAACAATACTGCAGGAACTATTTGACTGTTGGCCATGAAATGTTAAATTGCATTGTTTAATGTTAGGGGTGACAAATGGTTTGTCACAATCTATGAAAGTCGCAACCTTCTGTCAAATTTATGTCCCCGTCTCTGTTGTCATTTTTTCAAGCCATTCTCTAGCTACGTGTTCGCAGTCTTTCTTTTTTCACGAAGCTGTTCAGGTGTCTCTGTCTCCTTTCCAAAAGTTAATACGTTTCGGGATTGCAGAGAAAAATGCCAGTCTCGAATTTACCATTCTCCACCCCTAATGTTGCATGGTAGAAGCCGTTTTTCTTACCATTGATGACATACACCTGATTTGCCCATCCTCCGCCTTCACCATCTGACTTGCAAGCTGTAGATTTCCCATACTTGTTATAGGTCTGTGGTGCTGTGGCACTGGCTGCACACCATCCGCCATTCTGAACTGCAAACATGCTGTATCCAGCTCTCATAGCAGCCACAGCGCACTTTGCAATGGGGTTCTTACGAGAGCCATACGATCCATCCAAGAAAGAATCCTTTCCTTCCAAGGATTGGATTGCTCGATTTCCGGTGTCTTTGTAGCATCCAATAGTTTTAAACGATGAAGATGAAGCTAAAAATAGAATAAACCTTTCAAGCAGGCCGGACGTTAAGAGTAGTGAAACAGTAAAGGCAGATGGTCGTAGTTTACGTAATGACTAATTTACGGTCGTTTTGCTCAATTTACGTATAGTTAGATGTTCAGGGTATTGCTCTAAGTGCTTCTCGAGTTAAATGTGCATTGGCGTTTGGGAATGATTGGTTACCTTGAATGTAGTACACCTGATTGGCCCATGGTCCACCTTTACGATTAGTTTCATACCCTTAAGATCATGAAAGCCAAAAATAGAATAAAACTTTCCAACAGGGTTAGTGTTTGAACGTTTGGAGTAGCGAACGTTTGTGAGAAGATGGTTATAGTTTTTCTACTGATGTTACGTGACTTTTAAACACATTGAACATCCAATTTTGACACGATGACCAACAACTGAAGAACAGCATAGTCATTTAGGCCAGTTTAAAGGAGTACTACTAGCAAAAAATGTTTTTAATATTGTCATGGTGGTCGTTGGAATGTGATTTGTATACGTAGCAATACTACAGGGACTATTTAACTGTTGGCCACGAAATGGTAAACTGCATATGTTAAATATTAAGGGAGACAAATGGTTTATCAAAAACTATGGATGTCGCAAAGTGAACAAAGTGAACAAAGCTATGTGTTCGCAGTCTTTGTTTTTTCACAAAGCTATTCGGTAGTCTATATCGCCTATTCAAAAGTTGAAACGTTTCGGGATTGCACAGAAAAATGTCAGTCTCGAATTTACCATTCCCCACCCCTAATTTTGCATGGAAGAAGCCGTCTGTCTTACCTTTGATGAGATACACCTGATTTGCCCCTCCTCCACCTTCCCCATCCGACTTGCAAGCTGTAGATTTCCCATACTTGTTATAGGTCTGTGGTGCTGTGGCACTGGCTGCACACCATCCGCCATTCTGAACTGCAAACATGATGTATCCCGCTCTCATTGCAGCCACAGCGCACTTTGCAATGGGGTTCTTACGAGAGCCATATGATCCATCCAAGACAGAATCCTTTCCTTCCAAAGGTTGGATTGCTCGATTTCCGGTGTCTCTGTAGCATCCAATAGTTTCATACCCTATAAATAAATAAATAAATAAATAAATAATAAATAAATAAAGTCTTTATTTAAAGAGGGTTGCACTAAATAGCAAAGCTAATAAACATGCGGCCCTCTATAACACTAGTCTAATTTACAAAACTATGAAAATTACGAATTTAGATATAAATGATAAAAATAGCACTAAAAACTTCGAACTTGAATAGACAATAAAACTTAAACTAATTACTTTACATTATAACAGTAAGAAATCTAAAAACTAACATTTAAACAATAAAATGATTAAGAAGCTGTTGCTGATTAGAAAGTACATTACACGTTGCCTGCTTAAAAGAATATAATGTGTCCCTTTGTTTTAAATAAAGAGATAAAGCATTCCATAATTGACAACAGGTGGTGGTAAAGGTTTTTCCTCCTTCAGTCTGACGTTTAAAGCGAGGACATCTTAAGTTAAAATTAAGATAAAGTCAAAAATAGAATAAAACATTCCAACAGGGATGGTGTTTGAACGTTTGGAGTAAAGAACGATTGTGAGAAGAAGGTTATTATAGTTATTCTACTGAAGTTACGTGACTTTTAAACACTTTGAACATCCAATTTTGACACGATGACTAACAACTGAAGTGAAGCATGGTCATTTATTTATTTTATTTCTTTATTTTTATTTTTTTATAGCTTTTATTGAACAATACACGTAATACTTACAATACAGTACATTGCTCTACATACAATACAAGATAAAATAATACTACACATAAAACCTACAAACAATATCTACGTTAAATTACAGAGACGTACTAACACAAACTTAAAAATAAATAAATAAATAAATAAATAAATAAATAAAGACGGGTGATTCGGCCATATGGAACGCTGCAGGAGAAAAGAAAAAGAGAGAAGCTGCATATTTAGCTTAAATAGTTTGAAAAAGGGCGCCACTTCTTTTTGTGAAAATCAAGCCTGTTATTCTTAAAAGCAATGTGATTTTCAATACATTCTATATACTTTAATTTGGCTGCAAGGTGAGCCAGGGAAGGTCGAGATTTTCTTTGCCGATTGTAAAATATTATTTGCTTACAAATGATGATGATATGATTCAGGAGTGTCCAAAACCAAGTATTAATAGTGTATCCAAGCATGATATCAATTTTGTCAAGTGCATTGATTCCAAAGTCAAGTTCGTTTAGCCACGAGATTACTGATTTCCAGAAGTGCTGACTGGCCTTACATTCAAGGAATAAATGCTCGAGGGATTCTTCCGCCTTCTCGAAAAAGGAACACAAATTCGAATTCGTGAAATTCATTTTGTACAGCAGATTATTCGCATAATACTATGCGATGAAGGAGATTAAACTAAAAGCATCTAGTTCGGACGTCCAGAGTAACCTTGAAGAGAATTAAAAATATTTGGTCCCACTTGATTATGTGGTTGGGAAATTGTGTATTATATTTATGCATTGAGGTAGGAGAGACACGTGCTTGTGCGACTAAATGCCAGTATAATTTCTTAGAAGTTAAAAGCGGGAGGTTAACAACATCATCGCCTAATTATAGAAGGAAATTCTAAGTTTCTATTTCGTTGTTGTCTCAAGTTAACGTTAGCTGTGTTGAGTAAATTCTTCCAAGGAAGTGGGAGCGCCTTTGATAGACCAAAAAGCATCAAGTATTCGTTAACATTTAGTCCATTGCTCCTAAAGTGATCCCATGATCGGAGTTTTCCATTGACGGAAAGGATGTCGGAGACTTTAGCGATTCCCTTTTTGAGTAGCTTGTTACTGAATATGGGTTTATTTTCAATACGTAAATGATGATTGTTCCATATAATTTCCTCTAGGACATCTTCACGAGAAGATATAACTTTATTATCGATTGTTGACCACGCTGTTAGGCAATCGCGATAGAATTTGGGGAGATTATCAAAGGACAATTCAGCCGGCCTAAAGTTGCATTTCAGAATAAAAATACCACCGTAGTATTTCAGATAAAGTGACAAGATATGTTTCCAAGGCCTGAAATATTCTTCGGAGAATTTTTTGAGGCAGGTGATACGCTGAGTCGTAATGGCAGATTCAATATGAGGCATGTGGAGACCGCCTTCTTTATAATCACTGATGAGAGCTATCCGCTTGATTTATCCTTTCCCTTCCAGATGAAATTAAACATGGAATTGGCTATTTTAATGATGGATTTATCGAGACAAATTAGGGAAGCGCGGTACATAAATTTGGGTAAGGCGAAGGTCTTAACAACCTGAACTTTACCCATTATAGTCAGGTTCCTCTATTGCCAAGAATTTAAGGATTTTTCAAGAGAATCTAGGATGTTGTTGAAATTTAGTTCTTGTTTTAATCGCCAGTTATATGTGAAATATATACCAAGAATCTTCATAGGTTTATTTACTTTCTCTATATTGAGCGGCTCTTCACAGTTATGGCTGCTGCCCAGCCAGTAGGCTTCAGTTTTGTCTTCATTTAGTTTTAAGCCGGAACATTCACCGCACCGAAATGTTTTATTGTAACGGACCAGTTCTGCAATGAAATTTTATTTCCTAGAAAAGTAGTAAGGTCGTCCGCAAAGGCCGCAAGTTTAAATTCTTTATTACCTATTTGGATGCCTTTGATGTCTGGGTCACTGCGGATTTTGATTAGTAGTATTTCAAGAGCTATGATGAATAGATAAGGCGATAGCGGATCACCTTGCCTAACGCCTCTTTGAATCTCGAAAAGAGGAGTCGAAAAGCCATTATTAGTAACACAGCTTGAGATGTTGGTGTAAAGAGAAGAGACCCATTTGATAAAGGATTCCCCGAAATTAAAGGATTTTAAAGTCTTCAACAGAAAGTTCCAGCTAAGTGAATCAAATGCTTTTTCAAAATCAAGTGCAACCATCAAACCAGGAAGTTGTTCGGTCTTTGTAAATTCTATGATGTCGTCAATAGTCCTCACCGCGTCAAAAATGTTTCTTCCTTTAACGTCAGTAAGCATACTGATCTTCATTAATAATGTAAGGGAGTACCTTAACCAATCTAGAGGCTAAAGCCATTATTAGTAACACAGAGAACCCGACGGCCGCCTCACCACCAGCGTATACCGGAAGCCTACACACACTGATCAATACTTAGCGTCTGATTCACACCACCCGCAATCAGTAAAACGCGGTATTGTCAAGTGTCTTTACGAGCGCGCCAAACTTCTCGTAACGAAACCCTCTGTTATCTCCAAGGAGAAAAAACATCTGTCATCTGTTCTTGTTTCTAATGGTTATCCTTTTTCTTTCTTGCAGAAACTTACCAAGACCAGAAAACCCAACACCAGTGCTGAGCCCACGACCGAGTTCAAATCTACTGCGGTTTTACCTTATGTCAAAGGTCTGTCCGAACAACTTCGCCGCTGCCTACAACAACAAGGCGTACGCGCTGTTTTCAAGTCGGAGACTACACTTAGATCACACCTAGTACGGCCTAAAGACGCTGTTGACCCGACTAAACAAGATGGCGTGGTTTACAGAATTCCCTGTGAATGCGGTAAAGTTTATATCGGCGAGACTGGAAGACCTATGCAAGACAGAATAAAAGAGCATGACCGAGACATCCGATTCGCCTGTACCCAGACCTCCGCCGTTTCAGAGCACGCCAACAACACCGGACACCACCCGCTTTGGAATGAAGTAAAGTTTATTGATCGTGATCCTCATTGGTACACACGCAGGGTCAAAGAGGCGATCCACATAAGACTTAACCCTAACAACATCAACAGGGACAGTGGAATAGAAATTCCAGAAGCATGGATGCCCACGATCAAGAAACACAAGAACAGGAGAGCCGTACGACTACGGACCGCCGAGGGAACAATTCGCCGAAACAACGAGGATCAAAAATGCACCAGTCACAGCTGTTGAAAACCAACCAATCACAGCAGAGCATCGTGCTTCATAAGGTGACGCGTAACCAGTCGACCCCATCGCCTGAAGAAGACTAGCAGTATGCAGTCGAAACGTCGCGATCCACATCAGAAGTGACTACATCGTGAGACAAACGAAAAATACTTCTTTACTAGGCTAAAGCTTTTGAGGCTATCTTAACGTCAACGTTTAACAACGAGATTGGTCGCCAGTTCTTGATATATCTCCCGTCTCGGTTTTTCTTCTCAATAAGCCTAATGACGGCCTGTTTTTGAGAGTTCGATAATTCACCATGTGTAAAAGAGCATGGTCATTTAGGCCGGTTAACAAGTCTTCACAATCATAAGCATTATATCCTTAAAAGTTAAAGGAGTACGACTATCAAAAAATATTGTTTCTTTTGTCAAGGTGGTTGTTGGAAGGTGATTTGTGTACGTAAAAACATTGCAGGCAATTTTTTTTTAAAAAGTTAAAACTGATGGCCACGAAATGTTAAATTGTACTGATTGTTAAATGTTAGGGGTGACAGATGGTCTGTCAGAATCTATGGAAGTCGCAATCTTTTAGTCAAATTTATGTCCCGGTCTCTGTTGTCACTTTTTTAAGCCATTCTCTAGCTTCGTGTTCGTAATCTTTCTTTTTTCACGAAGCTGGTCTGTCAAAAACTATGGATGTCGCAAAGTGAACAAAGCTATGTGTTCGCAGTCATTCTTTTTTCACGAAGCTGTTCGGGAGTCTATGTCGCCTATTCAAAAGTTGAAACGTTTCGGGATTGCACAGAAAAATTTCAGTCTCGAATTTACAATTCTCCACCCCTAATTTTGCATGGAAGAAGCCGTCTGTCTTACCTTTGATGAGATACACCTGATTTGCCCATCCTCCACCTTCCCCATCCGACTTGCAAGCTGTAGCACGGTGGTCGGTTGCTAGGGCTTTTCCTCCCGCAACTCTCGAAACTGAGAGTTTTAGGCTATAGACAGAAGTAGAATGCATCGAATCTAACGAAATTTAGAAGGAAAGTAGGTGGATAAATTACCTATCAATTAATGATTATTTCATCCCATTTGACTGCTATTGTGACGTCATAAATGATGTCCAAATTTGGCATCAGAATTAAAATTCAGGAAAAAAGTGTGAAAAGGTTGTATTAGTTTTCGGTATAGAATTCTATGATTTCTGGTGAAAACCCCATCTCAATCGGATAAAAAGACGTAAAGTTACAGCTAATTAAAGAAATTTAAATTTCCCGCCAAATGACCATATATGGTCAAACTTTAGGGGTATTTAAACGCGAAAACTATGAATGAAGTCGCAACGGAGAAAGGACAAAGTTGCATAAAATCGAAATTGTAGTTTTTTCAACTTAGCATATGTTGTACTATGACGCGTATTTCATCACGAATTACGCCATTATGACGTCACATGACGTAATTCGTGATGAAATACGCGTCATAGTACAACATATGCTAAGTTGAAAAAACTACAATTTCGATTTTATGCAACTTTGTCCTTTCTCCGTTGCGACTACATTAATTGTTTTCGCGTTTAAATACCCCTAAAGTTTGACCATATATGGTCATTTGGCGGGAAATTTGAATTTCTTTAATTAGCTGTAACTTTACATCTTTTTATCCGATTGAGATGGGGTTTTCACCAGAAATCATAGAATTCTATACTGAAAACTAATACAACATTTTTCACACTTTTTTCCTGAATTTTAATTCTGATGCCAAATTTGGACATCATTTATGACGTCACAATAGTAGTCAAATGGGATGAAATAATCATCAATTGATAGGTAATTTATCCACCTACTTTCCGTCCAAGTTTCGTTAGATTCGATGTATTCTACTTTTGTCTATAGCCTAAAACTCTCAGTTTCGAAAGTTGCGGGAGGAAAAGCCCTAGCAACCGACCACCGTGTAGATTTCCCATACTTGTTATAGGTCTGTGGTGCTGTGACACTGGCTGCACACCATCCACCATTTTGAACTGCAAACATGATGTATCCCGCTCTCATTGCAGCCACAGCGCACTTTGCAATGGGGTTCTTTCGCGCCCAATACAAGCCATCCAGGACAGAATCCTTTCCTTCCAATGGTTGGATAGCTCGATTTCTGGTGTCTCTGTAGCATCCAATAGTTTCATACCCTTAAGATAAAGCCAAAAATAGAATAAAACTTTCATGCAGGGTTGGTGTTTGAACGTTTGGAATAGCGAACGATTGTAAGAAGAAGGTTATAGTTAATCTACTGAAGATACGTGACTTTTAAACACTTTGAACATCCAATTTTGACACCATGACCAACAACTGAAGAAAAGCATAGTCATTCGGCCAGTTAACAAGTCTTCGTAATCATAAGCATTATATCCTTAAAAGTTGGAGTATGACTATCAAAAAATGTTTTTTCTTTTGTCATGGTGGTTTTTGGAAGTGATTCCGTACGTAACAACATTACAGGCACTTTTTAACTGATGGCCATGCACGAAATGTTAAACTGCATTGTTATATGCTAGGGGTGACAAATGGTCTGTCACAATCTATGAAAGTCGCAATCTTTTAGTCAAATTTATGTCCCGGTCTCTGTTGTCGATTTTTTTTAATCCATTCTCTAGCTACCTGTTCGCAGTCTTTCTTTTTTCACGAATCTGTTCAGGAGTCTCTGTCTCCTTTCCAAAAGTTAATACGTTTCGGGATTGCAGAGAAAAATGCCAGTCTCGAATTTACCATTCTCCACCCCTAATGTTGCATGGTAGAAGCCGTTTCTCTTACCTTTGATGACATACACCTGATTTGCCCATCCTCCGCCTTCACCATCTGACTTGCAAGCTGTAGATCTCCCATACTTGTTATAGGTCTGTGGTGCTGTGGCACTGGCTGCACACCATCCGCCATTCTGAACTGCAAACATGTTGTATCCTGCTCTCATTGCAGCCACAGCGCACTTTGCAATGGGGTTCTTTCGCACCCAATACAAGCTATCCAGGACAGAATCCTTTCCTTCCAAGGGTTGGATTGCTCGATTTCCGGTGTCTTTGTAGCATCCAATAGTTTCATACCCTTAAGTAAGATAAAGCCAAAAATAGAATAAAACTTTCAAACAGGATTCCTGTAAATGTTTTAAGGGAAATAACCCTTGAAAATCGGTTTGTCTATATTTTGTATTAACAATTTTCTCGTCACGTCACTGACGACTAACTAAAAATCATATTCATATAGCACCGTTTATCATATCAAGAAACCTAAAGGAGTGTGCCGGGCCACCGAAAAGTTTCATTTGCCAGACATCTTGGTTCTTTGAGAAACAATGAAATAAGAAAGCATTGACGCACTTGGCGAGAGATGAACAGTAATTGGCTAATTTCAAGTTCAGGGCAGGAGACGTTTTGCTTACCTTTGACTGAATTGATTACAAAATAGGTGCAGTTACACACACCACGGGTAAATGGCATTTCCCATGGTAGATCATCCCGCGCGCGGTGCATCACACTTGGGTTTAGTATACCGTGTTAACCAGCGGTTACACGTGATTTGTGATTTGCCAAGGTAAAAAAAATGTCACATAATTCAGTGAATCACTTTTCCTTTGTGGTTACGTGTTGATGTCAAACGGAGCATCGTGATTGGTTCTTGTACCTTGCGCATCAAAACACCACCACCAACAACTTTATTTGTACTCCACATTGCAACTTCTCACGTTAAATGTCATGAGGCTTCGTGCGATCTTTTTGCTGTATTCATGGATATTTACCACGGGAAATGTCGATCACACTCACTAAATGCTGTTTCCCGTGGTGAAAGGGTCGTGGTAGAAGTGCCCGTGTAACACCTATTGAACGACTGATATTTGAAATACTAAAGGCTTGTTCCACGCGAACTTGAACCACCTAAATCAAACTCAATATTTGCTTTTTATTTACTCTGAAATCACGGGACGGTTTAAAGGCAAATCATTATTCGATCGTTCAAATGATGTTGCCTGGGAAAATATTTATTAAAGGTTATTAGCATACACTGACTGAAGCAGAAGTTGAAATGACATGCAGCGATACTTCAAATCATAGGCCTAAAATTTCCCAACGGGACAAATTTGCTGAAGCATGCCAAAAAATACGGTCTCTCGCACTCATTGTTAATCTTCGTCCCTTTTTATTTGTCATCTGTGTGAACTCTGTGAGTCCTGAGACAAGATAAGCGTATTCTAGTTAGACGGCTTACCGCAGTTTACGCTGTAGAAAACCGTGACACATAGAAAGAACGTGACAAGCAG
Source organism: Cladopsammia gracilis (assembly GCA_022457155.1). NCBI lineage: Eukaryota > Metazoa > Cnidaria > Anthozoa > Scleractinia > Dendrophylliidae > Cladopsammia > Cladopsammia gracilis. The sequence goes on along the minus strand of JAJGOT010000139.1, from coordinate 1,463,923 downwards.
CGATTTCTTTATGGGATGATGCATCATCTTGTTGAAATTTCTGTGAAAATAAAATATAGAATAACTCATGAACGTCAACACCACCTCCACATACTGTTGAGTACTTTTCATGTTCCCCTCGTTACTTTGGGGCTCGCTGCTTTCTGAGTGTCAGTTAGTTTGTTTGACTTGTTTTGGGGGAACAAAATCCATATGAAAAGCGCGACGGACAGAAAATATAAACAAGAAGTCCAAGGACTACTGCAAAGCTGATACAACGAGTAAATATATTTGAAACAATATTTCGGCTGCCCAGACCAGCCTTCTTTTAAAGGTTTAAGATGTTACTAAATTACAAAATGAAACTACAACATTATATAAACAGTGTTGAGGATGACATGATGAACTGAGAAGGTGTTGGTGTTTATCTGTAGGCTTAGTATATAAATCAGTTTCTATTATGCCGTTGTTTAGAGATACCATAACATCGAGAAATGGAACGTTAGTTAATGAGGGACAGCTAGTGAACTTAATAGTGGGATGAATATTGAAATAATCAATGAATATTTTCAAATGATCTAGCCCTTGAGCACAGATCATGAAAATATCATCGATATATCTCCATCATGTGTGAGGATGCCAAGGAGCAGAGAGCGTTAATTTCGAAAATGCCAAGAAAAAAGTTAGCAAAAGAAGGAGCCATCATAGTACCTAAGGCAGTGCCATGGATACCGTATGAAGATAATTTTGTTGATGTGAAATTATTCATGGTGAGTATCATACGTAGAAGGTCACAAATTGTCTCAGTGGGACAGAAAATGCTTGATTTTATTATCTCGACTTTGACAGTTTGTGAGCCAAAAAGATGGCTAATAAGAAATAATAACTGGCTTGTAATTCAAAAAAGATCGAATATTGGGTGGCCAAAAACTCCCGTCCAAGATCAAATTTTTTCAAAAACACTTTCCACTAATTGGATTCAACGATTGATAACCGGCTTAAGTTTCTTAAGTTTCCTGCTTAAAGAACTGGAGTCACGATATTCGCTTCTTCAGGCACGGCGAAGAGTTATTCACCCCAAATATTTTATACAGTATATAAAATATTTTTGTATACCGTTATTTGGGCACGGCGAGGAGTTATTCGCCCTAAATTTTTTAATCTGTATAAAAAATTATATTTAATAAAATTATTTTACTAGTTAAAGTTTTTTGAACATTTTTTTTTAGTCAGTACTATTTTAGATTTGTACGAAATTGGCAGAAGTATAAATACCGCACAAATGCACATGATTCCTTATGTTCATTTTAAATCATTCATCTTTGAAGGATACGTATACACACATATATATAAAAATATATTTAACTGTTAAGACATGGAGAGTTAAACGCCTCCATGTTAATATTATATGTAGAATCATAAATGCATCTATTTCTCCATTTTCGGCAGAATTCATCACTGTATTGTACCTTAATGCCACTCAATCGAAGGTTCGTCTTATTATTTCAGTGTGTAATGAATTGTGTCTAGTTCTTTCAAAATAGGTCAAGGCGGAAGATGAACCAATTTCGTTTCGTGATAATAAATGCTAAACCATTGATAAAAAGAAAACTATTCTTTCTGACAATTAAATTTACATAGCATATGTAAAACTCCTTATCTTTGATAAAGCTTCCTTATCACTTCAATCTAGAAAAACAAGAAGAACATTTTCTCTTGAGAAAATTCCTCTGAATTTGTTTGACGAGATTCATGATTACTTCCTGTGCTCAACGTTGAATAAAGAAGACCTTTTAATGAGATAAATATAAAGAAACGTTCATCTAAAACGATGCATTTGGTGATTAATTAACCGCTTTTTCGAAAACGACTCGTAAAGAAGCTCAACTTACCAGTATGAATGTTGCTGAACTGTACAGTTAACTGAAACTAGGCAACTTTATCCGAGACAACATACAGTCGGATAAATTATTGTATCGAGTGTGTTGATGCTATTAATATTCACTTGAAAGGCAAGAAAAAGGAACAGGTTAACTACCTCGTCACGCAGGCTAATTATAATTCTGAATGAAGCGCGACGTAGCTGCTGCAGGGCACGAGACCAAAACAAACGATATTCTTCTCATCTACAAGAATGACAACACTCCACCGGATATAACAATGCCCGACAGTATAAACGATGTGCTATTACTGTAAAAATGCTAAGGACCAAGTTTAGACTAGGTCTAATAAAACTGCGGTCTATAAAAAACGGTTTCAATTTGACTAATATGGCCAAATGGAATATTTAAACATTGCTTACACTTCATATAAACATTGCCAAGATGACCAAGATGACATATGACACAGAATAAAATGTTATTTATTCACTAACCTGTTTAGAGCTCCATGAAGTACTCTTAAACAAGGAGTTAGTTAGACTTACTTGGTTTTTTAAAAGGCCTGAAACGTTTTAAGAACATTAGGCATATCATCTTTGCATCTTTGCTATTAAATGTTTTCTCTTCAAAGCAAACAGCGGCCGCCATGCATGAAAGGTAGTTTTGACCGTCGTCACGAATTTCAAGTACACATATTAGGATTCGTTATCCATGTCATCATCTTGTAACTTCATGGAAAACTTAGTGATCGCTAAAGCAAGTAGACTACTCTGACAGGGAAGACGATCAGGCAAGAGCGCGTACGAATCGCACATCATGTTCTCTCCGCCCGCGCGTTTTGTCTACATGCGAGAGATAAATCGTCTGTTCTGGGCGTCCAGATATTTTAAGGAGTAAAGGAAACAGCTGATGTGACCTGATGTAGGGTAGCCTGCAACGCAGACGGTTCGCCAGGTATCCTTCCCCACGTGGGTCCTGTTGGGGAAGTAATGATTACGTGAAGACTGCAAAGAACGTCTGTGTTCTGGGCAGGGAGGGGTGGGAACAAGCCAATAATTGTTGAATGGCTGGAGAGAGGGGAGGGAAGGTCTTCGCGCTAGTCTACTCGGTCCACTACGAACGATATATTGAGACTTTTATCGTTAAGGGAGAAGCCTGTAAAAAGCGAAATAAAACAGAAGTATTGTGGAACAAGTGATTATTTATTCGCCCCAAAGGAGAACAAATAAATGCTTTAATCCAATGATAACAATAATAAAAAATATAAACAGTAGCAGGAGCCATAATAGCTCGTAATGGGCTCCTGACACAAGGTAGCTTTTTCCCGTTTGTTCCATTCGCAATATATTACATTCGTTTCCCTGCGCATTATTACTTTCTCTCGTCTTCATACAAACATCTCCAAAATCTTGAAGAGAGAGGATGTATGGAGCCGCAATCTTAGCGTGGGAAGCTGCGATATTGGGAATACTGAAATTTTCGCGGGATCTAATTTTCACTAATTTCGCGGGTTTTCCAACGATCTGCGAAAATAAGATCCAGTGAAAATAAACTCTAGCGATAAAATATCCGCGAAAATTTACTCTATTTTTTTCAGATGGGTCGTCCGAAGGGACATCATTCTCAAGGGAATGAATAGGAGAGCTGCTGGGCATGCAGCTGTAGTAATTGAGCAGCCATCTTGAGGTACGTATACGTGAAATACCGGACAGGAACTAGCAGGAGATGCACAAAGATTTGTTCCCAACGGTAAAGTCTGAAATCCTAATTCGCGAACATTTGTTCCCTCGAAACGCAAAAAAAAAAATCGGCAATCCTCAAAATTAAACTCCCGCCAGGAGAAATTTTCATGCCGCCCGGTTATTTATGAATTATGAGATAACAATTTCTATGGATTAAAGCTTCTTTATCAATTCAATCTAGAAAAACAAGAAGATCACTTTTTCTTGAGAAAAGTAATCTAATTTGTTTGCCGGGCATTCTTGCTTACTTCCTCAGTTCAGCGTTGACTAAATAAGACCTCTTTACGAGAGTCAAATATAAAGAAACGTTCATCCAAAACGGCGCGTCCTAATTCGGGACAATTCGCGACAATTTGTTCCCGCGAAACGCAAAAAAAAAATCGGCAATCTGGGGAAATTAAACTCCCGCCTAGAAGAAAATTTCATACCGCACGGTTATTTATAAATTATGACGTAACTTTATGTGTGATTTGTTAAATTAAATTAAAAAAATAGTAAATTAAAGCCTAAATAATAACTATGGCGTCCATACACGGTAGGTCAACAGAAACGGAAAATGGCCGACAAAACCTGAAGAGGAAAGGAGGGACATTTGTCAGCTCTCCTTGGCTCAGGAGGATTACCGGCAGTAAACGAAGAAATGAATATTTGACTTCTAATAGTGGTCTGATCTACAACTGAAAAAAAAAAAAAAAAAACAGGAATCTGTTTTTTAAAAGTATTCTTTTACCAAAGCGTTCCCTAAGAGTGCGCCCGGTTAGAGTTCTTAGCGTTCCCTTAGAGTGCCCCCTGCAGTTAGAGTTCTTAGTGTTCCCTAAGAGTTTGCTCAGTAAGAGTTCTTAGCGTTCCCTAAGAGTGCCCCCTGCAGTGAGACTTCTTAGCGTTCCCTAAGAGTGCCCCCTACAGTTAGAGTTCTTAGCGTTCCCTAAGAGTGCCCCCTGCAGTTACATGTAGAGTTCTTAGCGTTCCCTAAGAGTACCCCCTGCAGTTAGAGTTCTTAGCGTTCCCTAAGAGTGCCCCCTGCAGTTACATGTAGAATTCTTAGCGTTCCCTAAGAGTGCCCCCTGCAGTTACATGCAGAGTTCTTAGCGTTCCCTAAGAGTGCCCCCTGCAGTTAGAGTTCTTAGCGTTCCCTAAGAGTGCCCCCTGCAGTTACATGTAGAGTTCTTAGCGTTCCCTAAGAGTGCCCCCTGCAGTTACATGTAGAGTTCTTAGCGTTCCCTAAGAGTGCCCCCTGCAGTTAGAGTTCTTAGTGTTCCCTAAGAGTTTGCCTAGTTAGAGTTCTTGGCGTTCCCTAAGAGTGCGTCTTCTTTCCGATCCGCTTTGACCATCTGCAGAGAATTTCAATCACTATATCGGGTCCTCATCTCAATAAGTTTATTGAAGAGTTCTCATCCAATATGTCGCGAACATGGACTTACATTGGCGTTACGCAAATAAAACAGATCAGCACATCAAATAATGTCACTTTATTTTTTTTTGTTCACCTAGCATCTACAAAATTAACCAGCCAACGAAAAACAACGTTTTATGACGATCTTGGGCTGTTGTTGATGAGCTGACCCTCATCTTAGTATTCAGACACAGTGCGCCCGTTCAGCGGTTGCGTGGGCCGGAAATTGTTACACATGGGCAGTCCCTCGGCATCGCGAAAATATCTCATGGATTCCAACTGAAAGAAAAATGTTTTACATGATGCCATATAATTATCGTGTTGCACAATCAAACTAAAGAATATCTTTTTTGAGAATATGCGTGTCGCATTTATGCAGTTAGCGTAAAATAATCTTCTAGCGTTAGCTCGCAAAAATTGCGCGGCAGGTAATTACGCGCTCCATGCATTGCGTGTTTCCTTTATGCCTTTTCCTTTTTCCGTTGCTGACTTTCCCAAAGAGAACAGAGGGAATACATAGAAACCTACATGGTCTACATATATGCAAAAAAGGTTTGTTTATAACCTTCATGGAGGGCACTAGGAAGGGAAGGGGGAGGGGTGGTGGTGATTCGTTGGCACGCGTGAAGCGCGTGAAAAGAGCGCGGAGGGAGACGCCTCCACGGCGACCGAATCCTCCCTTTTTCCCCTTTATATCACTTGCTACGCAAGCGAGCTAGCTTAGAAACACACGGAGTAAAACAAGAGAAGTGCCCTGAAAGCGTCAGTCAGACCGTACAAAAAGAGAAACTGAATAAAAATAGAAATTATAAAAAAGTAAGACCAAGCAGGATCTCAAACGATGGTCTCTGGAGCACTGAAGAAAAGTTCTTTTTTGTCATCTGTTAGCGTATTGCATCGCTGCGTAGTGTGTGCTCTTTAGAGGTATCCTGGGACATTTTTACATGCCCATAAATCTATTTCTCAGCATTGTGAATGTAATTGTATCACTATTAATAATCGTTTTGAGTTTAAGTTTGGTGATGATACAGGCTAAAGTAGATGTTATGGAGCCCTCACTAATAATTTACTTGTTTATTTTTGTTTCCGTGGCCCTGGAGTCTTGGAGCCCTAAAACCCTTGTGAACATTAAAATAAAAAAGTGAATGCAGCTAAAAGTTATAAACAGAATAGGGGCAGTTTCTTGGTGTTGCGGAAGTTGTGATCACCAAATGACCAATCACAACAGATGCACAAAATCCAATCAACCAATCAGTAGGCCTTTTTCATTATGATGGCGTCATTTACTACTACCACTAGAATCCTTCAGTTTTGTTTGGTTACTAATCTTAATTAAGGTTTATTGTTATTTAAGCTCCACTGGGATTACAAAATTAAAATAACAAAGGAGAAAAGAATGAAATTCTGGTAATTGTAGTGAAATGCCGCCATCGTGAAAATCACCTGGGCAAAGCGCGGGAAAACGCGATTGGTTTTGGTTTAACTTCTGATTGGTCGATAAAGTGGCGCAAGATGTTTTAGCCAATCACAAAGCTCAGAAAGCTTAGCAATGCGAAACCAAAACAAACACGAAATTACTTTCGATACTCAACTAAAAACCTCTCTCGTTCGTTTGGTGACTTGCGAAGGTCGCTTTTGGAGATCTGTTATCCTGCCAAATTTTGCTCTCTGTAGAGTATTTTGACAAAAGTTAATCTATTAAGGACTTTCGCGTGAAAATCTTCTAACGTTGATTTTTTTCTAAAACTTTTGCTACAGCTAGGTAACGAGTTACTCGTGTCAGAAATGCAAAAACTTTGAGGGTCACCACACCTTTATATTAATTGGAAAAATCGGTCTTCCTTACTCGATATGGCCCCTGCTACCAGCCACAGACTGGTAGCAGGGAAGGGGTGGTCAGAGATCCCTTGTATGAGTGGAAATGTGCCCTCGACAAACATTTCAAATCAGGCACCAAATTATACAGGAGCAGTTCCTCCACTTGTACTGCCTTACCTGTCAATCGACAATTTGATAAATAGTTGGAATTAGTACCGCTGTATATCTTGTCTTTTTATAATAGTTTTGAATCGTTGTGTTACACTTGAAGTGAGCTGAACCGTGAATTATACTGTGAATTTTACAACAAGAAACTAAAAATGAAAGAAAGTGCGCCGCGTTCGACCTCGGTTCAAAAAAATACACACAAATTAATTGTAAAAACAGCTTGCTGGCCAGCTTGCTTAATAACCTAAGGTGTGTTCGACTGGACATATCCTGCCATAGAAATAAACAGAGAAGTCTTGAAATTAATCACTTGACTTTAATCGATTCATGCACGACTTTTAAGATGTTTCAATTGCCTGATCAGATAGCTCTTTCTCTAATAACAAACTTTAGGTAATACTTTGTATTTTTAGGTCAATAAATTTATTCCCGATTTATACATCAGTAAATTCCAGCAGTGCTCATGCCCCCACCCCCCACCCTTTGGGAGGAGAGATGCAAACTAAGTCAACAGAGAAGTGTTTTCCCTCAGTTTTCCTCTAGTGACCGATTAGAGCAAGTTCGCAAAAACGTTCTCGTCAAAAATGGAGCCAGGATTCTTTGAGGTCGAAAACACGAGGATGTACAACTGAGGGTAGGCTACTAATGCCCGACCCCAGGGATTTGAATGTGAGCAAATGCCCGACTAACACCTGTATGGGGGGAGGGGGGTGGGGAGAAGGGGGATGTGCATTGCTGGAATTGACTGAAGCATTAAAAGCGACTTTAGAGATCAACAACAACAACAACAACAACATCATTGTGCGCATTCTTATTAGAACCACACCGCCTAACTCTTACCAGATTCTCTTATCTGGCGTATTTTGCTGGATAACTTGCCCAACTCCAGATTTACACCGTGTTGCGCCTTCAACATTGAAACACACATACGATAAAAAAATTAAATCACTCCTACATGTTTACTACAATGGGCATTAGTTCAACTGTCTCTTCCTCCCTAAAAGAGAACTAAAACTCGCTGGAATCGCTTCGAATCGACCCCAAAACCACTCAAGACACAAGTAAACACACAAATAAGCTCAGGTGAGCCAGTTTTATTCAAATACCGTTCCTAATTTTACGCTCAAATTCAAAGTGAATTTTCCCCATACAAATCCTTATAAATTCGCTATTACGCAACAGTTTCCTGTAAACATCACTTGAGCTTGGGCTACCTGTGGTTCTACGTAATATCAGCTTTGCTCACTATGTTTGTATCCCCAGGATGATGCCTGGTTTCTACGCGCTAGGAATGCTGGATACTATGGTGACGTTTCAAGATGGCGCAGATTTGGTACCGATACTTTTCTCGATTCGTTCCGCCTAGACGACGCGCTAAGCATGCTGGATACTATTGTGACGTTTCAAGATGGCGCAGATTTGGTCCGACACTTTTCTCGATTCGTTCCGCCCAGCCGACAAGATTAGGAAGCGTCTCCTTCGTCGACGCAACAAGAAACGAAGCTGAACCATGAAAAGTCGTGATCATTGTTTGATCGGTACTTGCAGTGGACTTCTTTTCTTATCACTATTTCAGGAAAGCACGAAAAAAGCAAGTGACACACTCAAACATCAACCCCGCGGTCTGGCCAGTACCTTACGCATGCGCACAGCCATATTACCCTGGCAGTGGCAGCCATGGACAGCTGTTTCGTCCTGGTTAGGACTCATCAGCATGGCATAGCCCATCAATGGGCTCCAGACTATTTGTATTCATACATTGTGTTGCAATAGATCATTCACGGTTTTGCAGTTTCAACCAATCTTGTTCCCAGGGCTTTTCCCTTCTAGAGAGGGGCGGGTGGGAAAAGGCCCTGGCATCGGCTGGTCACGTGATGTTCTTAAATAATAATTGTAACACTAATGTATGCATTCCTGTGGTTAATCCCGCATTTTTATTGGTTGATGGAATTTCCTCAAAAATTACATTAGCATTTCGATTATAAACATCGCCATTGTGGCTCATAAAATCAAGTAATTCAGCGCCCGCCCCTCTCTCGAAGGGAAAAGCCCTGGGAACGAGGTTGAGTTTCAACTAAACGAGACACCGAAAATCCCAACCAGGCTCTCAACAGGCATCACCGCTCAACGACAAAAATATAAGGATTTGTATGGAATTTTACCGTGACTTTGATAAAATATCAAAATTATAAATAAACAGTCATTCGGGTGTCCACGCATCATTAAGTGATGTCTGTCTGTTGTTTCTTGGCGGCTTTATGGCTTCTAAACGGCATTTTAGCAATTTTTGTGTTAGGCTGGTTTGTCTTCACCCAAAACCAAAATTCCAATAGCCAAGGGAAAATATAGTTGAACACTACTTTACGGACAACCCGTTATGACACGGTTGTGCCTAAAGAATACCGTTTAGAGGGATGTCGGACACCTTATTAAGACTTATATAACGTAATGTCGACACTTAGAATTTTATTTTCAATACATTTTTAAGTGTAAAAAAGAAAATCTAAAATCCCTCACTCAGGATTGAACCTGTGATCTCAGCTAGGCTTAGACTTAGATAGCCTACCGTACCACTGTACCACTGTACCACCTAGCTTCTCGGGTTGTTCAGGCCTAAATTTAACTATATAAACTGCTACCCATAACATCAACTGAAAGCTAACCAGTTACTCCGTTATACAAGTTTTAATAAGGTGTCCGACGTCCTTCTGAACGGTATTCTTTAGGCTTAACCTTATGACACTGAAGGTCATACTCGACCCATACTCCACCCATCTGAAGATACGTGACGCTGACCAAAATTGGATCGCGGCTCTGGGGACGAGAATCACTGACAGTCTTCATGTTCCTGGTAGCCTCCGCGCGCACGGCAGACGTTCCTGATTTCTTCCTTCGTCTGAAAAGGGACGAAGAAAAGAAACAGGGACGTCCACGCGCAGTCTACCTTCGTAAAACGAGTTAAACACGAATAATGCGTTCATAATCTTAGCAAAAACAACATAAGAAGAAAAGCCAACCCTTTTTTTCTTATAGACACTTTGACGCACGAAAAACAAAAACAAAAAAATCTCGCTCCACTTCCTTTACCAATCAGAAGTAAAACCAAAACGAACCAATCGTGACTCACTCTCACGCGTTTTCCCCCGCTTGGCGCCAGCGACATATATTTTCTTCGACCTGTAATTGGATTATAGAGCGTTTTCACATGACGTCATAAAAATTCAAAAATCTAAAGTATACATCCTACAAAGCTGTTTCTAACATGGTATATGGATACCAGTGTTATAATCTTTCACAAAAAGTTTCAGGTTTAAACGATGTTTTGCTACCGATTTATAAAGGTTTTAAATGTGTCACGCAATCTGTCACGCTATTTCAAAAAAGCCGTAAAAATCAACAAAATTGAACCAGTTGAAAGTTATTTTTGAATTATAGATGCTTATGAGCCGATTTAATGGAACTTATAGTGAATACAATATTTTGTGATGAGATTTTTGGTGTAATTAAGGCTTTGAATTTTTGGCCGCCATGTTGGTGTACCAAAGTGGTACACCAAGATGGCCGCTGCATACATTTCTTACTAAAAATGTCTAACACTCTTTTGCCTATAACTCTTGAACTAAACGCTCTTGCGCTTCAAAATGTGGCCCAGATGTGTAGTTTTAAACTCTCTACAATTCCATAAACATTTTGGAATCGAAAACGGCTTCTGAATTTTGATATGACGTCAGTGAAAACGCTCTATTAGATTGTCTGCCTCTGTTTTGATTGGCCAGAGTAATTGCTTTGGTTTTGGTTTGACGACATTCAATTGTACTTTTTCCACGTTTTTTATTCTGGTTCTCACTTTTCAAGTTCTTGTTCAGTTTACTGACTCATGTCTTAATCAACTTTTCTAGGTATGAAAAACCAAAACGAAAGCTCATGATCAAATGGGGACAACATCGTAAGCAAAATAGCACGGGCTTTATTCCAAATTCTGAACAACAAAAAATATAATAAAAGCTCACAACCTCGCGCATCTGTTATTTTTGCAGTTTCCTAAATCTCATGTGTCGGTAATTGAAAGGAAAACAGTAAGGACTACACAGACAAAGAATCAATGGAGTCTAACGTTTAACCGGCTCGTTAGGGCTGTCCATAAGTTGCTCGGCAACTTTTGAGCACCTTTTCAGATTTGGAGCAACTTTTAGTCCTTCGAGCAACTTTTCGGATTTCGTGCAATTTTTTTCTTTTTTGAATAACTTTGTTGCTTTTTTAAGGCAATTTGTAACTAAAAACCGCCCATTCAAGTTCTAATTTAAAGCATCAGATCAGTTGGTTTTATGCATGATTTTGCGAAAAATACCTTTTGTAAACAAAAAACACTATTCCCCTGGTGGTCTGCCTGTAGTAGCAGCCGAAGGTGGTCAGCGGATATGCTGAAAAATTCAAAATGGCGGAGCCCAGTGGACTAGCTGGTGGTGCATAACATTGACCAACAGGGACAGTGCTCTGTACTACATCCGCAAAGACGTAAATATTTATATATTTATACTACATACACTCGTGTATGTCAGAGAAACTTTATATATTTAATAAGCATATTAGCAAAGTTTGTTTTGTTCGAATACAATCACGTGGTTATCGTAATAGAAAGCCAATACAGAGAATCAAATTTTTATGATTTGGGTTGAGAGAGACTCAATCTTACAATATTGATGAGTCAGTATGATATAATTATGTATATAATATCTATGCAAAGTTAAATCTATTCATTAAATCTTTATTTAAGTTGTTAATCAATCTCTTACACTAAAAAATTGAAAGCAACTTTTGAGCAACTTTTGGATTTTGGGGCAACGTTTGAGCAACTTTTAGAGTTTTGGAGCAACTTTTGAGAAACTTTTTGAGAAAATTGGAGCAACTTGTGGACAGCCCTACGGCTCGTACTATCAGTGACATGACACTTCCACAGGGCACTATGATGAATCGTTTGGTTGGTGGTGGAGGTGGGGTGGGGGAGGGGAGGGGGGGGGGGGGATGCGTGGAGGACGTGGAAAAACGATAATCCTGAGTTCAGAACACACACAAATATGACTGTATTCCAAAGCACGAGAAAGGGAAAAAATATGAGATCTTATTTTTTATGAGAAGCTGAAAGGCAACTGTAACCACGCGCTCATATAGCTCCTCTCATATGTGTTAAACATTACGAAGGTAAAAGAAGGGAAAGGAAAAAAACATAATTTACCAATTGAACTGACGAATGGTGCATTCTGCATCCCTCCAAACGATCCCACAACCCGTCAGTTATCACGGAAACTAATTCACAGCCCATTCTACGGTCGTGAGTTAAGGGACATGATCTTTGAATGGAAGTGAGGCTTGAGTTGACCTTGCCTTGCCGTGCTTTTCACATGTAAAACATGTTTTTCACATAATGACAAGTTACATTTATACCTAAGTGAAAAGCACTAAGATTTGTATCGCAAGAAAGTCATCTTCAAATCAACAAAATGGGTAATTGTCATGCAATTGATGCCGTGATAGAGCAGTTTTCATTTGAGTGTCGTAAAACCAAAACTAAAGTAATTACTCTGACCAATCACAGCAGTCGTAAATAAACAATCCAATGAACCAATCAGAGCTCGAAGCAATTACATGTCGGCGGCACCATGCTCGGGAAAACGCGTGTGAGCAAGTCACGATTGGTTTTGGTTTTACTTCTGATTGGTCGAGAAAGTGGCGCGAGATTTTTTAGCCAATCACAAAGCATAGCAATGCAAAACCAAAGCAATTGTGTAATTACTTTCGACACTCAATTGAAAACTGCTCAAAACTTCCAGTTTTTAATAACTAAATAAATTTAGCTTTTGGAGCACAATACCTGTTTGCCATTTCAAAATCGTCTTAGGTTACTGATATCGCCTACTGGCTCTATCAGTTTGCAAGGAAACATTCCTTCCAAAATAAAACCCATGTCGTATTTCTGATGTTACTTTAATGACATCGTTATTTGGATTAGCACGCAACGTTTGGGAGTACACCATTGTTTGGGAGTGCTGTGGCCTGGCTCTCCGAGGAATCTGGAACGACAGTGGTTGAGCTGGTGGTTCCTTGGGCCATGCGTTGTTCATCCGGGTCTGGTTCAACTTCCTTGCTGTTGTGAAAGTTCTCTCGTATGTGAGCTCTGTTGCGCCTCAGCGCTCTTGCCATCGCGGTTGTTACGAGGAACGAGCGGGGAACTCCCGCGGACAACTCCTCCTTCCCTCAGCTGGTTTCCACTTTCGTGTCGTGGGATCTTGGATAGTAATTCTTTATCCCTGAGTACTTCCTGGGAGCTTCTTTGTAGATCGATCATTGTAGTATCTCTGGATTTTCTGCCTTTCCTCTAACCTGGAGGTAACCTTTTCGTTTGAGGTATCTCTTGGAATTTTTCTTTTTAGATTGTCTTGATACGGGTAAACCAAGAATAACTCGGCGGGCGATGGCAACTTATTGTCAATGGGTGTGGCTGTCAGGCAAAGGAGGGCCATGTCTGGGTTCGCCTGAGTCTTGCCTTGAGGAGAGCAGTCTTGACTGATTTTACTTGCGGGCTCTCAATGAAGCCGGTACTGTATGGGTAATGCGGGGAGCTTGTCGTATGTTAGAAACTTATGTCTCGGCTGCAAAATCTTGGAATGCTTGACCACTGAAGAGGCCCATTGTCAGACCTTACTACTCTTGGGGTTCCTTGTTCGCTGAATATTTGTTTCTGCCTGGTGCTGTGACCTGAGCAAAGACACAGGGACACCAAACAGGGAATGTTAGGAAAACGATTCCAATGGCGTTGTACTGTTTTTTTTTTTCCATATCATTTTTAAATAGTCTCTTAAAGAAACTATGTGATTCAAAGCTAATACAGTTTGAGGTTTTCGGTTCTTTTAGCTGAATATTTCAGCAGGAGAAAATTTTAGGGAAATTAATCAGTTGCTTTCACTTTTCCAAAAATCCTAGCTTATCTTCTTTCGTATAGTCAAAATGACATATTTTTAAAAGAGTAAACGATTCGTTGGATGATCCTGAAAGAAAGGGTTACCAGGCATACATATACTATATATCTATTGATAACAAATAAAATCATGAGAACACCCAGCAAATTTAAAACCCGTTTATTTAAGCAAATAACCAAAAAGGTAAAACGGTTTACACGTGAACACAAGAACAACGTTTTCTAAAAATATTAACGCCACAACCGAAACCAAAAACTTAACTGAATTTATAACCTTTTAAGCAACGCGAACATAGCCCGTAATGCACCTTACATTAACGCCCTTTTTTACATGTTAATGTTTTCGGCGTGAACAAATCATCAGCAATTAAAAACGAAAATAGTAAACTTGATTAGCCCAAGGTCCACCTTCACCATCGGACTTGCAGGCTGTAGATTTCCCATACTTGTTATAGGTCTGGGGCGCTGTGGCACTGGCTGCACACCATCCGCCGTTCTGAACTGCAAACAAGCTGTATCCCGCTCTCATAGCAGCCACAGCGCACTTTGCAATGGGGTTCTTTCGCACCCAATACAAGCCATCCAGGACAGAATCCTTTCCTTCCATGGGTTGGATTGCTCGATTTCCGGTGTCTTTGTAGCATCCAATAGTCTTAGACCCTGAAGATGAAGCCAAAAATAGAGTAAAACGTTCATGCAGGGATGGTGTTTGAAGGATAAGCCGAGTAGTGAACCGGTAAAGGAAGATGGTCGTAGTTTACGTAATGACTAATTCACGGTCATTTTACTCAATTTATGCATAGTTAGATGTTCAGGGTATCGCTCCAAGTGCTTCTCGAGTTAAATGTGCATTGGAACTAATCATCTTTAAAACGGATTCGCTTTGGCAATTGGGAATGATTGGTTACCTTTAATGTAGTACACCTGATTGGCCCATGGTCCACCTTTACCATTTAACTTGCAAGCCGACGACTTTCCATATTTATTGAAGGTTCTTACAGCCGATAAGCTGGCCGCACACCAGCCACCATCCTGAACAGCAAACACGTGGAATCCTCGCTTTTTCGCTGCTTGATAGCATTTTTCGATGGCGTCTTGCCTTGCCTTGTAACTGCCATGCAAAATGGAATCTTGGCCTTCTAAGGTCGGTATTGCGCGACTAGACCGGTCCTGGAAACAACCGATTGTTTCATAACGAGGAAGAGGTACTAGAAATAACAAAGAGTTAATGTCAGCACAGCCTAAGTGATGCAGCTAGCCATGGCAAATTGTTCGATTCTATTCTATGAGGTCAATTACCAGTACGAATCTGTGTTCCATGGAGTTCTATTTGATGGCTTGATCTCTAATTTATTATTGTCATGGATATCAACAACTACATCACATTTTTCTTCGTGATTTCTTACGCAAGTTATAGTTTATTTTAGTTTAAAAAAACAAAATTGTATGTTTAAAAACTGAAAATAACTATATAAGAATCCCTCTAGCTAACAAGTAACAAATCAGACAATAACTTAAAAAGTAATTGCTTTTAAAAGTTTAGCTGTTGCCATGAATGATTATCCAGAGTTCAGCGACGCTACTTCTCCGAAACATTTTCTGTGATCAACACAGTTTCCAGTTACCTGGTTTACCTTTGATGACATACACCTGATTTGCCCACGGTCCGCCTTCACCATCTGACTTGCAAGCTGTAGATTTCCCATACTTGTTATAGGTCTGTGGTGCTGTGGCACTGGCTGCACACCATCCGCCATCCTGAACTGCAAACATCCTGTATCCAGCTCTCATGGCAGCCACAGCGCACTTTGCAATGGGGTTCTTACGAGAGCCATATGATCCATCCAAGACAGAATCCTTTCCTTCCATGGGATTGATTGCTCGATTTCCGGTGTCTTTGTAGCATCCAACAGTATTAGACCCTGAAGATAAAGCCAAAAATAGAATAATACTTTCATGCAGGGTTGCTGTTTGAAGCCGGTTAAGCTGAGTAGTGAACCGGTAAAGGAAGATGGTCGTAGTTTACGTAATGACTAATTCACGGTCGTTTTACTCAATTTATGTATAGTTAGATGTTCAGGGTATTGCTCCAAGTGCTTCTCGAGTTAAATGTGCATTGGAACTAATCATCTTTAAAACGGATTCGCTTTGGCAATTGGGAATGATTGGTTACCTTTAATGTAGTACACCTGATTGGCCCATGGTCCACCTTTACCATCTGACTTGCAAGCCGACGACTTTCCATATTTATTGAAGGTTCTTACAGCCGATAAGCTGGCCGCACACCAGCCACCATCCTGAACAGCAAACACGTGGAATCCTCGCTTTTTCGCTGCTTGATAGCATTTTTCGATGGCGTCTTGCCTTGCCTTGTAACTGCCATGCAAAATGGAATCTTGGCCTTCTAAGGTCGGTATTGCGCGACTATACCAGTCCTGGAAACAACCGATTGTTTCATAACGAGGAAGAGGTACTAGAAATAACAAAGAGTTAATGTCAGCACAACCTAACTGATGCAACTGGCCATGGCAAATTGTTCGATTCTATTCTGTGAAGTCAATTACCAGTACGAATCTGTGTTCCATGGAGTTCTATTTGATGGCTTGATCTCTAATTTATTATTGTCATGGATATCAACAACTACGTCACATTTTTCTTCATGATTTCTTACTCAAGTTATAGTTTATTTTAGTTTAAAAACAAATTTGTATGTTTAAAAACTGTAATAACTATGTAAGAATCCCTCTAGCTAACAAGTAATAAATCAGACAATAACTTAAAAAGCAATTGCTTTTAAAAGTTTAGCTATTGTGATGAATGATTATCCAGAGTTCAGCGACGCCACTTCTCCGAAACATTTTCTGTGATCAACAGAGTTTCGTGTTACCTGGTTTACCTTTGATGACATACACCTGATTTGCCCACGGTCCACCTTCACCATCTGACTTGCAAGCTGTAGATTTCCCATACTTGTTATAGGTCTGTGGTGCTGTGGCACTGGCTGCACACCATCCGCCATCCTGAACTGCAAACATGCTGTATCCAGCTCTCATGGCAGCCACAGCGCACTTTGCAATGGGGTTCTTACGAGAGCCATATGATCCATCCAAGACAGAATCCTTTCCTTCCATGGGATTGATTGCTCGATTTCCGGTGTCTTTGTAGCATCCAATAGTATTAGACCCTGAAGATAAAGCCAAAAATAGAATAATACTTTCATGCAGGGTTGCTGTTTGAAGCCGGTTAAGCTGAGTAGTGAACCGGTAAAGGAAGATGGTCGTAGTTTACGTAATGACTAATTCACGGTCGTTTTACTCAATTTATGTATAGTTAGATGTTCAGGGTATTGCTCCAAGTGCTTCTCGAGTTAAATGTGCATTGGAACTAATCATCTTTAAAACGGATTCGCTTTCTTGGCAATTGGGAATGATTGGTTACCCTTAATGTAGTACACCTGATTGGCCCATGGTCCACCTTTACCATCTGACTTGCAAGCCGACGACTTTCCATATTTATTGAAGGTTCTTACAGCCGATAAGCTGGCCGCACACCAGCCACCATCCTGAACAGCAAACACGTGGAATCCTCGCTTTTTCGCTGCTTGATAGCATTTTTCGATGGCGTCTTGCCTTGCCTTGTAACTGCCATGCAAAATGGAATCTTGGCCTTCTAAGGTCGGTATTGCGCGACTATACCAGTCCTGGAAACAACCGATTGTTTCATAACGAGGAAGAGGTACTAGAAATAACAAAGAGTTAATGTCAGCACAACCTAACTGATGCAGCTGGTCATGGCAAATTGTTCGATTCTATTCTTTGAAGTCAATTACCAGTACGAATCTGTGTTCCATGGAGTTCTATTTGATGGCTTGATCTCTAATTTATTATTGTCATGGATATCAACAACTACGTCACATTTTTCTTCATGATTTCTTACTCAAGTTATAGTTTATTACTCATGCGTGAAGCTGCATGAGTTAAGGTTTCGGCTCCGTTTTTCTTGTAATTATTTTTACTCATGCGCGAAGCGGCATGAGGTAAGGTTTCGGCTCCGTTTTTCTTGTTATTATTGTTATTATTATTTTTATTTTTTGTGTCACGATTTTGCATGCAAATTTATGCACGCATATTTTAAATTGTGCACTTCCGGTTCATGTCTCCGCCATTTACATTTACACTTCCTGTTTAGTGACTTCCGGCTACTGTCACTTCCGGTAAAAGAGTGTTACTTACGTATCACGACAGCACCTCCTACAACCCTACATACATTACTATGTTCACGTTTGGTATATATAAGACTCGGAAGAATCACTGGCTTTATTGTGGTACAACCTTCATTTCCAAAACATTCAATAGTAAACAACGTGGTTTTCAGGAACGATGACTGAATGAAAGGAGTAACTTATCTCCAGGTCGGACATCTTCTTATCATGTTTAAAATATATCATAAAATTTTCTTACGCATGCGCATGAGTAAAGGCTGCTTGGAGCCTCTTGTTATTTTTTGTGTCACGATTTTGCATGCAAATTTATGCACGCATATTTTAAATTGTGCACTTCCGGTTCATTTATTCGCCATTTACTGTTTACACTTCCGGTTTAGTGACTTCCGGCTACTGTCACTTCCGGTAAAAGAGCGTTACTTACGTGTCACGACAGCATCTCCTACAACCCTGCATACATTACTATGTTCACGTTTGGTACATATAAGAATTAGAAGAATCACTGGCTTTATTGTGGTACAGCCTTCATTTCCAAAACATTCAATAGTAAACAACGTGGTTTGCAGAAACGATGACTGAATAAAAGGAGTAACTTATCTCCAGATCGGAGATAAGCATGCATGCGCATGAGTATAGGCTGCTTGGAGCCTCTTGTTTTAGTTTGAAAAACAAACTTGTATGTTAAAAAACTGTAAATAACTATGTAAGAATCCCTCTAGCTAACAAGTAATAAATCAGACAATAACTTTTAAAAGCAATTGCTTTTAAAAGTTTAGCTGTTGCGATGAATGATTATCCAGAGTTCAGCGACGCTACGTCTCCGAAACATTTTCTGTGATCAACAGAGTTTCGAGTGAATCACTTTTCCTTTGTGGTTTAATACGTGTTGAGCATCGTGATTGGCTCTTGTACCTTGGGCATCAAAACACCGTTGCAACTTATCACGTTAAATGTCATGAGGCTTCGTGTGATCTTTTTTATGTATCCATGGATATTTATCACGGGAAATTTACCTCGGGAAATGTCGGTCACACGAACTAAATACTGTTTCCCGTGGTGAAAGTGTCATTTACCACGGTAAAAGTGCCCGTGTAACCGCACCTATTGAACGCCTGGGAGTTGAAATACTAAAGCAGGGGCGGATCTAGGGGAGGAGTGCAGGGGGTGCGCACCACCCCCCAACTCCCCCCCCTTTCACTGATATAACTAATACAACTAGTATTCTGCAAATTTGTTTACGTCACCCTTCCTGGATCCTTACCTGTAAAGGCTTGTTCCACGCGAACTTACTGACGTAAATATTCACGGACCACCTAAATTTAACTCCATATTTGCATTTTATTTACTCTGAAATCACGCGACAGTTAAAAAGAGAAATCCTTTTTCGATCGTTCAAATGATGTTGCTCGGGAAAATATATATTAAAGGTTATAAGCATGCACTGACTGAAGCGGAAGTTGAAATGACACTGATACAGCGATACTTCAAATCATAGGCCTAAAATTTCGCCAACGGGGCAAATTTGTTGAAGCATGCCAAAAAATTGTTTATCTTCGTCCCTTTTTATTTGTCATCTGTTTGAACTCTAAGACAGGATGAGCGTATTCTAGTTAGACGGCTTACCGCAGTTTACGCTGTAGAAAACGGTGACACATAGAAAGAACGTGACAAGCAGCGATTTCTTTATGGGATGATGCATCATCTTGTTGAAATTTCTGTGAAAATAAAATTTAGAATTACGGTCATTTATAAAATAACTCCTGAACGCCAACACCATCTTCACATACAGTTCAGTTCTTTTCATGTTCCCCTCGTTACTTTAGACTACGAGCAGTTTCTCTTTCCCAGCTTAGTCCGTCGAGCGAGAAACGAACATTAGTGAACGGATAGTGGCCTGCGAAACTGGGGGCGAGGCAGGCGCGCGGGTAGCCTGTTCCAGGCTCCGAGATAGTAGGGAACGCGCGAAGTAAGAATAGAGGGGAAAATCGCGGGGGAACTGGGAGAGGGAGGTCGGCGGACCGCCCTCACCCCAGTTCCCCCGCGATTTTTTCCTTCTTTTTTTTACTTCGCGCGTTCCCCACTATCTCGTCTCGGAGCCTGGAACAGGCTAGCGCGCGGGAAAAGAGAGGCTACAGACAAAGCCCAGGCGAATGCACGTTCACGGTCGAGTGATTTTGCGGTATCAGATTTACTTCTCTTGACATCCTGTCAATCTACATGTCATCGCAATGCGGGAGATCTGATCTACCCGAAACCAAGTAAAATGCCGCGAAAGAGATGAGTTCTTCGAACGATACTCCGAAAAAAAAAAAGCCATAAGAGGTAGACCAGCAAAGGAACCTTCTTGCCACGATTTTTGCCGTGTCCGCAGATGCAACTTCAAAAGTTATTAAAGCATGCCGGGCCAATAAAATAAACCTAACTGCAATGCGGGCTTCCGATGTGTCCATGGCGGTCCAGGCAGGATGATTCGAAGATGGAGAAGGTTCGTTGAGTGGGATTCAGCGCTTCGTAACGTGCGTTGCGAGGAAGGATTTGAGTTGGAATCCAGCTGAGAAAAAGCGCTTAAGCCTCTTCCTTAATTCTGCGGAGGAATTGAGTCGACAGGGTTATTTTCAGAGGATTTATTCGCGTCGATCGGCGGGCAGTCGGAAATCG
Source organism: Cladopsammia gracilis (assembly GCA_022457155.1). Classification (NCBI taxonomy): domain Eukaryota; kingdom Metazoa; phylum Cnidaria; class Anthozoa; order Scleractinia; family Dendrophylliidae; genus Cladopsammia; species Cladopsammia gracilis. The sequence continues at coordinate 1,443,090 of JAJGOT010000139.1, read as the reverse complement.
AGTGTGCAGCCTTTCCTTCTTCTTAGCGGTGGAAAACCAAAAAAGTCATAACTCACCCAAATGGTTTCGGATCGGCTTGAAAAGCCATAGGACAACAGAAAAGACAACAAGGCATTGAAGTAAGTCGATTTTATTGTCAAAATTAACATATATTCAAGAATAATTTCTAAACCGTTTTTTTTTTCATACAAACCTTTATAAATTCAAACTGTTGTAACACAACACCACCACCATAAAGCCGCTAAGCGCGACTATCATTACTTTGGCCCGGGGGTGCCGGGTACTTTGGGGCTCGCTACTTTCTGGGGGTCGTTAGTTTCGAGGAACAAAATCCATATGCGACGGGCAGAAATTGTCTGATTTTATAATCTCGACTTTGACAGTTTGTGGGCCAAAAAGATGGTTATTAGCTGTCATTGTTTTGAGGTAGCTTTTGATGCTTTGAAGTGCCAACTTGGATATCTTGTTATTTCAGATCGAATTGTTTTAACCAATGATACGATAACTTCCTTTCCTGTTGCCTGTTGGCGTAGCTTTCAGTAAAACACCGGGGGTATCACATCGAACGAAATCGAACGAAATTTCCATGGAACTAAATCGTTCGATTGAGTTCGATTTAGTTCGGTCATCGAACGAATGGAACACAAATTTTTTTTGTGAGTTCGATTTCCGAACGAAATCGAACAAAATCGTTCGATTTTGTTGCGATATCAAACTTTGAGCTAAAAGTACAAAATAAAGACTAGAGTGTCTGGTCCAGTGAACGTATGTAACTAGAGACGCTCAATTATTACAATGTAGCATTACACATGACAGAGAAGATGTCCGCCTTGACATAAGCGTAACCTTATTAGTGTTCAATCGCTGAGTCATTTCCTGGGAGTTTTTATTTCTCTATTTTCCTGAGCTCAGTCACCGCCCTGAGTTAGCCCGCAGCGTCTTTTAATCCACAGGTATACGTAATTGCATCAAGGCTGCCGACTGTATCAAGGCTGGAAGTAGATTACTCGCTGCCACACAAGCAGCGGCGTTCAAAATTTCAATAATTAGGTGAAAAAGTATAAATATAATCAGTTGTGGGGAAGCGACAAGCCAGAGATATGCGACGGACGTTGGTATCGCAGGGAATTCATGGGTGTTTCTTGGTGTTGCGGAAGCCATTGTTGTTAGCTATTGTGTTGTGGTATGCCGGGGTATTGATCACTGTCTTTGTATGTTTTGTTTTACGTCACTTGGTGATCGCAACACCAAGAAATTACCGAATCCATGCTGAATTATGGCTTTCTATAGAAAATCGAATCTCCAAAACTAAAACGAGAAACGCTTTCAAACTTTCATAGTTTCATCTCATACACTAAACACACATTTTGGCGTAAATTTGTGATTGAGAAATTACAACCTCGTTCCCAGGGTCTCTCTTCTTCCCGTCCCCAGGGGACGGGAAGAAGAGAGACCCTGGGAACGAGGTTGGAGAAATTAAACTTTTATAAGCTTATTTGAGGAACTTATGGATGTGCTCATACACATGCAAAATCACAAGTTCGAAATGTTTTTCTGATTTACTTTAAATCGGCTTGACAGAAGTTTCTAATTTTTAGCTATTTTGTTTGCCATGTCAAAGTTTAACGTAATAGTTTTGATTTTTCTAGATGCCATCGCAAACGCTCAGAATTTAGACCGTTCAATGAAGTGATTTCAATGTTTCTCGTTTAACTCCGCAATTTTAAATGCGATTTACAAAATTGTTACACTATTGTAAACTTCAAACTAAGTACAATATTTTGTATAAGTTTCATACTAATTCAATAAAGGAAAGTTAGTTAAACGGCCGCTCAAAAATGGTCGGTGTGGCTACACGGAAACTGGAGGGAAACACCTTAAAGGGTCCTTAAATGGACCGACAAAATCAATTTCACTATGATTTCCGGTATGATTCGACTTGCAGACTTTCTGAGAACAAGAAAACTCTTTCTCTAGGCTTGAACAATCAGCAAACTGCCGGCGAACTGTAAAATGTAATTTGGAATATGAAAATAAAGGAAACAGATGCCTTTTACGTACTGTCTCGACTCTGAATCATTTTAAGTATCTGGAGTTGGAAAGCCAAACATTCGAGATGTTGTTCGATGATTTTTGCTCTGCGTTCGATTTTGTTCGATGTCTGAACAAAATCGAACTTTATCGAACTTTCGACTTTGTTCGATGCGCAAATTTTTTTGTGAGTTTGATTTCGTTCGATGACCGAACAAAATCGAACGCAATCGAACGATTGAGTTCGATTGAGTTCGAAAACCGAACGTTCGATGTGTACCCCAGGTAAAACATTATAGCTGAGCTCTCGCGGAGCTCCATACTCATAGAACCTATGCCCGTCATTTTTCATGGTCATAGCTAGCGAAATGTTTCGCAGGCCTAAACGACGTACATCCGTATGTTGCGCAGGGCTAGCTCGCGGCGCGTATTACGTCGCAAAACATGCACTATGACGTCACGCAACATTCGGGATCTTAGCAATTTTGAAACCAAAGCGAGACTTTGTTTTTCGCGAGGCTACACGGCCGATGATGTTGCGTCAGCTACAGTAAACACTTTTGTTGTGTTTAGAGGATCAAGAAAACCGTTTGCAAAATTGTTTTTCCCTGCATTTTTTGCGGTTTGCTACTCAAGACAGGTTTCACATTTCTCAAGGAGGAATATAGAGCTAAGTGCTTATTTTTAAACCTGAGTTCGTCTTAGGACAATTTAAGCTAGTTTGGAGCTAAACTCCTTAAGGGACCAGTCATTTATTAGAGGGTGGGGTGGGCTGGTGCAAATGGGGTGGGGGTCATACCTTTTTGTGCACCTGAAAATGGGAGGCTGCATAAAATTCTGCAACCATTTCTGAGGGGCCATGTATATTTCCGTTCAACAAAAAAGAAACAACACTGAAGGAATCAACAACAAGTCAAATATTATTTATTATCAAAATGATGGCATAACAAACCAACATAACATGCTGTATAGCAGTCCTTTCACATTGGAAAAATAAACTTCATGTATTACTCAGTATTACTCAGTATCACTGTCCTCTGATTCACTGTTTGAAGGGCTGATAGAGGGCAAGTACTCTTTAATTAGTGTACAAGCTTGATCACTTATAAGCCCTCCTTCCATTATTTGCTTTTATATAGAGGGCAAAATTACTGAATGCTGATTGGCTGATGAAGAGGGCATTTTTTCTTAATTGAGGGCAAAATTACTCGCTCCTGATTGGTCGAACATCAAAATTTATCTCTCGTGATTGGTTGAGCGCGTCGTTCTCGTTGCATTCAGTTCGCTCGGCGGGATTTTGAAGAAAATTTACAAGCGGAGCGTTCGCATGTTTCGCCGGAGATTTTGTTATAAAAAAGGAATGGAATCGGAAGATACCTAAGAAAGGAATTCTACAGGTGAATTACAGCATTTTACGCCAAACAGGAAGCGATTATTTGTATCAAATCTTGGATTAACTAGGCGCCTGCAGGCCAGTTTGCGACGTTGAAGACCTCAAAGAAATTCATTCATGGCGCCTTTAAAGGGTTTAGGCCCTGTAAAGTTCCATCACTTCATTGAAAAAATGCGGATTTCTGCGGACCTAAAGAAAAGAACTTTGACAGATTTTGCTGAATGGGAAAATATACGTCTAACTGGAGAAAGAATAAGGCTAAAAGAAGTGAAAGAACGGCAATTAAATCGCCAAACGTGCAAGCAAGTTTGAACTCTCGGCACGATTTGTTGTTGTTATCAAAGCGGCAAAAACTTTAAAACACAGGTACGCTTAAATAAAACTTGCTTTGCTTTTGTCGTAAAGTGTCTGTTATCGATAAAAATCAGGCTATGTTCTCTAGATGTACATAACAGCCAAATGTATCTCTGACCGATAACCACAGTGAGTTGAAAAGTTTTCCTTGTCAGTTTGCGAGAGAGTATTTTCACTTCGGCGGATCGTTTCAAGTCTGAGTGACTCTTAAAAAGTCTGAAAGGTTTCCCTATAATTTTGCCCCCTACATTATAAACAAGTAATCGCATGTTCCCTCGTAAAATTAAGGATTAATAGCGGAGCACTTGCCAGGCCGAAGGCCTGGCTGCGCAGCTCCATACTCATAGCGGAGCACTTGCCAGGCCGAAGGCCTGGCTGCGCAGCTCCATACTCATAGAACCGATGCCCTTCATTTTTCATGGTCATGGCTAGCGGAATGTTTCGCGGGCGCGCGTGTGCCCGACGCCGCCCTCCGCCGTCGCGCAGGACTAGCTTGCCTTCGCGCAGGACTAGCTCGCGGGCGCGTATGACGTCGGAAAACATGCGCGTACGACGTCATGTTGAAACCAAAGCGAGGCTTTGTTTTTCGCGCGGTTACACGGCCGAATGTCACGTCAGCTAGAAAAACACTTTGATGATTTACTGTGAATTTACTAAGCGGAGAAAACCGTTTAAATTAAAGGCGTTATTTCCCTGAATATTTCGCGGTTTGCTACTCAAGACAAGGATACTAATTAAGGGATACTCAGAAGCCGCTTTAGTGTAAAAAGACGAGCTTTCAGGGATAAAATCTTGTTTTTTATCAATGCGGGAGATGTTTGTTTTCTACGGATTTCAGAACCAGAAGCGGAGATTTGAATTTCCAAGCAAGCGAGGGACTAAAGGTAAAACAGATTACTGTTTTCGATGAGAATTTATGTTATATCAATCTGTAAGTGACTTTTTATTGGTGTTATTGTTAGTTTTGGAGAATTGATTTTAAAACGTGCTTGAATTCAGTTGTATCGATCTCTTGAATTTCATCGAAGAAAGCTTGAACTCGATGAGCTATAATTAAATGGTACGCGTTTTGCTTTTAAACGTAAACTAATGGAGATTTCAATAAATTTTTTCGAAAGAAGATTGTGTTGTCCATTTTTATGTGTTTGTTCATTCATTAGATAGATTTAAAAGCGATTTTATATAAACAAAACAAGACTGATTTTATAGTACAGTTCCATCTTCACTCGCATCGCCTTATGCAAATATGTTTGTGTATTTTTGCAATTTCTGATTTTCAAATCAGTTTCTCGAGCAATTTTTGACAAACAAAAACTGTATTTTATTCGGAAAGTAGTGGTACTAGTTATTCCAGACAGAGAAAAGTTGTTTTTGTGAACTTTTGTACGGTCTATAAAAATGTACTGTGCAGACGGTCGCGTAATACTGTTTTTGAGAATTGCTAAAATTGAAAATAGCCCGTTCGTCAATATTAATTCTTGTGCTTCCAACCTTTCACCTTAGTTAAGCTTGTTCAAAGTGCTACGCTGTTAGGCTTGGGCTATCTATATATATTAGAACCTATGCCCTTCATTTCTCATGGTCATGGCTAGCGGAATGTTTCGCGGGCGCGCGTGTGCCCGCCGTCCTCCGCCCTCCGCCGTCGCGCAGGACTAGCTTGCCTTCGCGCAGGACTAGCTCGCGGGCGCGTATGACGTCGCAAAACATGCGCGTACGACGTCATGTTGAAACCAAAGCGAGGCTTTGTTTTTCGCGCGGTTACACGGCCGAATGTCACGTCAGCGAGAAAAATAGAAGTGAAGCAAAACACGGCAAACTGATCCTTACGGCAGGAAAACAGAAGCAGAAGCAGAAGCAAATAAAATAAAATAAAAGTGGAATATAATAGTGCCCAATATTTCGCTTTGCAAAACAAAGCTTCTTCAGGGGCTAGCACTATAAATGATTACAACTGTAAAACCGTTATACAAGTGGTTTTGAAAAAACTAAAGAATAACAAAAACAATGAATATGATTGGCGAAGGGTTTGACGGATGATAAACTAAACTGACTAGTGATGAGAAAGTTAATGAAGTTCGTCGCGTCTGTTGATTCCAAGTGGTTCTAACGTCTTTGCTTTGTCTATGAGAAATGCTTCACGCGCTTTTCGTACAGAGTCTCTGCTATTACGTATTAATTCCAGTGGTATAAGTTGCATATCCTTAGTGGAGTGTCCCGGTAGATTAAAGTGTTGTGATATAGGAGTAGGGCAGCTGAGGTGATGTGGATTCTCTACAGAACGGCGATGTTCACCAAAGCGTTCATTAAGTTTGCGTTTTGTTTCTCCGATGTATTGACACGATATATTACGTTTAAAGCAATTTTTACATTGGATCATATAGATCAGGTTTTTAGAATTACATGTTATGTGATTATAAATACAACGTTTTATCATATGACCCGTACGGCCCTGCGAACCTTTTCTTTGCAAAACCATTGATGAAAGTCCCGTATGAGGGCCGTACGCATTTGCGCGAGCGGGGCCGGAAAAAGGCGTACGGCCCTACTACAAAAGCGGACGGACTCGCGCGTTAAAATTTCAAGTAATTTTGTCTCCAATGTGGTCATATGATAAAATGCTTATTGACTAAGTTAGGTCGGGCCGGATGGGAAAATATTTGGCTCTTGGTCATGGCGCACGGACCTCGCTGCGCTCGGTCCGTACGCCATGACCTCGAGCCAAATATTTTCCCATCCGGCCCTCCCACTTAGTCAATAAGTACATAGTATTTATAATCACATAACATGTAATTCTAAAAACCTGATCTATATGATCCAATGTAAAAATTGCTTTAAACGTAATATATCGTGTCAATACATCGGAGAAACAAAACGCAAACTTAATGAACGCTTTGGTGAACATCGCCGTTCTGTAGAGAATCCACATCACCTCAGCTGCCCTACTCCTATATCACAACACTTTAATCTACCGGGACACTCCACTAAGGATATGCAACTTATACCACTGGAATTAATACGTAATAGCAGAGACTCTGTACGAAAAGCGCGTGAAGCATTTCTCATAGACAAAGCAAAGACGTTAGAACCACTTGGAATCAACAGACGCGACGAACTTCATTAACTTTCTCATCACTAGTCAGTTTAGTTTATCACCCGTCAAACCCTTCGCCAATCATATTCATTGTTTTTGTTATTCTTTAGTTTTTTCAAAACCACTTGTATAACGGTTTTACAGTTGTAATCATTTATAGTGCTAGCCCCTGAAGAAGCTTTGTTTTGCAAAGCGAAATATTGGGCACTATTATATTCCACTTTTATTTTATTTTATTTGCTTCTGCTTCTGCTTCTGTTTTCCTGCCGTAAGGATCAGTTTGCCGTGTTTTGCTTCACTTCAAGTATTAATACTGATCTAGGTCTGGAAACCAGATCCGGCCATTCTCATCGGTTTGTTGCAGTGATCGTGCATTCTATGTTTCTTTTTATGCGAGAAAAATACTTTGATGTTTTACTGTGAATTTACTAAGCGGAGAAAACCGTTTAAATTAAAGGCGTTATTTCCCTGAATATTTCGTGGTTTGCTACTCAAGACAAGGATACTAATTAAGGGATACTCTGAAGCCGCTTTAGTGGAAAAAGACGAGCTTTCAGGGATAAAATCTTGTTTCGAGGAACTTCATGTATTATGTAATGCGGGAGATGTTTGTTTTCAACGGAATTCAGAACCAGAAGCGGAGATTTGAATTTCCAAGCAAGCGAGGGACTAAAGGTTAAACATATTACAGTTTTCGATGAGAATTTATGTTGATATCAATCTGTGAGTGACTTTTTATTGGTGTTATTGTTAGTTTTGGAGAAATGATTTTAAAACGTGCTTGAATTCAGTTGTATCGATCTCTTGAATTTCATCGAAGAAAGCTTGAACTCGATGAGCTATAATTAAATGGTACGCGTTTTGCTTTTAAACGTAAACTAATGGCCGGATTTGAATAAATTTTTTCGAAAGAAGATTGTGTTGTCCATTTTTATGTGTTTGTTCATTCATTAGATAGATTTAAAAGCGATTTTATATAAACAAAACAAGACTGATTTTATAGACCAGTTCTATCTTCACTCGCATCGCCTTATGCAAATATGTTTGTGTATTTTTGCAATTTTTGATTTTCAAATCAGTTTCTCGAGCAATTTTTGACAAACAAAAACTGTATTTTATTCGGAAAGTAGTGGTACTAGTTATTCTAGACAGAAAAAAGTTGTTTTTGTGAACTTTTGTACGGTCTATAAAAATGTACTGTGCAGACGGTCGCGTAATACTGTTTTTGAGAATTGCTAAAATTGAAAATAGCCCGTTCGTCAATCTTAACCCGGCGTAGCTAATCGAACGTTCTGTAATCGAACCTAATCGAACTCAATCGCTCGATTGGGTTGGGTAATCGAACTTAATCGAACTCACCGAAAAATTTTGCCAATCGAAAGCAATCGAACGTTCGGTAATCGAACGCTTCAACAATCGAACGTAATCGAACTCATCGAACATAATCGAACACTTCAACAATCGGAAATATAAAACTAGTTTAATCTGGTCTGAAACAAAGCATTGCGGTCAAGTAAGTTATTTTTTGGCTTCTATTTCAAACACGAGTACAAGATGTGGGACAGGGCAACAGACGTCAAACTTACCATTCTGGAAGCGGTGGTAAAGGGCTACCACGAGTGCTCTTTCAACGTCCGTGTTGGAGAGAAATTTTTTAGCGTTAGTGGTAACTATTCTGTACACACTGTACACCGTTGCGTGCGTCCAGATCCAGTTGCAGTGGTCGTTTTTTAGTAATCTATCCGAAACTTTAGCGATGACGGTATAAACATTTTAATATTATCCCCGTTCGGTGTTATTCCGAGCGATATGAAGTACTGAGCTGTTCATGTTATATTGTGAATTAATCAATTTCGAATCACCGTAATAATAAAGATTTTAGTTAATTGAAATGTGTTAATATCTCTCACAATTGCTCCGCTAGTAAAGGATCAGTTAAAGGGTGAAATTCTTCCACCGAACAAAATCGAACCAATCGCCTCGATTGGGTTCGATTGGATTCGGTAATCGAACTTAATCGAACTCACCCAAAAGTTCCAGTTCGATTATGTTCGATTGCCGAACCAATCGAACTCCAATCGAACGATTTAGTTCGATTGGGTTCGATTGGTTTTTGGTTCGGATTCGTTCGATTAGCTACGCCGGTCTTAATTCTTGTGCTTCCAACCTTTCACCTTAGTTAACCTTGCTTCGCGACTCAGGCAATTTCTACAGCTTCTGAAAACACGCGTGATATTAATCCTTAATTTTACTCGGGCCCATGCGATTACATATACTAACCAGTAAAGTTGTGTCCCTTTTAAGGATATAATTAGAGCAGCCACATTGACTTCCTTAACTGGAATCTCACCATCAGACAGTAATTTGGAGATTAAACCAAAATTCTCTTCTTCTCTTCTAGCTTTCCTTTTCTGTGCCTTTCTCTTATTTTCTTTTTTTGAACGCTTTTCTGATTTAAACTTCAGAATGTGTCCACGAAACATATCCTAACATTTGTTCTCTGCATCCTGTAGATGTTGAATGTTTTGGATAATTTTTTCCTGAGCATTGTCAGCACTGTGATCCTTTCCTTGTCAAAATCTCTTTGGCTCCCCTTCCCATCTTTAAGTTTGCAAGACTTAGAATAGAGGCTGTTCAGGTGATCTTTGATATCTTGCTCTTCCTTCTCAACTTCCTCATGTACTTTAACTAGCTTTTGTATATTTCCTCTTAGAATCAGTTGGTCTGATGGTATGTGAACATATTGCTCGTCATAAAACCTCCCCGCAGCGCCAGGATTTCTGTTGCTCAATTTGGCGTCAACAGTTGCGGAAATCGTTGTGTAATAAAGGGTGGCATGCCCACGCGACTCCCACGCGCGTGTTTTAGCCTTAAAAGAGGTCATTTCGTACAAGTATATCTTTTAGAGAACGTTCCCTTTTGTATGATATCATGAGGGACGGTTCTTCGTATATTTCGTTTAGTAATGGCTGCTGTTTTATAAGATGCCACTGCTTTAGCTTCAAGAGGATCTGATTTAATTAAGTTAGGCACTGATTGATGATATTTTGTTACAAAAGGCAGGATTCTCTTGTCTTCTTTTTGTTTTTGCTGGAGCGCTTTATTTCTGTCTTCAAAAGTCACTTCTGAGAGGACCCTTTAAACAAAATTCTCTGGGTAGCCTCTTTCGATTCAAGTAGATGTGTTTTGAAGTTATTTATTTTCTCTTGAAATAATGTTTTTGAAGAGTTAGTTCTGGGGAGTCTGGGAGCTTCTTCTGGCATGTAGAATAATGGGTGTACAGGAAAGTTTCAGTTGCTTTGAAATGGGTGCGTACATCGAGCACCGATTCAGCTATGATTCTCTTGCCTTTGTATACGTTAGTGTCCAGGAAGCATATCATGTTCTGTTTCGGATATCTTAGCCGTAAATTTTATGCTTGTATGATGTTTGTTTGCATGTTCATTGAACCGTAGTATTTCTCCTTTGGTTGTGTCCCAAAGGGAAAAAATGTCATCAATAAAACGTTTCCAAACGAGCGGTTTTTAAGCACTTTGACTTATGATTTCTGTTTCTACCTTTACCATGAAAATGTTTGCAAAAGCGACTGCCATTTTGGTGCCCATGGCAGTTCCGTGAGTTTGAAGGTAGTTTTTTCCATTAAAATGGAATGAGTTATCTGCTAAGATAAGTCTGAGCGCTTTTTGAAGTAGTCGTGTAGGATTAGGAGGTTCATTCTTGTGAAAGGCCTTGCATACTATGTTGATTCCCTCCTCTTGTGGGATATTCGTATATAGGCTCGTTACGTCCATAGAAACAAGGATTGTGTTTACTGGGACTTTCGTTTGTTCTACGAAATTGATAAAATGAGTCGTATCTTTGAGATATGACTCTTGTTGTTGTGCTATCGGCTGAATGAGTTTGTCAACGAATAATGATAGTTTCTCTGTTGGGCCATCACACCCTGATATAAATGGTCTCCCAACAGGGGTCGGTTTGTGTATCTTTGTGAGGGTGTAAAATATTGGGATACGAGGCGGGTCTGGTGTTTGACACAGCCACTTGTTAGTCATTTCATCTCATGTAATTTCCATGATAGAGTTCGTCAATGGCCCTTATCGTAGATAAGTACGCCACGCCATCATATCAGCGGTTTCTCGCTTTCTTGACCCTATAGTCTCGTTTTGATGTTTACGAGAACCTCTGACGACGATGAGCGTAAACATCAAAACGAGACTATAGGGTCAAGAAAGCGAGAAACCGCTGATATGTTGGCGTGGCGTACTCATCTACGATAAGGGCCATTAGTTGTTGAACTCTGAAGTATGTCTCTTTAACCATGGGTTCTCGAAGAGGCAAAGTGAGTTTTATTTACGTTGTATTAAAACTGTTTCTGTGGTTGAGGGGGGGGGGGGGGGGCACCAGCCCACCCCCCCCCCCCACCCCCCACTCTAATAAATGACCGGTCCCTAACCCATTGACAACCGTGTCGGCCAAAATCGGCCGTAATTTTACAATAACACGCATTTAAAATATTCAAAATAGAAAGAGAAAGCCGTTTAAGGTGGTTCGATACAGTTTTCTGGAGACCATACCAACATTTTTCAATCGGCTTTTAAGCGGTCTTCTCCAAGTCAGATCAACGTGGCATTTTCACCACTAACTGGTTTTGAATTGAAGTTTGACAAAATATATTTTCTGGTAAAATCGATATTACCATGACGACGATAAACAAGAAACTTAGAAATCAGTAAAAGTGAAATTTAGGGCGTGTAAGATTTCGCATTGAAAATCACACATAGTCATCTTAAAATATGGTATATGGCATATATATTTTGCAAGAATAAAAAAATTCTGTATGTTTGAATTAAAATAAATCGCAATAACATTTTAAACCTTACTGTTTGTGTACTGGTATTAAATTGATCGAGAGATTAACACTGGTTTGTGAAATTACTTAATGATAATGTCAAAAAGTAGCTTGATGTTATGTTTGTAAGCCTTGAAAGTTTTGTTTACTTTCTCTTTTGCGATCTTGAGAACTACCTTTTTTCCTAACATCGCACCATGTGCAATTTTTGGGTAATTTTCGATTTTAATGGCTTTTGCAAAAATCTGAGAAACGGCTCGATGGATTTTTTAAAACATTCACTGTGCATGCTTACCGATGTGCAAAATATTATCTGAAAGTTTCATTGCCATTGATTCACTGAAACGCCTTTAAATTTAAAGATGAAGACGACGTACGAACCGGCCGAAAAAATGGCGTTACAAATTTACTTTTTTAAGTTATTCTCAGTAATGATTTCAAATCAATGCGCACTACATTCTTCCGTAATTGAAACATTGCAATGTACGCTCGTTGATGCAAATTTCTTTGCATCTGTTTTCTTTTGCGTTTAAAACACCTGCTGTAAAAACGTTTTCAAAACGCGAAAGGGCATTTATTGCTCAAAATAATCCTAAAAAGAGACTTCCGGGAATCTGGAAAGTAGCAAGGAGAGTACTAAGGTACAATCATGCTCGAATATAGATAATAATAGATGCACAGCAGATCACAACGAAAGTATAAATCACGGAGGAATGCAGTGCGCATTGATTTGAAATCATTATTAAGCATAACTTAAAAAAGAAAATTTGTAACGCCATTTTTTCGGCCGGTTCGTACGTCGTCTTCATCTTTAAATTTAAAGGCGTTCCAGTGAATCAATGGCAATGAAACTTTCAGATAATATTTTGCACATCGGTAAGCATGCACAGTGAATGTTTAAAAAAAATCCATCGAGCCGTTTCTCAGATTTTTGCAAAAGCCATTAAAATCGAAAATTACCCAAAAATTGCACATGAAGCGATGTTAGGAAAAAGGTAGTTCTCAGGATCGCAAAAAAGAAAGTAAACAAAACTTTTAATTCAAACATTTTAATTCAAACATACAGAACTTTTTTATTCTTGCAAAATATATATGCCATATACCATATTTTAAGATGCCTATGTGGGATTTTCAATGCGAAATCTCACTGTAAACGCGCTAAATTTCACTTTTACTGATTTCTAAGTTTCTTGTTTATCGTCGTCATGGTAATATCGATTTTACCAGATAATATATTTTGCCAAAAAAACTTCAATTCAAAACCAGTTAGTGGTGAAAATTTCACGTTGATCTGACTTGGAGAAGGCCGCTTAAAAGCCGATTGAAAAATGTTGGTATGGTCTCCAGAAAACTGTATCGAACCACCTTAAAGAATACTCAGAAAAAGAAGAGCTTTAAGCAATGAAATCTTGCTTCGAGGAGCTTCATACGTTTTATATTGACAAGTTTTGCAAATAAACAACGCTGTATTCAATGCAAAGACCCTTTCTATCGAAAGTTAACGATAAGATGAGTTTAAAAGCAGCTTTTGTTTGTTTGAACGGTTTGTTTACATTGAGCTTGCTGTGCGCGCGCTGTCACATCATAATTTGAAAAAAATGTTTTGGGCTAAAACCTCGGCAAATTTGCGTTATTTACTCATTTTTTCGACGTTTGTAACTTTGAAAAACTTCGAAAAGATGTTCTTACAAATTTGTTGTATTTCAATGAGCAATTTATAGCGTGAAAAGTCCGAGATTTTTAAACTTTTTTGCTAAACAAAAATATGATAACGCGAACAAAACGTCGTGTACGTGAGCTCGTGACTAGTAAGAATTTCAGTTTTGAGCAGCACAAGTTATCTTCAGTTTTGCTTTCTTTTTGCCCAAAAAAACAGTTGAATCGTGATACAAAACTAATTTTGATTTTGAGACGGCAATACTGCATTATATTGACGGCGTTGGAAGAAAATATATTCTCCGTATTGGGCGGAGTCGCGATATATTTTCTCCCAACTAGCTGTCAATATAATGCAGTATTGCCGTCTCGAAATTAGTTTATAAAATTGGGCCAAGGTAAAGCGATTATTAGATCTAAACTAGTTTTGCGGTTAGGTAAGATTTAGGGTTAGGGTTACCCGTTATTGATATATATTAAGAAAAGCACCCTTTATAATTAAATTTTTCTTGGGTTTGCCGGATCAACCCAGTGGTCTAGTGGTAAAGGGGAGATGTTAGCATGCTCAGGTTCCGGGTTCGATTCTAGGTAATTAATTGCATTTTTCTTTTTCTGATAGAAAAAAATAATTCTAAAATTGGTGAAAATTTTTCTAAGTGTCGCTAAATTAATGGCATCGACCGTTTACGAAAGGGACAATTGCGTCGCCTTGTGCAAAGATGTCTGTGTAATTTTTGCAATTTTGATTTCCAAATTAGTTTCTCGGGCAATTTCGATACGCACCAAGTGTATTTTATTCGGAAATTAGTCACACTAGTTATTCTAGACCGAGAAAAAGTTGTTTTTGTGAGCTTTTGACTTTTGTGCAGCCTAAATGTACCGTCGCGTAATACTGTTTTGAGAATTGCTAAAATTAAAAAATAGCCCGGTCGTCATTCTTGTGCTTCCGACCTTTCGCCTAAGTTAAGCTTGTCATCATCGTTTCTGTTCAGAGAGCTCTGCTGTTAGGCTAATCCTATCTATGTATATTATCAGCCTGTCAGATCTTCGCATACCGTTAGGAGCGAGATAAGATGGACGAAAAACGAGAAACCGTCAATCCTACCCATAGAGCCTGCCAAGACGTGAAAGACGACCCAAAACTTCCCTTTGTAAAATGACTAAAATAGCGATCACGGAACATAAAGTGAATTGGTTATAGATTCCAATAAAACTCTCGCCTTCCACTGCTGGAGTTTTAGGATCAAACATTTAGCTACATCGTGACTTTATGTAAAAAATTTGAGGAACAAGTTGCGTCCTTTCGCCTAAATGTTAATGCCACTCAGTCGAAGGCTCATCTTATTATTTCAGTGTACACGTGCAATGAATTGTTTCTAGTTCTTTCAAAACAGGTCAAGGCGGAAGACGAACCAATTTTGCTACGTGATAAATAAATGCTAAACCATTGCTAAAAAGAAATCTATTCTTTCTGACAATTAAATTTAAATAGCATATGTAAACTCCTTTTATATATTTGATTAAGCTTCCTTATCACTTCAATCTAGAAAAACAAGATCATTTTCTCTTGAGAAAATTCATCTGAATTTGTTTGACGAGATTCTTGATTACTTCCTCCGTTCAGTGTTGACAAAGAAGACCTTTTTATATAAGAGTCAAATATAAAGAAACGTTGATCCAAAACGATGCGTTTGTTGATAAATTAACCGCTTTTTCGAAAACGACTCGTAAAGAAGCTCAACTTACCAGTATGAATGTTGCTGAACTGCAGGAACTGTACAGTTAACTGAAACTAGGCAACTTTATCCGAGACAACATACAGTCGGATAAATTAGTGTATCGAGTGTGTGATTCCATTAATATTCACTTGAGAGGCAAGAAAAAGGAACAGGTTAATTACCTCGTCACGTAGGTAAATAATAATTCCGAATGAAGCGTGACGTAGCTTCTGTAGGGCACGAGACCAAAACAAACGAAGTGTTCTTAACACAAGTTTTCTCCTCAGCTACAAGAATGACAACACTCCACCGGATATAACAATGCCCGACAGTATAAACGATGTGCTATTTACTGTAAAAATGCTAAGGACTAAGTTTACACTTGGTCTAATAAAACTGCGTTCTATAAAAAACGGTTTCAATATGACTAATATGGCCAAACGGAATATTTAAACATTGTTTACACTACATATAAACATTGCCAAGATTACATATTATTATAACACAAAATAAAATGTCATTTATCTACTAACCTGTTTAGAGCTCCATGAAGTACTCTTAAACAAGGAGTTAGTTAGAGTTAGACTTGGTTTTTAAAAGGCCTGAAACGGTTTAACAGCATTAGGCATATCATATCTTTGCTAATGTTTTCTCTTCAAAGCAAATAGCGGCCGCCATACATGAAATGTAGTTTTGACCGTCGTCACGAATTTCAAGTACACATATTAGGATTCGTTATCCATGTCATCATCTTGTAACTTCATGGAGAACTTAGTAATCGCTAAAGCAAGTAGACTACTCAGGGAAGACGATCAGGTAAGAGCGCGTACAATTCGCACATCATGTTCTCTCCTCCCCGAGCGTTTTGTCTACATGCGAGAGATAAATCGCCTGTTCTGGACGTCCAGATAGTTCAAGGAGTAAAGGAAACACTGAGCTGATGTGACCTGATGTAGGGTAGCCTGCAACGCAGACGGTTCGTTTTTGCCACCCTGTTGGGGAAGTAATAGCGGACTTTAGATCGGACTACGAGTACGAGATTGAGTACGAGTACGACTTTTAAAACCTAGTTCGCGTGCTCTAAATAACCATTTACCACACAAATTTTATACCTAGAGTCTCTTTATCTTCTGGTCTGCAACAGGAAGAACCGAGAGCTCTGGGGACGTGACTAGCTTTAAATTCAAAAGTCGTACTCGTACTCAATCTCGTACTCGTACTCAAATCTAAAGCTCCCTAATGATTGCGTGACGACTCCAAAGAACGTCTGCGTTCTGGACGGGGAGGGATGGGAACAAGCCAATAATTGTTGAATGGATGTCTACTCGGTCCACTACGAACGATATCTTGAGACTTTTATCGTTAAGGGAGAAGCCTGAAATAAGCGAAATAAAACAGGAGTATTGTGGAACAAGTGATTATTATTCGCCCCAAACGAGAAGAAATGCTTTAATCCAATGATAACAATAATAAAAAATATAAGCACTAGCAGAAGCCGTAATGGGCTCCTAACACAAGGTAGCTTTTTCCCGTTTGTTCCATTCGCAATATATTACATTCGTTTCCCCGCGCATTA
This sequence comes from Cladopsammia gracilis, assembly GCA_022457155.1. NCBI lineage: Eukaryota > Metazoa > Cnidaria > Anthozoa > Scleractinia > Dendrophylliidae > Cladopsammia > Cladopsammia gracilis. The sequence continues at coordinate 1,426,422 of JAJGOT010000139.1, read as the reverse complement.
TTACTTTCTCTCGTCTTCATACAAACATCTCCAAAATCTTGAAGAGAGACGATGTATGGAGCCGCAATCTTAGCGTGGGAAGCTGCGATATTGGGAATACTGAAATTCTTGCGGGATCTAATTTTCACTAATTTCGCGGGTTTTCCAACGATCTGCGAAAATAAGATCCGGTGAAAATAAACTCTAGCGATAAAATATCCGCGAAAATTTACTCCATTTTTTTCAGATGGGTCGTCCGAAGGGACATCATTCTCAAGGGAATAATAGGAGAGCTGCTGCGCATGCAGCTGTAGTAATTGAGCAGCCATCTTGAGGTACGTATACGTGAAATACCGGACAGGAACTAGCAGGAGATGCACAAAGATTTGTTCCCAACGGTAAAGTCTGAAATCCTAATTCGCGAACATTTGTTCCCTCGAAATGCAAAAAAAAAAAAAAAAAAAAAAAAAAAAAAAAAAAAATCTGCAATCCGCAAAATTAAACTCCCGTCAGGAGAAAATTTCATGCCGCACGGTTATTTAATATATATACATAGCCCAAGCCTAACAGCGTCGCACTTTGAACAAGCTTAACTAAGGTGAAACTTAACTAAGATGAAACTTAACTAAGGTGAAAGGTTGGAAGCACAAGAATTAAGATTGACGAACGGGCTATTTTCAATTTTAGCAATTCTTAAAAACAATATTACGCGACCGTCTGCACAGTACATTTTTATAGACCGTACAAAAGTTCACAAAAACAACTTTTCTCTGTCTAGAATAACTAGTACCACTAGTTTCCGAATAAAATACAGTTTATGTTTGTCAAAAATTGCCCGAGAAACTGATTTGAAAATCAAAAATTGTAAAAATACACAAACATATTTGCATAAGGCGATGCAAGTGAAGATAGAACTGTACTATAAAATCAAAGTCTTGTTTTGTTTACATAAAATCGCTTTTCAATCTAACTAATGAATGAACAAACACATAAAAATGGACAACACAATCTTCTTTCGAAAAAATTTATTCAAATCTCCATTAGTTTACGTTTAAAAGCAAAACGCGTACTATTTTATTACAGCTCATCAGGGTCTCTCTTCTTCCCGCCCCCTGGAGCGAGACCCTGGGTACGAGGTTGATTATGAGATAACAATTTCTATGGATTAAAGTTATATCCAACCGTCACTTCTGAAGATGTATGTTGAAGCATACGAAACGTCAAGTCATTAATCAAAGTTTTTTACAACATGCGTTGTTTTGTCATGTTTATAACCGCAGTGTGTATTTTATTTCTGTTAAAGCTTCTTTATCAATTCAATCTAGAAAAACAAGAAGATCATTTTTTCTTGAGAAAAGTAATCTAAATTTGTTTGCCAGGATTCTTGCTTACTTCCTCAAAAACTAATAAAGCAAGGCTGACTGTACAACTGGGATTATAATATTCTTTCCAATATTTCGTGAGGCACGGCCTGACTTCTTCAGGGTAGGGTTAGAAGAAGTCAGGCCGTGCCTGACGAAATATTGGAAAGAATATTATAATCCCAGTTGTACAGTCAGCCTTGCTTTATTAGTTTTCGTATTTATATTAAATTTGCTGACTAGATCCACCAGGATCCGACGCTTTTGCAGTTGTCCGTTGGCTCTTGCCATTCAGTGTTTACTTCCTCAGTTCAGCGTTGACTAAATAAGACCTCTTTACAAGAGTCAAATATAAAGAAACGTTCATCCAAAACGGCGCGTCCTAATTCGGGACAATTCGCGACAATTTGTTCCCGCGAAACGCAAAAAAAAAAAAAAAATCGGCAATCTGGGGAAATTAAACTCCCGCCTAGAAGAAAATTTCATACCGCACGGTTATTTATAAATTATGACGTAACTTTATGTGTGATTAAATAAAAAAATAGTAAATTAAAGCCTAAATAATAACTATGGCGTCCATACACGGTAGGTCAACAGAAACGACAAAAGGGCCGGCAAAACCTGAAGAGGAAAGGAGGGACATTTGTCAGCTCTCCTTGGCTCAGGAGGATTACCGGCAGTAAACGAAGAAATGAATATTTGACTTTTAATAGTGGTCTAGTCTACAACTGAAAAAAAAAAAACAGGAATCTGTTTTTTAAAAGTATTTTTTTACCAAAGCGTTCCCTAAGAGTGCGCCCGGTTAGAGTTCTTAGCGTTCCCTTAGAGTGCCCCCTGCAGTTAGAGTTCTTAGTGTTCCCTAAGAGTTTGCCCAGTAAGAGTTCTTAGCGTTCCCTAAGAGTGCCCCCTGCAGTTAGAGTTCTTAGCGTTCCCTGAGAGTGCTCCCTACAGTTAGAGTTCTTAGCGTTCCCTAAGAGTGCCCCCTGCAGCTACATGTAGAGTTCTTAGCGTTCCCTAAGAGTGCCCCCTGCAGCTACATGTAGAGTTCTTAGCGTTCCCTAAGAGTGCCCCCTGCAGCTACATGTAGAGTTCTTAGCGTTCCCTAAGAGTGCCCCCTGCAGTTACATGTAGAGTTCTTAGCGTTCCCTAAGAGTGCCGCCTGCAGTTACATGTAGAGTTCTTAGCGTTCCCTAAGAGTGCCCCCTGCAGCTACATGTAGAGTTCTTAGCGTTCCCTAAGAGTGCCCCCTGCAGTTACATGTAGAGTTCTTAGCGTTCCCTAAGAGTGCCGCCTGCAGTTAGAGTTCTTAGCGTTCCCTAAGAGTGCCCCCTGCAGTTACATGAAGAGTTCTTAGCGTTCCCTAAGAGTGCCCCCTGCAGTTAGAGTTCTTAGTGTTCCCTAAGAGTTTGCCTAGTTAGAGTTCTTCGCGTTCCCTAAGAGTGCGTCTTCTTTCATATCCGCTTTGACCATCTGCAGAGAATTTCAATCACTATATCGGGTCCTCATCTCAATAAGTTTATTGAAGAGTTCTCATCCAATATGTCGCGAACATGGACTTACATTGGCGTTACGCAAATACAACAGATCAGCACATCAAATGATGTCACTTTATTTTTTTTTGTTCACCTAGCATCTACAAACTTAACCAGCCAACGAAAAACAACGTTTTATGACGATCTTGGGCTGTTGTTGATGAGCTGACCCTCATCTTAGTATTCAGACACAGTGCGCCCGTTCAGCGGTTGCGTGGGCCGGAAATTGTTACACATGGGCAGTCCCTCGGCATCGCGAAGATATCTCATGGATTCCAGCCGAAAGAAAAATGTTTGACATGATGCCATATAATTATCGTGTTGCACAACCAAACTAAAGAATGTCTTAACGTAAGATAATCTTCTAGCGTTAGCTCGCAAAAATTGCGCGGCAGGTAATTACGCGCTCCATGCATTGCGTGTTTCCTTTATGCCTTTTCCTTTTTACGTTGCTGACTTTCCCAAAGAGAGCAGAGGGAATACATAGATACCTACATGGTCTACATATATACAAAAAAGGTTTTTTTATAACCTTCATGGAGGGCACTAGGAAGGGAAAGGGGAGGGGGTAGGGGTGATTCGCTGGCACGCGCGAAGCGCGTGAAAAGAGCGCGAAGGGAGACGCCTCCACGGGGACCGAATTCTCCCTTTTTCCCCTTTATATCATTTGCTACGCAAGCGAGCTAGTTTAGAAACACACGGAGTGAAACAAGAAAAGTGTCCTGAAAGCGTCAGTCAGACCGTACAAAAAGAGAAACTGAATAAAAATAGAAATTATAAAAAAGTAAGACCAAGCAGGAGATCAAACTATGGTCTCTGGAGCACTGAAGAAAAGTTCTTTTTTGTCATCTGTTAGCGTATTGCATCGCTGCGTAGTGTGTGCTCTTTAGAGGTATCCTGGGACATTTTTACATGCCCATAAATCTATTTCTCAGCATTGTGAATGTAATTGTACCACTATTAATAATCGTTTTGAGTTTAAGTTTGGTGATGATACAGGCTAAAGTGGATGTTATGGAGCCCTCACTAATAATTTACTTGTTTATTTTTGTTTCCGTGGCCCTGGAGTCTTGGAGCCCTAAAACCCTTGGGAACATTAAAATAAAAAAGTGAATGTAGCTAAAAGTTATAAACAGAATAGGGGCAGTTTCTTGGTGTTGCGGAAGTTGTGATCACCAAATGACCAATCACAACAGATGCACAAAATCCAATCAACCAATCAGTAGGCCTTTTTCATTATGATGGCGTCATTTACTACTACCACTAGAATCCTTCAGTTTTGTTTGGTTACTAATCTTAATTAAGGTTTATTGTTATTTAAGCTCCACTGGGATTACAAAATTAAAATAACAAAGGAAAAAAGAATGAAATTCTCGTAATTGTAGTGAAATGCCGCCATCTTGAGAATCACCTGTGATCAAAGCGCGGGAAAACGCGTGGAAGCATGTCACGATTGGTTTTGGTTGAACTTCTGATTGGTCGATAGAGTGGCGCAAGATGTTTTAGCCAATCACAAAGCTTAGCAATGCGAAACCAAAACAAACACGAAATTACTTTCGACACTCAATTAAAAACCTCTCTCGTTCGTTTGGTGACTTGCGAAGGTCGCTTTTGGAGATCTGCTATCTTGCCAAATTTTGCTGTCTATAGAGCATTTTGACTATAGGTAATCTATTAAGGACGTTCGCGAGAAAATCGTCTAACGTTGATTTTTTTCTAAAACTTTTGCTACAGCTAGGCAACGAGTTACTCGTGTCAGAAATGCAAAAAAATTGAGGGTCACCACATCTTTATATTATTTGGAAAAATCTGTCTTCCTTACTCGATATGGCCCCGAACTTTCTATGCCAAATTTTATACGAGTGGGTCTATTAAGCAAATTAAATCAACTGGTGACGTCCCTTAAGGTTACAGTGTACCTTCAGATCGAACATTTATTGAAATTTTTTTTTGGCGTCAAAATAAAGTTTACAGAATGAACTTTCATCCAAAAAAGTTATCGAAAAATAGTGAAAATTGACGGAGAAATGACGGTATAACTTTTGTGGGCGGAGTTTGTTTATGAAGCGATATGTTTTTTTTAAGCGCTGATTTTCGCTTGTTGGGGACACTTTAAAGAGCTACAACTCAGAGGGAATTTGTTCGATTTTCCTCAAATTTGGACAGAAGCTAGGCTAACATATAATTAACAAAATATTTTCGGCGAATTTCTTATTTCCGAAAACTTTTTTGTCAAGAGCCATTAACGTGCGATCATTCCAATTTTTTCTCCCTTTTTCGAAAATATTCTGTAACTTTTCACTGCAATTGAATATGGGAAATCGCCGACACGTTTTTTCAGCGCTTCGTGTCCGGAAACCCGAGAACAAATCAAATTAGCAAAATACAATAATCGCTTTGAGTTATAGCGTTTTAAAGCTGATTCGGACGTTCGAATTTAGACGTCTTAAAAAATTCGACAATTCATTTTATTACCAAATGGTTTCCATATTTAGATAGCCAGCTCTATAAGCTTTAATTTGATATCTGGGTTTAAGTATATTAAGCGTAATCTTAGACGCTAGAGCTGTTATACTGGAGACACCCCCGAAGGTACACTGTAACTTTAAATTAAAAATAATTTTTAAACGACAACATTTGCGAACCATGACAGCCGCAAGTTGGCTGGATTCGATGTTTCCTGGGTAGAAAAATCGAAAAATTTTTAACTTCCTACATTGATTTTTTTTTTTTCATTTTTTCACAATCGGTCGACTTAGAAAATAAAATTATCTAGCTAAAAATATGTAGGGGTCACTGACCATCCAAGCGAATAAAATCTAAGTAAAGTTAACGCAACGGCTACCAACCCTTATCTGCTTAGATTTCTTACTTTGCGCGCGCGCTTGTGCATGACGTAGCATGGCGTTGCGACATGATTTGCGTGCGCAGTAAGGATGCGCATAAACAATTAGCGCGAACGTCCTTAAAAACGTTTAGAAGGAAACAATAGCGAAAATGACAAGTAATGCTAGCATAACTTTCAGGCTGCTTAAATGTTTATACTCCTTTTGCGTATCAGTCTTAGCCTTTTAAACACAAACAATGTGACTCTTTGCTGTCCTCTTAAAACAAGAGGCTACCATTGTAGCCTACACTCATGCGCTTGCGTAAGAAAGTTTTACGGTTTATTTTAAACGGGTCACGCACCCCTCCCCCGTCAACGAATTTTGCATGACACACATTGTATCATCACACAAGACATGTTGATTGAAGCTACCAATTTTTCTGTACTCGCTTGGAATATTTAATTTGTTGATTCCTTATCAAACCCACACTAGTCTAATACTTCCCAAACCGTGAATTATTTCTATTTCATTGGGTTATTCCAGAAAGAATCCACCCCCCCCCCCCCCCCAAACCGTCGGACGGCAAGACTGTTTGACCCCTCCCCCTCCGCCCGGATTTCCTGGCCCGCTAGACTCCCCCCCCCCCCTCCCTCCCACCTGTATTTCCAAGCCCCAGAGACCCCTCCTCCTGCCCAGATTTCCAATAAATTTTTGGAAGTTCTAAATTTATCTGAGATGATGAAAAAAAATACATGTAATCGGATTCAGGAGATTCTGCTTTTATAATGTCAAAACTGTGAAACATTTTAATAAAAATATTGCGTGACGCATCATGACCCCCCTGTTTGATTTCATATATGCAAATTTCGTGTGAAATGTAATTCGATTCATGATCAAGAATCCAAAATATTTGTTCTAAAGGTCAACACGTTTCAATGAAACTCATATTTCCTTGAATGAAAATGTCTTTCCCTTGAATAAAAGAGTTAAACGCTTATCAGAATTCAGTGATTTTCTGCTTCCGGAAGGCTTGGCGATTTATTTATCCTAACTGCAGCGCGGGCGAATTCATCACAAAATAATAATTAAATTCTGCAACCTGCTTTATTTATATCTAGTGTTTTCTAAAATTTCCGACTTTTCCTGTGTATATAGAATGCCATTCTTATCTGTAAAGATGATTCGCATAATGTTTTCGCGAATCAAAAAATCTTGAAAGCAAACTTTATTTTAGAAAGCGCCATCTAACTTATTAATTTCAGTTACTAGTTTAATCGCAATTTGCCTTTAATCGCAAGTTTAATCGCAATTTGCCTTTACACAGGAAAAAAGACAACGAATTCTCTCAGTTGAACGTTTTATTCAAATATCTATTAGTTTAGTCTCAAGAGCAAAATGCGTTAAATTATCGCATCGAGGAAGCCGTGTCAGCAACGTAAGCAAATTTTAGGACATGTCGAAGAACAAACAGTCTATGAAATGTTTCTTACAAAGTAAATGGACATTCAAAAATGTTATTTTCTTTACCGTAGTTTTCCAGGAATGCTTGAAAATTCTTAGTAAAGTCTGCTGCTTCGCGCTTCCAGATGTCCCACTTTGTTATAAATCACAGGAAGATTCCATCGCTTTCAGCTCTCTAACCGCCACTTCAGAGGCATACAAATCGTCTTAAGGACTTTTTCTTTCCATTTCGATGTCTTAAAAGGCGTGTTTACATTTTGGTAATGGAAAATGAACGTCTGAAAAATTGAAGTGTAGAGTACAGAAGGAGCCATATTTGTTTGAAATCTGAATCTTCTCCGAGTAACAAACCGGTTCTCTCTAGTCCCCCCTAAAATCCAGACATGCGCTCAGTAGACGGATTCTGATTGGTTTAACCTTCCTGAAGCCTTTTATAACAATAGGGGACAAAAATAATTTTCTAGGGGAGGCAGGGGCGAGTTCGCGTACACTAAAATATGCATGCATAAATTTGCATGCAAAATCGTGACACAAAGAAAAACCGAGCCCATTTTTTAACCTCATGCCGCTATGCGCATGAGTTAATAAAAAAGGTTTTTACAGCGTAATTGCTTGCATAAATTGGTTGTTTCAGCACAATCCAACTCACAGACTGGTAGCAGGGAGGGGTGGTCAGAGATCCCTTGTATGAGTAGAAATGTGCCCTCGACAAATATTTCAAATCAGGCACCAAATTGTACAGGAGCAGTTCCTCCACTTGTACTGCCTTACCTGTAAATCGACAATTTGATAAATAGTTGGAATTAGTACCGCTGTATATCTTGTCTTTTTATAATAATTTTGAATCGTTGTGTTACACTTGAAGTGAGCTGAACCGTGAATTATACTGTGAATTTTACAACAAGAAACTAAAAATGAAAGAAAGTGCGTCGCGCTCGACCTCGGTTCAAAAAATACACACAAATTAATTGTAAAAACAGCTTGCTGGCCAGCTTGCTTAATAACCTAAGGTGTGTTCGACTGGACATATCCTGCCATAGAAATAAACAGAGTAGTCTTGAAAGTAATCGCTTGACTTTAATCGATTCATGCACGACTTTTAAGATGTTTCAACTGCCTGATCAGATAGTTCTTTCTCTAATAACAAACTTTAGGTAATACTTTGTATTTTTAGGTCAATAAATTCATTCCCGATTTATACATCAGTAAATTCCAGCAGTGCTCATGCCCCCCCACCCCCACCCCTTGGGAGGAGATGTGCAAACTAAGTCAACAGAGAAGTGTTTTCCCTCAGTTTTCCTCTAGTGACCGATTAGAGCAAGTTCGCAAAAACGTTCTCGTCAAAAATGGAGCCAGGATTCTTTGAGGTCGAAAACACGAGGATGTACAACTGAGGGTAGGCTACTAATGCCCGACCCCAGGGATTTGAACGTGAGCAAATGCCCGACTAACACTTGTATGGGGGGGAGGGGGGGGGGCAGAAGGGGGATGTGCATTGCTGGAATTGACTGATGCATTAAAAGCGACTTTAGAGATCAACAACAACAACAACAACAACAACAACAACAACATCATTGTGCGCATTCTTATTAGAACCACACCGCCTAACTCTTACCAGATTCTCTTATCTGGCGTATTTTGCTGGATAACTTGCCCAACTCCAGATTTACACCGCGTTGCGCCTTCAACATTGAAACACACAAACGATAAAAAAATGAAATCACTCCTACATGTTTACTACAATGGGCATTACTTCAACTGTCTCTTTCTCCCTAAAAGAGAACTAAAACTCGCTGGAATCGCTTCGAATCGACCCCAAAACCACTCAAGACACAAGTAAACACACAAATAAGCTCAGGTGAGCCAGTTTTATTCAAATACCTTTCCTAATTTTACGCTCAAATTCGAAGTGAATTTTCCCCATACAAATCCTTATAAATTCGCTATTACGCAACAGTTTCCTGTAAACATCACTTGAGCTTGGGCTACCTGTGGTTCTACGTAATACCAGCTTTGCTCACTATGTTTGTATCCCCAGGATGATGTCTGGTTTCTACGCGCTAGGAATGCTGGATACTATTGTGACGTTTCAAGATGGTGCAGATTTGGTACCGACACTTTTCTCGATTCGTTCGGGGCAGTACGCAGCTCTTACAAGGTCTTCTCTGATTTGCTGAGAAAACAATAGAACAAACAACACAACAATGGCTAACAATAGACCCTAGAGCTAAAAACAATAGAGCTGCATGATATACAGGTCCAATGAAATTAGAGGTTGTAAAGAGCTGCGTGGTATCTGATTCGTTCCGCCTAGACGACGCGCTAAGCATGCTGGATACTATTGTGACGTTTCAAGATGGCGCAGATTTGGTCCGACACTTTTCTCGATTCGTTCCGTCCAGCCGACAAGATTAGGAAGCGTCTCCTTCGTCGACGCAACAAGAAACGAAGCTGAACCATGAAAAGCCGTGATCATTGTTTGATCGGTACTTGCAGTGGTCTTTTTTTCTTATCTCTATTTCAGGAAAGCACGAAAAAAGCAAGTGACACACTCAAACACCAACCCCGCGGTCTGGCCAGTACCTTACGCATGCGCACAGCCATATCACCCTGGCAGTGGCAGCCATGGACAGCTGTTTCGTCCTGGTTAGGACTCATCAGCATGGCATAGCCCATCAATGGGCTCCTGGCTATTTGTATTCATCCAATGTGTTGCAATAGATCATTCACGGTTTTGCAGTTTCAACCAACCTCGTTCCCAGGGCTTTTCCCTTCGAGAGAGGGGCGGGCGGGAAAAGGCCCTGGCATCGGCTGGTCACGTGATGTTCTTAAATAATAATTATAACACTAATGTATGCATTCCTGTGGTTAATCCCGCATTTTTATTGGTTGATGGAATGTCCTCAAAAATTACATTAGCATTTCTTTTATAAACATCGCCATTGTGGCTCATAAATCAAGTAATTCAGCGCCCGCCTCTCTCTCGAAGAGAAAAGCCCTGGGAGCGAGGTTGAGTTTCAACTAAACGAGACACCGAAAATCCCAACCAGGCTCTCAACAGGCATCACCGACAAAAATATAAGGATTTGTATGGAATTGTACCGTGACTTTGATAAAATATCAAAATAAACAGTCATTCGGGTGTCCACGCATCATTAAGTGATGTCTGTCCGTTGTTTCTTGGCGGCTTTATGGCTTCAAAACGCCATTTTAGCAATTTTTGTTTTAGGCTAGTTTGTCTTCACCCAAAACCAAAATTCCAATAGCCAATTAAGGGAAAATATAATTGAACACTACTTTACGGACAACCCGTTATGACACTGAAGGTCATACTCGACCCATACTCCACCCATCTGAAGATCCGTGACGCTGACCAAAATTGGATCGCGGCTCTGGGGACGAGAATCACTGACAGTCTTCATGTTCCTGGTAGCCTCCGCGCGCACGGCAGACGTTACTGATTTCTTCCTTCGTCTGAAAAGGGACGAAGAAAAGAAACAGGGACGTCCACGCGCAGTCTACCTTCGTAAAACGAGTTAAACACGAATAATGCGTTCATAATCTTAGCAAAAACAACATAAGAAGAAAAGCCAACCTTTTTTCTTATAGACACTTTGACGCACGAAAAACAAAAACATAAAAAATCTCGCTCCACTTCCTTAACCAATCAGAAGTAAAACCAAAACGAACCAATCGTGACTCACTCTCACGCGTTTTCCCGCGCTTGGCGCCAGCGACATATATTTTCTTCGACCTGTTATTGGATTATTAGATTGTCTGCCTCTGTTTTGATTGGCCAGAGTAATTGCTTTGGTTTTGGTTTTACGACACTCATATTGTACTTTTTCCACGTTTTTATTCTGGCTCTCACTTTTCAAGTTCTTGTTCAGTTTGCTGACTCATGTCTTAATCAACTTTTCTAGGTATGAAAAACCAAAACGAAAGCTCGAAACAAAATGATCGCATTCAAAACCTCGTGATCAATTGGGGACAACATCGTAAGCAAAATAGCACGGGCTTTATTCCAAATTCTGAACAACAAAAAATATAATAAAAGCTCACAACCTCGCGCATCTGTTATTTTTGCAGTTTTCTATTAAATTTTATTTTATGTGTCGTTTGGTTGGTGGTGGAGGTGGGGTGGGGGAGGGGGGGAGGGGGGAGGTGCGTGGAGGACGTGGAAAAACGATAATCCTGAGTTCAGAACACACACAAATATGGCTGTGTTCCAAAGCACGAGAAATGGATGTTGCAAATATTAGCAAATTTTCCTCGTCCCTCGTTTCTTTTTTTAAAGCCGTTTACTAGCTATGACTAGCGGTATTATATTTTTCGAGAAACCGTTGTGGAGTCTCTGTCTCATTTACAAAACTCAAAATATTTAGAGCTTGCAGAAGAAAACTAGCAGTCACGCCGTTTGGCAAAGTCTCGAATTTACCATCCGCCACCCCTAATGTTGCATGGCAGAGGACATTTCACTTACCTTTGATCACGTAAACTTGATTAGCCCACGTTCCGCCTTCACCATCAGCATGACAAGCTGTAGAGCGTAACGACGGTTACCAGCATTCACATGGCATTCACGTTGCAGATTTTTAGACTGAAAATGGACAGCTTAAATCGGTCTTCTAAAAAGTTGCTTTTCTTTATTTATATCCATAAAGAAATCGTAATGTATTTTAAAATTTATGCCGTTACTTTATTTTGTCCAAATATCACAATCACGATCTCCTCAGCTGTCTCCTTGCCATAACAGAACAAAGCGCACTAAAATCAATTGAAAACAAGAATTTCCAGGCTTGGTGACAGAACAAAGCGCACTAAAATCAATTGAAAACAAGAATTTCCAGGCTTGGTGATTTTTACTGTTTTCGGTTTATTTCACTATTTTAAGCAGTAAGGATGATATTTTTATTCAGCCACGAATTACGTTCGGCACATGTAAAGTTCGACCGTCTGAGGCTATGTCTACACTATACCGGATAGCTTATCATGTCGACATGAAAAATACTCCGGCCTGGTGTGAACAGAAACGACCCAGAACTGGATATTTACTTCTTTTTCAGTGGGTTTCAATCCTCGCTCCTAGTTGTTGACTTCCGCTACGGTTCAATTCGATTGCATGTTTACACTGCCCCAGAGATTGGCACGAGAATCTATCCGATATGTGACGATTCACTTTCACGAGCGCCGCGTCGCAGCAGCGCTCCGGAACAAAAATCGTTCCGAAACTAGCGTTTCATGTGTGAACGAAAGGCCTCTCCGGTATGGTTTTCGTGCCAGCGCACGAGCTATCCGGTATAGTGTAGACATAGCCTCAACAGTCGAACTTAATTAGTTTGGGTCGACCAAAATAGGTATTAGGTTCGGCACATGTAAAGTTCGACGTTTGAACCGGGCCTTACTCACGGTACAGTACCTTATATCTTAAGTTGTACTCCCTCTTTTGAGCCAGCCTTTCTCGGCGATAAATAAAGAAAAATTCATTCGTTTCTCAAACGATGCGTGACATAAATATGAAAGCTGAGATCTGTTGAATTTGGTTGAACTTTAGGGGACTGTTACGTGCAAGAGAGAAGCACTTTATGTCGCGGGCCGTGAGTCGCGAGTCTCGAGTGAAAGTCGCGGGTGCGGGTGCGGGTGCGGGTGCGGGTGCGGGTGCGGGTAATAGGTGTGGGTGCGAGTAAAAGTCGCGGGTAGCAAATATTAAAAAAAATAATAAAATAAAATACCAAAAATTAAAGTATCAAATATCAAAAAGAAAAAAATCACCAAAAATAAAATTAATTCATCTTGAAAAAATTCAAGAAAAACCTTACGGCGGGGTGGCATCCACCCTCCCCCCCCCCCCCCCCCCCCCACTTGTATACCCGAGGGTTAATCAGTACATAAAGTTTCAACATTACAAGGACATTTCCCGTTTGCTCACCTCTATGTAACAGCGACGTGCATTGAAAAAGGAGTAGAAAAAAATTAATGTGTCCACTGTAAACAGCCGCAAACCCTCTCGGACCGAAAAAGCGAAGCGTGTAAATCGTCGTTACTTATGTGGCTCATTGTAACAATTCAGAATCAACGCGAAAAATGTTAGCACGATTCAGCATAAAGGGGAACAGTGATATTCTCATATTATCACAAAATCATAATCATCATCAAGGAACCTGCATATCTCAATGTATTGAACGGACGCCCTATTCGGACCGCAGAGCACAGAGGAACGAAGGAAAAAGCTGTCATACAGACTATGTAGAGTGGCAAAAAGCATTTAAATTAATGACTGATATTGCGGAGATGAAAAAAATAACTAAAAAACAATTGCGGAGATAACGCATTTATCCCACCCAAAAACTATACGTCTTGAGTAAACAACGAATAAATGATTCCCGGGTTGACGTCATCTAATTAGCATTTTGTAAATTCAAATCTCTATAACTCACACACGCGACGTTTAAAACAAGAAATATTTTACCATTCAACTATTCAATGTGCATAGAGTTCATTCTGAAAAAAACTTTCTATGGGTGATAGCTTTATTATCCTGAAATAGGAAGACGAATACGTACTCTTGAATACGTACCAATCTGGCTTTCGATCAATGCACAGCATGCTAACAGCGTTGCTTGAGACAACGAACAACTGGTCAATTAATATTGACAACGGTCTCTTAAATGGCGTGCTATTTATTGATCTTAAAAAGGCCTTTGATACAATCGATCACGAAATAATTTTGCGGAAACTTGCGAACTATGGGGTTAATCAAAGTGCTCTACGATTTTTTGCGTCCTACTTATGTATTAGATCCCAAAAATGCAGTGTCAATGGAGCGTGCAGTGTCAATTAACCTGTGGGGTTCCCCAGGGAAGTATACTGGGACCTCTGCTCTTTTTAATAAATATAAATGATCTTCCTAATTGCCTCGATATATCCTTCGCAAAAATGTTTGCCGACGATACTAACATCACCGTCGATCCCTGGTTGCACTTTTGCCGAACTCGAACAAGCAACCAACTCTGAACTTAACAATCTTTATAGCTGGCTTAAGGTTACAGTGTACCTTCGGGGGTGTCTCCAGTATAACAGCTCTAGCGTCTTAAGATTACACTTAATATAACTAAACCCAGATATCAAATTAAAGCTTATAGAGCTGGCTATCTAAATATGGAAACCATTTGGCGATAAAATGAGTTGTCGAATTTTTTACGACGTCTAAATTCGAACGTCCGAATCAGCTTTAAAACGCTATAACTCAAAGCGATTATTATATTTTGCTAATTTGATTTGTTCTCGGGTTTCCGGACACGAAGCGCTAAAAAAACGTGTCGGCGATTTCCCATATTCAATTGCAGTGAAAAGTTACAGAATATTTTCGAAAAGGGGAGAAAAAAAATTGGAATGATCGCACGGAAATGCCTGTTGACGAAAAACTTTTCGGAATTAAGAAATTCGCCGACACGTTTTTGTTGATTATATGTTAGCCTAGCTTCTGTCCAAATTTAAGGAAAATCGAACAAATTCCCTTTGAGTTGTAGCTCTTTAAAGTGTCCCAAGAAGCGAAAAATTAACTTTGAGAAAACGGCGCTTAAAAAAACATATCGGCTTATAAACAAACTCCGCCCACAAAAGTTATACCGTCATTTCTCCGTCAATTTTCACTATTTTTCGATACTTTTTTTTTTGGATGAAAGTTCATTCTGTAAACTTTGTTTTAACGCCAAAAAAAAATTTTCAATAAATTTTCGATCTGAAGGTACACTGTAACCTTAAAGGAAATAAGCTTAGTCTAAACATTGCGAAAACTGAGTTTATGGTGATTAGTACTCGTCAAAAGTTTCTTGCAGAAAATTGTAGTGAGATTAATATCCAATTAGATGGCCATCCAATTTGCAGAGTTGAGCGTGCCAAATCATTAGGTTTAATTATTGATGACCGATTTTCATGGTCTAATCACATCAAAGAACTATGCAAAAAGATATCATCGGCAACAGGTGCTCTGAGGCGCATTAGGTCCCTCATTTCTCAGTCCACTGCAGTACAAATATATAACGCTTTAATCCAACCTCATTTCGATTACTGTGCCCCCGTTTGGGATGGATTGAGTTCTTATCTATGTGAAAAACTCAGTACAAAAATTGCAAAACCGAGCAGCTAGTGTTATTCTGCAAGCCAACTGTGAGGTAAACTCAAGCCTGCTTTTTGAAACTTTGAAGTGGGAATTATCATTAAAAAGAATTATCATTAAATTAAATTAAATTAAATTATTATCATTAAATTAAATTATCATTAAGAAGAAGAAAGCAGAAAGCTATAATGATGTTTAAATTCCTCAACGGGTTAGCCCCAGTGTACTTGCATGACTTGCATGATTGAATACGCCAAAGGTAGCATACATTACAGGGGATCTGTTCTGTGGAACAAGATCCCCTTAGAGATCAGACAACGGCCCAACTTGAACGATTTTAAAACCTTTTTACGTGTGAACTATTATAATGATGGGTGTGAACTGTCATGGCGGCCGGACGATGCTTTTAAGCTCTTCAACAAGATGGCGGGTTTACGTCTAATTAGATGATATTCTTTGGCGCCTTGCACAGCTTTGAAAGTCGGAAACGGCTTAAACATCTACGAAGCTAAAATAGCCTCGCCTGGACAAAATTATGCCGGATAAATCGAAAGAAAAAAAACGAGCACGTGGCTCAAGCTCGACCGAAGCTGAAGAAGAAGATAAAATTCTGGAAAAGTTGACAAGTATTCAGACAAGAATAGAAAATGGCTTCACGAAAATGGAAAACGAAATGGCAGCGTTAAAGCAGGAGCTCAAGCAAGACATTTTATCAATTAGAAACGAGCTCAGTGAGTTAAGAAAATCAATTGATAGTGCGTGGGCAGAAATCAACACTTTCAAGAAAGAGAACGAGTCTCTAAAGAAACAAATGGCGAGCACGGTAAGCGAGAATGCTAAATTAAACGAAGATATTAATATTCTCAAGGACCGCGTAATCAAACAGGAAGATTATTCGAGGAGAGAGAATTTACGCTTCTACAATATACCAGAAAATGAAAGTGAAAGCACCGAGCAATGCATCGAAAAAGTGAATGAAGTTATTACCGCTCTTGGTCTTAATTCGAGCGAGATCAGTTTCCACGCTATCCATCGAATCGGTAAACGAGATAACCTGTTCTCATCGAGCAGCTCTCACACTGACCATGCGACAGCAAATGGTCAATCACAACGTCCTCGCCCACGTCCGATACTAGCGAGATTTGTCTCCAGAATGGATGCAGACGATGTTTGGGGAAGAAAGAAAGAGTTGCTCAAAAGCTCTACTTTGTCGTCTATCTTTATTGATAAAGACCTCTCCGCGGAGTCTGCGAAAATCCGAGGGAAACTTAGAGCGGCATATAAGAAAGCAAAAGAACTGAACATTACGCGGGTGTCCATTAAAGGTAACAAATTACTTGTAAACAGTAGTAGCTATACAGTGGAAAACATTCCAGATTACCTGCTGCCTCCCCAAAGGAGCAACGAAGACTAAACTTAAATCCTCTTAAAATGAAGTGACTGGTCTCTTTTTCTTATTTAATACCTTTACTTTTTTTCTGGCTTTTAATAACTAAAGTCTTTTATGAGTTTTTCTTTTGCCCTCGATTGCTTTTCTGCTTACTTCTAAAAGTGTGTGTATATGTTTTCTTTTTTCATGCATTAATTACCTTTGCAAAGAGCCTGCGACAAATTCCCAGGACAAATATACTCGCCATTGTTTAAAAAGCTTTAGAAGACATCACTGGCATCTCGACAGCATTAAGCACCTCAACAGACGCTTTCCTAACACCTTCTTGCGCTGTTAGCCTAATTGTTTCTTTTTATAGGTGTCTTAGTCGTGTTTATTGTTATACTAATTTTTGTTGTTAATTATCTTTTGTAGAAGCTAACTAATTTTACATTTGTGACCTTTTTGCGTTTTTTTTTTCGTATTTAAGACTTGTAGAACTATTTTTAATTAGTAGTGTTCTTGTTTTAATTTTGCTGCATTCTTTTTCTTTACGGACAAATCAAAGCGAGAAAATGGATCTTAAAATTGGATCCATTAACACACGGGGACTAGGAGATAAGTTTAAGAGACGAGAAATTTTTAACTGGCTCAAATGCAAAAAAATGTCAATATATTTTATACAAGAAGCTCATTGTACGGATGATAACATGCATGATTGGCGAGCTGAATGGGGCTATCAAGCCTTATTCAGCTGCTGCTCTAGTGCAAAGGCAGGTGTTGCAATACTTTTTAACAATAACTTTAACTTTCAGATATCAAAAACATATGCTGATCCTGAAGGACGTTTCATTATATGCGACTTAAATACAAATGGAAAACAAATAACTTTAGTAAACATTTATGCCCCAAACGAAGATGATCCTAATTTCTTTATCTCCGTTTTTAATCAGTTGCTCGGCTTCAAATGTGAAGAAATAATAATCGGTGGCGACTTTAACTTAGTACTTGATGTTGAAAAAGACAAAAAAGGTGGCATCGCTAGATCACACAAAAAATCGGTGGAAGTTGTACAGGATTATTCTAAAAATTTAGATTTGGTGGATGCATGGAGAGCCTTGAATCCTACAGATTCTAGATACACGTGGCGACAGAAAAAACCTGAAGTACATTGTAGGTTAGATTTTTTCTTGTAAACCAGAGCACCTTTTGTAACACCATTAGTGCAGATATATTACCAGGCTACAAAACGGACCATTCTATGATCACCATAAAAATTTCTTTGCATTCTAACAAGAGAGGACGAGGTTTCTGGAAACTCAACGCCTCCCTCTTAAATGACATTGAGTATGTTAATCAGATTAAAATAATTATAAATCAAACTAGAAATGAATATGAAAAAGATGAGTCAGTTAATCCAAATTTGTTATGGGAAATGGTTAAAATGAAAGCGAGAGAGGTGTCTATGAAATATGGTGCTACCAAAAAAAGGGAAATTTTGAGAAAAGAAGAGGAAATTGGACGATCAATTGCAACGCTAGAAAAATGTCTCACTGACGAAAATGTAAATGAAAATCAAAAACAAAAAGTTTGGTCTGATCTTGAAACAAAAAAACGCGAACAGGAGGTGATAATTGAACACCGGACAAAAGGTGCAATTGTAAGATCCAAGTCTCAATGGTATAACGAAGGAGAGAAAAACACTAAATACTTTCTAAATCTAGAAAAGAGACATTGTAAACAAGGAACAATAACTCAACTTAAAGTGAATAACGATGACTTTGTCTGTACGGACGAAGAGATTTTAAACGAATGCGAATCTTTTTATCAAAATCTTTACACTTCCAAAATAGACACAAACAATTCAGAAACTGACTACTTTTTCGCACAGCAGCCGGATGAAAAGAGCTTGAACAAAGATGAACAATTGCTTTGTGAAGGACTTTTAAACAGGACAGAATGCTTGGACGCTCTCAAAAGTATGAATTCTGATAAATCTCCTGGAACTGATGGTCTACCTTGTGAATTTTACAAAGTCTTCTGGAATGATCTTGCAGAAATATTGATAAACTCTCTAAATTACTCTTATGAAACAGGAAAGCTCTCGATATCACAAAGACGAGGAATCATAAAGCTTATACCAAAAAAGGATGCTGAGCTTAATTTAATTAAGAATTGGCGTCCGTTAACATTGTTAAATTGCGATTATAAGATTGCAACGAAAGCCATAGCAAACCGCATCAAAACTGTTATTCCGAAGCTTATTTCAGATGATCAAACAGGTTTCATTAAAGGCAGATTCATCGGAGAAAACATTCGTTTAATAGACAGCTTCATTAAATATACTGCAGAGAAAAATATACCGGGACTACTCCTTTTCCTCGACTTCGAAAAAGCTTTTGATACGCTGGAATGGTCCTTCATACGGAAAACGTTCCTACATTTCGGTTTCGGTAAATCCTTACTGAACTGGATAAAAGTATTCTATTGCAATATTGAAAGTTGTATTTTGAACAATGGATGGGCAAGTAACTTTTTTAAACTTAGCAGAGGTGTCAGACAAGGCTGCCCCTTGTCACCTTATTTGTTTATTCTCTCAGTAGAAATACTAGCTGACGCTATTCGCCAAAAGAAGGACATTTGTGGCATAATGTTAAACGGTAAAGAGATTAAATTGAGCCAATTTGCTGACGACACAACCCTTATTTTAGACGGTTCTGAAAAATCATTCCTAGAAGCCTTGAAGACGATAGACAGTTTTGGTTCTGTATCTGGCCTAAAACTTAACAATAGTAAGACAGAAGCCTTGTGGACAGGCGCCAATGCTGAAAGCGATTTTAAGCTATGTCCTGAAAAGAACTTTAAATGGCCACGCAAAAAAGTCAAAGCCTTAGGAGTGTGGTTCTCAACAGACCCTGATATGACTTTATCTTTAAACTACAATGATAAATTGAAAAAGATAAAGACAATCTTAGGCTGTTGGAAACTGCGTAGACTCGGTCTGTTAGGGAAAATTACAGTCTTAAAAAGCCTCGTAGCGTCACAACTAACATATATTCTCTCGCCTTTACAAACAAATTATAAGGTAATCAAAGAAATAAATGGTATGTTTTACAATTTCTTATGGAATGACAAAGGAGACAAAATTAAACGAAATGTAATGATAAATGATTACCCTGAAGGGGGTCTTAAAATGATTGATATAGATTCTTTTAATAGATCGTTAAAAGCAATTTGGATTAAAAAGTACCTGGACACAGAAAACCAGGGAGGATGGAAAAGTTTTTTTGACCTTGAACTTAGGAAATATGGAGGCCAAGTCACTTTAACTGGAAATCTTAACAAAAAAGACCGTAGTATTATTAAGATATCAGATCCCTTCATCAAAGAGATTTTTGAAATCTGGTCAGAAGTAAATTTTGAACAAACGATAGTGTCAGATGATCACTTTCTTGCATCACCTTTATGGTACAATTCCTTGATACGAATAGAAAACAAACCAGTTTACTATAAAGATTGGTTTAGCAAAGGAGTAACAAAAGTCAAGCATTTAATGAATGGCTCTGGCAAATTTCTTTCACTCTCTGTCTTCCAAAGTAAATATAGCCTGAAAGTCCGGCCTTTAGCTTTTTATGGACTAATATCTGCAGTCAAACTCCTGAAAAAACACATACCACAAAATACAAGGCCTTCTTTAAAGTATGAAGAGTTCTTGACTAAATTTGTAGAAAATTCAAAACCAAGTAGACTTGTATATAAGAAACTAGTATCAAAAAAGAGTGAACTACCTATTTCAAGCCAACAAAAGTGGTTTGAGGATATTAACGTTACGATTAACTGGAAAACTGCCTATCAATTATCCCTTCAATGTACGAAGAGTACAAAACTTATAGCTTTTAATTTTAAATTCTTACACAGAAGAATATCGACTAACAACTTTCTGAAAAAAATCGGACTCGTTGATAGCGAAAAATGTATCTTCTGCCAAGAAGAGACAGAAAAACTGGTACATCTATTCTGGGAATGCCCCAAAACTCAGTCCTTCTGGGTCAGCATTTCCTTATATATGAAACATATCAATGAAATTGAAAACAAAGCCGACATTATTAACCGGAAGAAATGGGAGCCTTTTAAGTCTTTCTTGTAATCCCCTGTGAACTTGATGCCAGTCCCCTAAGAAATGAAAAAATGTGTATAACTTCTTCTTCTTCTTTTGCTTTTTTTTTTTTTTTTTGTTTTTTTTTGTTTTTGTTTGTTTTTGTTTTTTTTTTTGTTTTGCTTTCCTTCCAGGCTAAATTTAGTTTAAAGTTTTAAAGTAAATGCTGTAATAAGTAGTTATAGTATTACATTTATAGTAAGAATATAGAAATATTGTGAAATATATGGAAGTAAGCTTAGAGCTACACGTAATGTCATAGTTTGTAATAAAAAATTAAAAAAAAAAAAAAAAAAAAAAAAAAAAAGGTGCTCTGAGGCGCATTAGGTCCCTCATTTCTCAGTCCACTGCAGTACAAATATATAACGCTTTAATCCAACCTCATTTCGATTACTGTGCCCCCGTTTGGGATGGATTGAGTTCTTATCTATGTGAAAAACTCAGTACAAAAATTGCAAAACCGAGCAGCTAGTGTTATTCTGCAAGCCAACTGTGAGGTAAACTCAAGCCTGCTTTTTGAAACTTTGAAGTGGGAATTATCATTAAAAAGAATTATCATTAAATTAAATTAAATTAAATTATTATCATTAAATTAAATTATCATTAAGAAGAAGAAA